>CM035154.1:151095151-151161246 GCA_020205615.1 Panax quinquefolius | reverse complement strand
GAGATGGGTAATTTTCAATAAAAGCCATCATTGCCTTGAAGAATATTAAACCCCATAAGGGCCATAACTTGTGTATCAGCACTAGGTCCAACCCCATAAAACGTCTGGTTATAATTTGCACACTTTTTATATATGTTGTCAATACGGACATAAAAAGTTGTAACTAGTGTATTCTGTAATTATAATTAAAGTATTTGGTGTGACTTAATAGTACCTCCTTGAAACTTGAATTACTCATTCAAGGTTCAATATTCAAATCCTAATATATTTGCCATATATCTATAATGTTAAAACTACATCTATGCTTAGACCTGAATTTTGTTATGTATTGTAAAAGTTTTCAATTTAATTATAATTACGATTTATTTACATACATAAGATAGAGAAGAATTAAGAATAATCTCAACCTAATTTATTTTATTTTATGGCATAGACTTACATGTCGGTTACGATCCAACTTCTTTCATATATTTGTCTTTTCCCTCTTTTAAGAGAAGCCTACTCTCACACTACACTACCCAGTTTCTTGCCAATCTGAGAATCATGGTTTCTAATGATGATCAAAGAGTTGAAGAGATTGATTGTGTTGAAGAGATTGTAAAGAGGGACCCTTCATTCATTCCACAGATATACATTTTGAATGAAGAACTTGTAGCTAAAGATGTGGAGATTTTACTTCAATCTGCAGATATTCCAATTCTGGACTTGACATTGCTTTCAAACGGGCAAGAGGAAGAGCTTAAAAAGCTTGATGAGGCCTGCAAGGACTGGGGCTTCTTTCTGGTAATGCCTTCTTTTTAATTCTGCAATCCGGTGGAGTTTTACTGATTATTGTACTGAACTGGGGTATGCCCCATTGACATTGTAATATGCTTCTTTTATTTATACATTCAAATTTAGCAAAAAATGAAAATTAATGATTTGATTTGATACATTCAAATCAAAAATTTCTTTCCAGTTGATCAATCACGGAATCGAAGAAGAAGTATTGCAACATCTGAAGAGTGCTGCAGCTGAGTTTTTCAAACTTCCACTGGAAGAGAAGAAGAAATATCCATTTGATTCAGTTGCCATAGAAGGCTATGGCAGACCTTACCCTGTCTCTGAAGATCAGACAGTTGACTGGTCGGACTCGCTAATGTTCCGTCTCTATCCAACCCGGGGTAGGAAACTTGAGGTTTGGCCAAACAAACCAGCACAACTCAAGTATGTTTATATACACAACAAACACAGCAGACTAATATTTATCCAGACACTTTGTATCTTTTTTGGTACAAGAATTTAAAATGATTTGAGTTGGAAAAAATTTATCCAACTGCAGGGGGGCTGTTGAAGCATATGCAGATGAAATCGGAAAAGTTACTGAAAGCTTACTTGGTTCTTTATCCATGATCATGGGAATGGAAAAAGATGCTTTGCTTCAACTACACAAAGAGATGCAAGCATCTATGCGGATGAACTACTATCCGATTTGCTGCAGACCTGATAAAGTGTTGGGTTTGAGTCCACACTCTGATGCATCCACCATAACTATACTTGTGCAAGATGATGATGATGTTAATGGATTACAGATTCGACATGACGGAGGCTGGGTTCCAGTAAAACCGATACCAAACTCTCTGATCGTGAATGTAGGAGATGTAATGGAGGTATTAGCCTCAACAATGTCTTTTTTTATTTTACTTCAACGGCTAGCAAAACTATGTTTTTACAAGCTTTTTCAAAAGTGAAAACCATGGGAGTGGTTAGGATAAAGTTTACTTCATGCTAACCGGATCCGAAAACCATAGATCATCAGAAAACTATCAATAACTCTTGTTTTAAAAACAGATGTGGAGCAAGGGAAAGTACAGGAGCATTGAACATAGAGCAGTGACAAATGGAACAAGAGCAAGGATCTCTTACGCATCATTTGTGGCGCCACAAATGGAAGTGGAAGTTGAACCGCTGGAGCAGATGCTAGATGCCACAGAGCAGCAAAGAATTTACAAGAAGGTCAAGTATGAAGATTACATAAAACACAATCTCCAACTAAAGCTAGAAGGAAAAGCACATATTGCAAATTATGCAGCTTAAGTTGACCATTAGTTTTTCAAACTTCTTCCTATTCGATTATGTTAAAAGGCTGCACAAAGCAAAAAGATTCCATAAAGTTGTGATATTGTTATTAGACTAGCGAGATTCAACCAGAATTCCCAAAGTTTCAGTCGTTATGTTTTGTGTTCTTTTCCGCTCTTCAACTTTATGATTTTACTGGAGTTTATTAAACTAAAGATGTTTTATAACTTAAGGAATCCAACTTTAGCAACTTCTTCAGATTCAGGAGTCCCTGAAAATCAGATCATAATCTCAGTACAAGGAACTATTTCCCTTGAATAAAAGTGGACTAGATACCCCTGGGGCCTGGGTAAACATTAATCATGCCCGTCATATTTTTTTCCTGCATTAAGATTTATATATCTTGTAGAACTCCAAATCCACATCTATCTTGCACTGTATAAACAGTAAAAATATTATCTTCTAGTCTTTTTACAGCTAATTAACTTAATGCAAGGCAACACTCTATATATATATTATATGCCACCATGATTCCCCCTAAACCCATATGATGACAGTTTACCTTAATTTGCAACCTTATTCGGAAGGCTTTCTATAGCCTTCAATCTCTCCTACCTTAAAGAAGACAATCATCTGCACCAGTCAAAATAATTGAATTGCATCCTTCACTTCTACCGCAACTCCAGGCAAATGCCTGGAGGCCTGGATTACAAACACATTAAGCTAAATCTTCTTCATATCCCTGGAGGCCCCCTTGGTAAAAACATTTAAGTTCGTAGTATAGATGGAATTCATAGCAACAACTCTCACATGCTAGTAATCCAATAAAACATTTTATATATAGAATACAACCATCTGTCTAGTCTGAAAAGTGAAATCAGATTAAAAGGATACAAGATAAATTGGGTGAAATGAAGACTTCGTTCAATGATACCAACAAATTGAATTCCAGAAGATGCAGCAAAATCCTTAAAACTGTTTAAAGGACGTTGTAGCTTCAAGTACATGTATTATATGTTTAACAGCATCTGGAGCTGGGCAAAAGCTAATTTGCATGTGCAGATTCTAAGTTGGAGGACCGAGACCTAGTAATAAAGGAGCGTCTTTCTTTTCAGAGTTGGAATTTTTATTAGCTGTTGGGTTTGCAGCCCAAGCTCGAAGAGCAGGTTCAAAATGTTTGCTGGCAACATCAGGTGGTGGAGCATCTTCTCCTGGAAGAACAAGAAGCCCCTTCTGCCGAAGAGAAGATGGCTCATTAAAACAGGCATTCCAAAGGGAGTCCACAAGTTGCCTCTCTTCCTTAGCAGCACCGAGATCTTCAGTTGACATCAAGCTAATACCTTCAATGCGATCTTGAAGAATTTGCTTCAATTTTTCATCTTCTTCGCCCAAACTACCGCTGGTCCCAACTGTCCTGTCTTTAGCAAGCTCAAGTAGGCCACAAAGTGCAGCTTCTCGTACTTCTGCATCTTCACTGGAGATCAGGTGCATCATAATACGAGGGAATCCCAGCTCGCTGACTACATTACAGTCTGCACGGTTTTCGTGCAAAAGGTATTGGATCAAGTTGAGAGCTTTCCTGTAAAATTATTCACTTTGAACTATGAACAAGAGACTACTGAATTGCAGGAAAAAAAATAACTATAACAGAAAAGAACAGAGACAAGTTAGTTTGTTAATCTTGCTCTCCTCGAGTACATTTCATACAGAAAAAATTACACTTTTCCGTAATGTGTGTATATGCACTACATAAACAGGAATGATCGTCAGTAATTTCAGTTATGCTATTGTTGAAAAAAATACCTCTGAAATCTCACATTCTCAGAACTTAGAGCATCCCTAAGAGCCGCATAACCGTTTGCAAGGCGAAATGCAACCACTCCAGGCTTGTTGTGTCTGATTAAAGCTGAAAGTTGCAAAACAACATGAGAACACATCAACTCTGTTTCTAAAAAGGGGTTTACAACCCAGAGTCAGGGTGTTTAAGTGATAAAACATAACCTTAATTAGAGAACTCACAAGATATAGCACCAAGTGCTTTTGTGCGAACAGTAACATCAGGATCCGAAGTGAAAATGGAAAGAAGAGGTTCTAAACCATTTGCTTCCATGACCAATTGCTGACTCTTGGGATTATTCTGAACAATTGTAGATACCACCTCTGCAGCTTTTGCCCGAATATTGGCATGGGAGTTCCTTAGATAATTAAGGAGAGGGCCCAAACCGCCAATTGAGTGAAGATCTGCCAGATGGAAATATCCAGCAAAAGACGTTAACTAAAATCACATACATTTTAGATAGTAATATCCTATCTTAGAATCAAAAGAAAATTTGCAACCAACTGCAATTTTAGTCTTTAACTTAATTATACCACTGCTTCTTCTTCTTTCCCATAGCAGAGATTTCTCATTTCAGTAAATAAAATATTTTTAAAGAAAAACAAATGAAAAATTATCTACTATATATCCTTATAGATCGAGCACATGAGCAAAAATACTGAAGAGGATGGGTTGCACTCGCCCCCATCAAAATTTAAACCTTCATGGATGAAAGTGCTTTTCCAACCATGCAAGCAAAGCATGAAGAGGCTTTCAAAATTAAGGTAGATAAATCACAAAATTATTGTTTAACACAAGGACCTCGAGAGTCTAGGGCAAAACATCTACGTAACATCTATAAACACGAAGTCATTCCATAATCAAAATTTAAGCCACTCAATATCGTGGGGCACAAAGTAAGAAAACGGCTTAAGAAACCCACCATTGGCCATGTCAATCGCCTCAACATGCTCTTGTAACTCATCTAACATATCTGTAAAACATACAAGATCAACAAAACTATTATCTAACTAGCTACAATCATATCTTAAAAAATGAAGTCCAAGAAAACTGTTTAGCTTACCTTCAATATCAGAAGGAGTAACCCCATGCTCCTCCAAAACTTGGTCTGGAGTTTGCATTACAAGAGTTATCTCTTTCATTCTTTTAACAACATCTATTGTCTGAGCTTGCATTGCTTCCATAAACCATTTTCTGTCCTCCTCACTGCCCCCATCCACAAGAATAAAATAAATACATAAACTCAAAACCCAGGCTCTATTTTTGCATATAATTTAGATTTGCATGTGCCAACATATTGCCGCAAAAATGACTCCTATCAATTATACTTCTATAGACATTTTCCCTCAATGTTGTAATTGATTCAATTAGACACTACTATCCCCCCCCCCCCCCCTCCCTCCCTCCCGAAAAAAGACCCATTTTGACTTGCTTTTTGAAGTCAATTCGCAAAATCCAATCATGTAAGTTTTGAAACTATTTATTTTATATTAAGTAGTATTTTCAGATAGCTTACAATAATTAACAACGTAGTAACTAGGAACTAAAGTCGCAAACTTTAGGATTTCACAAATTAACTAAAAGGAAATTCTTTTTTTGGGAATCTAGGGAGTTATAATTTAAATCAAATAACTAATGACATTGCTGATGATCAAAGTAATAGCAGACAGTTTGCTCTTTTAGGAAAACTTCAATGGTTGAATAAAACTGATCATATTCTTTCACAATGATAATTAACTGAAAAGTTAATGAAGAGGAGGCCGCCACAGAGCCTAAAATCTCAAATCTAAGAAAATATAGCTAGTATTACGTATAAAATATGAAGAGATACATCGAGGGGAGAAAAGGTACCCGAGACTACGAGAGGAGCGAGTTCCATCGGAGTGAGCTAAGCTCCACTTGAGTAATCCTTCCCAATTAGGTCCGTCTTTCGCCATTACAGTAAGAGAAAAAATCAAACCCTAATTACAAAAATTCTCCACATATTCTTTAAAGTGCTGAACGGTTTATAATGAATTTTCGGAAGTTGGTAGAAGGTTCCTGAACAATCTAGACGAAGAGACTATTCTCACACAACAGTTGCGCGCTGAAAGATATACAACCAAACAAAACAAGTGCGATATTTCTTCTTTACCGAGTTGGAAGAAACCCAAGCATTGCCTTGGAATAAAATAATACTATTTATATATATATATATATATATATATATATAAATTTAAATACTTGCATCTTTAAAATTATTAACTAAATTTACCTAGTAATTTTTCTACTGCTTAATTTATTCTTTTAATTCGTGCATATTGTTAACTAAGCAAATAGGCTTGTGTCTCGTTCTATTTTTTTATATAATTCATATATATTGATATTAGATTTGTTTTTAAGTTTAATGTTTGTCTCTTATTCCTTCATCATCGTATGAATATTTAGACATTTGATTGAAATATAATAAGGTCATAATCATACTTGCAATAATTTACATACAACTAGCTCATCACACCAAAGATATAAAATTAATTTCTCTGACGCTTTGTCATAAATTTAAATTAATAAATGGGAAGCAATATTTTCACATGTGTTTTTGGTATTTTTATAGAGGTCTTTCTCATATATATGTAGATGAGACCCACATTATACTTATATGAAAAAGAATTATATAAAAATATCAAAAATACATGTGAAAATATCAGTTCTGTTAATAAATATGTCTTGCGATTCAAAATCATAAAAACTACTTTCCCAATTCGATTGATTTGAATTTTCTTCATTAATTCTTTTTTTTCCCCAAAAAGTTCCTCAAATAGAAAATAAAACAAACATATGTATGTGTCATTGTACACTAATAGTTTTCCTACAAAGATAGTGTTTGTTTACCTCTTAACAGCTCTACATCTGATTCGGTTAAAGGATAAAATTGTTTAGTAAAATTTTATTACTCTTAATCGTTAAGAGAAAGATATAAATCTAAATCTATGGAGCCTCTGTAAATATTGTACTTCTTCCATTCCAAATTTTAAGATCATTAGTGAGTTTTAAAAAGTCAATTTGAGATATTTTTATTTTTAAAAATTATTTAGATGTTTTATACTTTTTAGTTATCAAATAACTTTTAAAGTTCAAATACTATTTTACTCAGATGATCTAATTTATTAAGATATACTAACAATTCATATCTTAATAGTTTAATTTTATCAAACATCACTTAAATGAAACGATATAATAGTATTTAAAAAAAATCTAAAAGTTTGATGAACATGACATGTCGGAGTGAGCATGATGAGGTTTGAAACCCAAATTGCACATGAAATCGCTTGTGATTGGTGCAGTGCGGTTTCGGTTCCTAAACCAATTGAAACAACAAAATCTTATGCAATTTAAATTAACAATTTAACATCACACAATATTAAATATCATTTTGATAACACACATAACTTTACTTATAATATTTTGTCTAAACAAAAGTTAAATAGAACCAAACCCGAACAGTAAATTCAATTTTATATAATGTAAGGTGTGACTAATTAATGTTGAACATAAAATGATAAAATAATTTAATTATTTAATGAGTCTCATGCTTATTATCATATCTTACGCATCTGTTCGTATTTATTTAATGTCGATAAAATTTGTTATGATATATAACACTATTTATATAAAAAAAAAATAATACATAAGTTGAAACTTTTATGTTTAGAATAATAATATTAGGAAAATAGAAAATATATATGTATATGAGCTGGTATATATCTATATAAACATAGTGGTGGCTAACAGTAAATAAAATTTATTGGTGGACTTTGTTCTTGTAAATTATTATTGTTATTATAATGATGACGATGGTAAATTCAATCATATTTTTATTAAAATTTATAAATTACTTTGGACAACTTGACAATTTTTTTATCTTGTTAGCGTATGGTGCGATTTTGATTTTAATTTTATTCATGCGATTTTGGCCAATAACCAAAATCATACAATAAATTCAATTTTTTAATTCACATAAAATTATCACATACGCTAAAACCGTTATTCCCTACTAAAGTCGGAGCCAATTTGATTCTTACTCAAGGCTAATGACACGAGAGATTGTGTTCATACTATATTTACTTCTTAAACGCACTAAAAGGATGGAATAATTAATTAAAACATTAGGTATAGTGACTTTAGTATTTCCTTTTGAAAAAAAAAATAAAAAATAAAAAAGAAGGAAAAGGATTTATTCTTGTTCTGTTGTTCATTGTTGTGTTCCTCGAGGTTGACCCACCGTTCAAACTTGGGCGACGAAAACTGTAACTGGTACGCACACGGACCACACGGTTTCACAGTTTTGAGTCTTATGCTCCCCAACCAAAAACCCCTTTAAAATTCTACCCAACTTTTCTATTCAGCTTACCCTCCAATGTTCCCTCGTCTCTAATCAAGTCTTAACTACTGGGTTTTTTTCCCACCATAGTTTGGTTTATATTCGCTTGTTGTATCTATCTATAAACTTTGTCAAGTTTTTCTTTAAATTCCCAAATTTAACTACTGTTCTTTAGAAGCTGTTTCGTTTTCAAATAACTGAATTGAAATCTGTAAAATCTTCAACATCAATTCAAAGATTTCGCCCCCTTCAATTATTTTTAACCAAAAAGATCAAATTTTTAAGTAAGTTATTTGGAGATTTCTTAACATCTCTGAAGTCGGAAATTTGTCAGCAATGGCATCCACAGCGCCATCTTATTGGTGCCACAATTGCAACTCAGTGGTCAGGGTTCGGGGCGGAGACTCCATTCTCTGTCTCGATTGCGGTGCCGGCTTTGTCGAGGAAATGAATCCCCACCGTCGATCTCACCGTCACCGCCGTCATCATCATCATCATCAATTTCCCGCCTCACCTGAAAATCCGGAACCTGAGCCAATTCTCAGACCCCGCCGGAATCGGACAAATGGTACCACTGGTGGGTCACATTTCAATCCGTTTGTCGTCCTCCGGCGGTCTGAAGAAAGGGGAACTTACGAGCTGTTTTACGATAACGGTTCTGGTTCAGGGCTCCGGCCATTGCCCCCTAGCATGTCGGAATTCTTGATGGGTTCGGGTTTCAATCGAATTCTTGAACATTTTATTCAGTTGGATATTAATGGGTCTAGTCACCCTCCAGCATCTAAGGCTGCAATTGATTCCCTGCCCATAATCAAGATTAATTTTAGCCATGTGGTTACTGATTCACATTGCGCTGTGTGTAAAGAACCCTTTGAGCTCAACACTAAGGCTCGTGAAATGCCGTGTAACCACATTTATCATTCAGATTGTATTCTGCCCTGGCTTGCCATTCGAAATTCTTGCCCGGTTTGCCGCCATGAATTGCCACTGGATGTGGTGGATGTGGAGGGATTGTTGGGTCAAAGTGATGAACATTCCATGGGGCTAACCATTTGGAGACAACCGGGTGGCGGGTATGCCGTTGGGAGGTTTACCGGAGGAGGCAGGGGAGTGGCTGAGAGTGAGCTGCCTGTTGTGTATACTGGAATGGATGGTGCGTTTAATGTTAATGGTGGTCCAAGGAGGGTAGTCTGGTCAAGAAGTGAAAATAGAACAAGGGGGAGGAGTGGAGTCGGTCATGCCTTGCACAATTTTATGTCATTTTTAGAAAGGTTTAGAATTTCTTCATCGCGGTTTAATATGGAATTTGGATTTAGGCGAAGTCACTCTCATTCCCATTCTGTGCGGTTGTCGCGCAGGAACACTCACAGTCGGGCTGTGGAGGTGTAAGATTTCGATTGCTAAATATTTATGTAATTGTTTTGGTGATGGTAGGGAGACTTTTAGTGATACTGTTATACAAAAAGCATTTCTGTAAAAGTTGCATCTTTTTAGTGTATATAACATCAATTGGGAAAGAATAAATGAGAACTTCCTTAAAGATTTAATTTTTGTTCACTAGATGAGTATCCCATTTTCATTTTTGAGAGAAAAAGAATATGGGTATGAATGTGGTGTGCTTCACTTTTATGAACCCCTTGCTTGTATTGATTTCTGACCTGATGCATTTCATTCTTCTATTCATTATAGGTATGAATGTGGTGTGTTTCATTCTTGTGTTTGTTCGATACCCTGCTTCAGCTCACTCGGGCTTCCTGAATATATTTTGATTATCTGATCCTATGAACAGTAACTATTGTCAGGCGATTTACTGCCATTGTGAAGGTTGGATATGTTAAGATTTGATATATTTCTAGTTCCTTTTACTTTAGTTGGATATGCTTCATTCTTATTCCATCGACTTTTTCCAGTAATTTTGGTTTTTTAAAATTTCTTGGGGGATCATTACAATGCTAAAATTAGATTTGAGGGCATGTTTTGGATGGTCAAGTACTCTGGTACAGAACATTTTCTGTGCTATAGATGCTGATGTAGTCGACGTATATTATTCATACGGGGGAGAAAAATAGGATTTTCTTGAATATATGGATGCAAACTCCTCTGCACCATTGTGATTATTCAAAGCATTCATTAATATCTTGATGTGCAATAGTAAAAGACACAAGTGTCCCCCTTCAACTTTCTTGTCTTGATTTCCTAGGAACTTCTAGTTATTTGGTTTCATTAATATTTCTATTGATTTCTGCACCGGTGATCTTCTTGTCGTCTCTAAATTTCATTATATAAAGAATTCGCATAGTTTTCAGGTTGCTAAGAAACAATAATACCTTGTGGCATAACTGCAATCATATGGAGTAGTACTAGTTCTCAGCCTCAACATATAATAGGGGTTCTGGAGGTTTCAGCGTTTACCTTCATTTATCAAAGCTTAGGATGAATAGAAGAAAGACAAAGCACCGATTTATATGCCTGCAGTTTAGTTTGACAAACAAGTTCAGTCTGCTAATGTTCATGTGTGAATATGTGACAATTAAGTTCAGAGTTTGCAGCTTGATTTTATAAGCACACAACTGATACTACAATATCCATAAAACAAATGTGGTATAGGTGGCCGGTGGGTGTAGTTGGCTTATGGCTAGGTCAGCTGAGTAGATGGGACCATCCTTATCTTGTAATCTCCATATTCCTGATTCTGATGTGGCCTTATCCAATGTATCTATGGACAAAACATACACACATGTTGCATATAAAAAGGAGCTACTGCCAAATTGCAGCTGGTATGGTTTCTACACCAATTTCCAATTATACCAACAAAATGGCATCTATAGCTCCTCTGCAAGCTTTCTATTCTACAACTTCCGTAAAGCAATCTGCAGTTGGTCCATCTCTCAGCACAGCATATGGCCAATCAACATTTTTGGGTACAAAAGTTTCATCTTGGAAAAAAGTTGAGAATAACAAGAAAAAGAAAAATAGATCTTTGACAGTGGTTGCAGCAGTTGGAGATGTATCCTCTGATGGCACTATTTATCTGATTGCTGGTGCTGCCGCCGTGGCATTGCTGGGAACTGCTTTTCCCATCCTCTTTTCCCGCAAGGACCTGTAATTTACACTTTTATCTGCTTAACTTTCTCATAATTTGTATGTAATCTTGAGTTCATGGATAATTTTGTGCTTGTTGCAGGTGTCCTGAATGTGATGGTGCAGGTTTTGTGCGAAAAGCAGATGTTACCTTGAGGGCGAATGCAGCTCGAAAGGATCAAGCTCAGATTGTATGTGCCCGTTGCAATGGTCTTGGGAAGCTTAACCAAGTAGACAAATAAGCAAATCTTGTAATACTTAACTCTACATTGATGTATTTTGTGAAAAACTTTTTACTGATGTGTGCAACCTAATGCCACTGTGAATCATTGTGCAAGAAAGAATGGTGTGTTCTAGTTCTGATGGGTTTGTTTTTCTTTTATGTTTTTTGACTGTTACTTTATGAGAAATTTATGTTTTTTTCACAAAATGTTTTACCAAGAACAACTGAACTTTCTAGTATGAGATGATGAGTGCCCTTGCATGATATTGTCTTTGGTGGAATTTCTATTTGAAAAAAAAATTCCATAATTTGGGTAAATTTTCGAGAATTAATAATACTTGTACAAATTTGGGAAAGATGTTACTGTACAGATGTAAAAGTTTCAGTCTTTTTATTTAATCATTGTAAATTTTTTGAAAATGAGTTTCAGTCTTTTCATTACCTTGAAGAGTTCATTTTGCCTATGGATATACGAGACTAGTTAGCATGGAGTTAATTTTGGCTAATTGATAAATACAGTATTAATACGCAAATCGAAAGGTGATTTCTCTCTGAGTGTCAGCACTGTATTGATCAATTGACTAACTTATCATGAAGTTAACTTCATGTGTAAATAAACCGAGTCGAGCTGAGTATTGAGTTGTTCAGATTTGATTCACAAAAATTATTGAGTATAAAATAAATTTTGTTTGAGGTTCGTTTAACTATCGAGTTGAGCACGATCTTGAATCGAGCCCGAACAGTTTGAACTTTTTGAACGAATATGCTCCGAGTATCAATACAAAATTACAATTTGAGGAGTTTCGAGTAATTTATTGAACTTTAAAAGTTGCTCATATTTGAATCATTTATATTTCGAGTCGAACTCGAATCGAACTTTTAATCGGCGAAGATTTAATTCAATCAAACTGCTTATTCATTTTACGGTCTTAACTTCATATTAATCTGAATCCGGATATCCTGGATGCTAATCTTTATACATAGTTGTCTATGTACTTTCTTTGTAATAAATAGTTTGAACATTGAACTCATGTTTCATATGAATGACCAACCCCTCCGATGTAGGATAGTTAATTTTGGAGTTTATAGAAGAGTTTGGTAAAAAATTAGATAAAAGAGTTTGAAAATAACTTATCAACTCGATTATTGTTTTCTATTATAATATAATATTTGAAAAAAAAAAATAATTATACCATCCCAACTTGGGTTTTCCAATTGAAGTCGTTGTCATCCTCAAAGTTGATAACAGGCTGTCAGGTGATTGAATTTATTATATATATATAGCAACACGATTAATGTTGTTATACTTGGTACTATATAAGAAAATAATTAACACATAACTAAAATAACAACCAAATTAAATGTGTTCTAGACTCTAATCACTCAATATAAACTATAAAACTCTCTCTCAATATAAACTGTTTATGAAATGAAGAAGAATAAGACTTATAATGATTAATGTTCGAATGATTTGAATGAATGAAAATGGTAGCCCTTCTCTATTTATAGTAGGGTAAGTGATTCATCAAAAGGGACACAACCCATTGAAAATGTCTGATTAAGCCAAAAACGACGTAGTTTTGGCTTTAAACAGAAAAGGCGCTTCCGTTCGGAACAAAAACGACGTAGTTTTAGGCTCAGCAAAACAAAAACGACGTAGTTTAATACTTTAATAGAAAAGGTGTGTCCGTTCGGGCAAAACGACGTAGTTTTACAGCACCTTTTCAGGTAGATAGGCTTTCCCAAAACAACGCAGTTTAGACACGTCTGTTCGGTAGGCAACGCTTCACAAAATGACACAATATAATGATAATAAATAAAACAACACAAATTTGATTATAGAACTAAATAAATAATAAAATAAATTAAAAAATTAAATAAATTTTGTTCAAAAAATTATATACAAAGACCCAAACCCAGACTCACGAGCCTCAAGCTACGTGTGGGTTCAAACCAAGTCTTGGCTAGGTCATCTCTCCTTCCACAAAAGTGGGGTGCCCCTTGAGACCCAAACCCAAGAGCAACTTTCTTCTATATAAATCTATTAAGTTTTTAGTTCTTAACCAATGTTTGACTTGACTTCCCATATATTTTTTTTATCATTTATCATTTTTAAGGGTAATCTTTGGGAGTTAATATCTCATTCATTACTCCATAGATTTGAACTTCCAAATACGTAATTTAATCTACTCATGGAATAGAATACATTGATATATGAATTCATTTAAAATAATTATTAAAACTCACCTTAATTTTGGCTCAAATTCTAATAAATACAAGCCAAACCAGCCTACAGTTATATGGATACAGATAAGAGGCATAACATAAGGATCCGATCGAAAAGATCTTTTACAAAGAGGCAAAACCTATAAAAGTTCGGGTTCAGTTTGGATGTTGCACTTATATTGATTTGGTTTAGGGAATTGATATTTCTACGTAAATTTTTACATGATAAATAATCTCACTTCTATGTGGGAGAGACTCGTGTATAAATATTATTTTAACATATGAAAATATCAGTTTCTTTTAGTTTATTGTTGGGAAATGGTTCTAATGGACGATGTCTTCTAATTTTTATGGGCCGTGAAAGTTTAGGGAAGATCTTAAGATAAGATAAGAGCTCTTAGGCCTGCATTTAGGACTTTCCAAGAACAAAAAAAAAATATTGAACTAAAACCATTTTTATATGGAATAGTTAATCGTGAATTGGTGATTATATGGAATTCATGTTAAAAGTTTTTGTTTTTTTTGGTTTGAAGAAACAGTAGTAAGACTGAGAATTTAAGATAAATTTAAAGACTTTATATAATATTCCGTTCCAAAATATAAAATTAATATTGATTTTTCAAGTCAACTTAAACCTTTTAAAACTCATAATTGACACTATTTTATTTAATAAAATGATTAATATTACAAATTATTTAAAAAGTATTACTTATTTTTTAATTTATTTTTTCAAAATTTTAATAAATTATCTTAATTTTATATTTAAATATCTTTAATTAACTTTTAAAAGTGGACAATAGTTTTATAAATCGGAACAGAAGTATTATACTACTATTAAAAAAAATAAAAATCTCTAAAGCCAAATAAAATATGAAATTACAATAATGGGAAAATAACAGTAGTCCAGCTCATTTAGACTAGATCTCTTCAAAAGTCCGGTTCATTGCGAACTGTCCTTACATGAACACAATACATATACATACACAACCGTGAAAACCCTAGACCTTCCCGACTGGCCATTAATTCCTCCACCGTGTTCTTCCTCTTAATTTCTTCATTAACAAATAAATACTCATTTTCTTCCCTCCCTTCAAATTAAAAGGCTTTATAACACGTAAATCTCGTATTTTCTTACATATTAAGCTCCTATAATTAATTTATTTATTTGTTTTGGAAATTGAATTTAACAATCAAGAAAGAAAGAAATATAACGACAATGAAGATGGACGAAGAATTTGGGCCGGATCGGGTGATAGGGGTGGAAACAGACGATGAAGATTACGAGGCCGAAAGGGATTGCGACACCACTGACAACGACGATACTTCTTCTAGTTCCTCCGCCGCAGCCGCCGCCCACCCCTCCAATAACGTCATCATCGATGACGTCGGGGCTGCCGATTCTTCCGCTTGGCCACAATCCTACAGGTACCTTTTTATATATCATCCAGTTTCCTATATATTACCGTTCCAGTTTTGCATGCATGTAGATGTAGCTTACATATTCAAATCTTAATTTGGAGATGCCCTTTTTTTTTTCTTTTCTTTTTTTAATTTGGAGATACTCAGATGTTAATCGACCAATTGGTTAGTTTATTTATAGGTTGACATACCTAGCTACATGTAATGTATAGCATATTTGGGATTAAAAAATCGGTGGATATATATATATATATATATATATATATATATATATATATATATATATAATTGAAGGGATGATCAAATATTTCAAGAATCGCCAATGAAGTCTTGGCCTGATATAACTCTAGATTTTACACGTATATTCTGTATAATTATTTGTGGATACGTGCAGGAAGTCGATGGATATGTACACAAGCATGACCCCTCCCTCCCTTAGCTTCTTAACAGGCAGCTCTAGTCTGACTTCACCATACAAGAGATCTCAGCCTTTCATACCTGAATCTTCTTTGACTCGGCCTCTTTTTTCTGCAACAAGCTTGGACAAAGAAGAGGTGCCTACCTCAACGCTCCCGGTGAAGTTTTCGGCTACTTCAAGCTTAAAATTATCCCTCAGTGAATTGCCAGAGCTACAGAAGTGCTCATATTCTCAATCAGTCTTTCATGGTAACGCACGGTTTATCTTATTTTTTCCTAAAATGTTTGTTTAATTTGGTGTCAATTACATATAATTTTTTCAATTCTTTTAGGGACATCTGTGTCATCTATTTATATTGAACTAAGCTAGTTGAAAATGCCATCTTCTCCATTTAGTGAACAATTAAATAATTATCAAGTTGCAGTTTGCAAAAGAACAAATTATGTGTTGATCCTTTAATTTTTCTCAATGCAGCAATAAATGTGTTATGCGGTATAGGAATACTTTCAACTCCTTATGCAGTCAAAGAAGGAGGGTGGTGGAGCCTTTCGCTTCTGGTAATTCTTGGTATCATTACTTGCTATACTGGAATCTTGTTGCAACGCTGTTTAGAAAGCTCTCCTACACTACAAAGTTACCCAGATATCGGACAGGCTGCTTTTGGGGTTGCTGGTCGTATATGTATAGCTGTAAGTTAGTTGAAAACAAATATCTAATTAATGGTTGTCTAAACAAACAATTAATAGATTAATCCTCCAGTTTTATTAGAAATTATTTATACAGCAAGGTTAACTATTGGTTTTGGTTGAATGCAGACTGTCTTGTACATTGAATTATATGTAAGTACATCCTCTATTCCCCTGTTGGTCTATTTCTGTTTTAGGCTTTGATTGGCTTGTGCTCATTTTTTGTGCGAACTAAATACTAAATTCCTCTTCTCTGTAGTCTTCTTGCGTGGAATACTTAATTATGATGTGTGATAATCTGTCCGCGTTGTTCCCAAATGCTCATGTGGATTTCGCTGGAATTCATCTTGATTCGTATTATTTGTGGGCTATTATATCTACTCTTGTTATTCTTCCAACAGTTTGGCTTCGAGACCTTAGCTTGCTATCGTATATTTCAGGTTTTTCCTCTCCTTCCTACTATTTTTAGATACTCCTTTGTGTGGAGCAATTTTTTCATGAGACTCTTATTGTGGATCGAATGGGGCGTAGTACTATTTGAAATATTAAGCTAAACCATTAAACTGCCGTGGCTGATTTTGAGGTATTTTTGCTCAGTCGGAGGAGTAGTGACATTGGCGCTGGTGGTTATTTGCCTGTTATGGGCCGGAGCAGTAGATGGAGTTGGCTTTCATCATGGCGGAACAGCTCTGGACCTTAAGAACCTGCCAGTCACAATTGGTCTATTTGGCTTTTGCTATGGCAGCCATTCTGTTTTTCCAAATGTATATTCTTCGATGAAGGAACCATCGCGATTTCCATCCGTTCTTATAATCAGGTGATCATGAATTCTTGACAACTAAACATTTAATTATTGTGAAATATTTAAAGCTTATATATTATAAATAGGGTGACTGTATGTTTTGTTAATGAATACATTTTCAGATTTCTCTAATAATTGTGAATTCTACTGCAGCTTTGTCACATCTGGGCTTTTGTACATGGGAGTGGGAATATGTGGTTACTTAATGTTTGGAGACGCTGTTAAATCCCAGTTTACTTTAAACATGCCCACAAAATTTGTTACTTCTAAAGTTGCAGCCTGGACTGTGGTATGAGAATTAAGGGAGTTACTTTATATTTGTTTTTTCGTCATGATTTCACACCATTTATCCTCTGTGCATAGCTAGTTAAAGGACTGCTGTAATTGTATGCAAATTGGAGACAAACACCAGGCATACTGAAGTGTTTGTTCATTTGTAGGTTGTGGCGCCAGTTACAAAGTATGCCTTGACAATTACCCCTGTGGCATTCGGTCTAGAGGAGCTATTGCCTTCAGCTCGTCAAAATCCGTATAGTGTATCAATATTAGTCAGGACAATGTTAGTGATTTCAACTCTAGTCGTGGCCCTGTCAGTTCCATATTTTGGTAAGGACTTCAACTTTAATTATATATATCTAGATTGATTTTGATGAGACTTATATATGCCTCAATATTTAAAATTAGTTGATTAAAAGGCAGTGAAAAAATATGATATGTTAAGCAGTATCTTTTATATTGGACTGCAGGTTCTGTGATGGCCTTGATTGGTTCTTTATTAGTGATGCTTGTAGTAAGTTTCTGTTCATTACTATGTTTCAATCCAAATTTATTTTCTCCAGTCTATCTTTAATCCAGTTTTTAGTCAATCATGCAGTATATATAGTTTATTATATAGTTCTTAACTTTGCGGCGTTATGTTTTATAACAGGCTCTAGTCTTCCCATGCGCATGCTATCTAAGTGTACTCCATAGTCGATTAACAAAGTCCCAGGTCAAATATAGTTACCAATTTTCCTATGTTATCTATATGGTATAAAACATCTCATATATATTGTCCTTTTGTTATTTCTTTTCTACAGATTGGAGTTTGCATATCCATAATATCAGTTGGAGTGATTTGTGCAATTGTTGGCACATATTCAGCACTTACAGACATTGCAGAAAAAAGGACCTGATACAAATCGAGGGCACATTATTGATCCTGTATAAGCATTCAAAGTATGAGTGAAACTCCACCATTGAAGACAAAAAGAAAACCAAAGCCACAAGAGACTCAATAGGGAACATTGGATAGCTTGCAAATCTTTTTGTGGTAATATCTGTATAATTTTTCTCTACAAAGTCTTTAAAGGAAGATTTTGAACTAGACCAGCCTCATATTCATATAATTTACTTACAAAATATTTTATGTTTTTTTCTTTTACGCTACAAAAAAGATTTATCTGCGACCGCCTATCAACGACTTTACTAGATCGTAGATGTGTATCAACGATTACGGATATTGATTGCACATAATATGATCGTTGTGTGGATACCAACTACCATTATTAACGATTGATATATCAACTTTCGACGCCCACATAAGAGCAATGATCTTGACGGGTCATTCCTAAATTCATTGTAGTTGTAAAGTTCAGATTATATGAGATCAAAAAAGTATAGTTTTCAAACAGTAAGTTTATTATCACATAAAATCGTTTATATATATCGCTCATATAAATATTTTAACCATTAAAAATATACATATAAATGTACGTGAACAATACGTGAGCGATTTATGTGATAAGTAGATTTATTTGTCTTCAAAATATAGACTACATGAGACAAAATAAGTAATTTTTACATAGCCATTTGTACAACATATGGTTATATCCCATTTCAGAATAAAGACAATGATTGTAGTAGTAGCACTAGGTAGTGCCATGTTTTTTCAAGTGGAGTTTAAAGGGCAATGACAGAAAGCCCAATGCGTACATTAGTATAATTTAATAGAAACTTATGATCATTTTATTTTGGGTAGAGGAGTGAGGGGGGTGTGGGGGGGGGGGGGGGGTGGGGAGGGAATGGGTTTTGATAGAAAGGGACATTCTGTGTAAAGTTGAAAGGGTCCCAATAACGATTCTGTGCCCATGCAGCCTTCAACATGACATGTGCAATCACCACCTTCACGTAAATATCTCTATCGTACGTCAGCCATGGGCGACCACCATGTGGCCAAAAACTTTCCTTCTGTCACAGTCAAATTGTTTGTTTTTTCACTGATTTGTACATTGAAAACATGACAGGTGATCGGTTCCAAATAACCTACTCCAATGGTCACATATGAATTTTATTGTATTTGAGAATATAATATGAAACAACCAGTTAAATTTCGACTAAAGAATAAATTTTGAGTAAAATTTTAATGAATTAAATTTATTTAAATAAATTTTAAATTCTAATAATATATATCTCGTTTCGAAAGGTTATAATACATTATTATTAATAATTTAATTTCTTACATATAGATAATTTTTTTATATATTTTTGATGTATAACTTAGATGTTACATAATATTAGTGATTAGATAATGAATAATGAACATAAATACAAAATTACGTGTATAATTATATTTTTTGAATAATTATTAAGTCTACTCATTTGAATTGAATAAAGGTAAAGTGACATTTAGATTGTAACTAGATACAAACTCCCGCATTGCGGCGGAATTATTCAAAATTTTAATAATAAATGTGTGCGTACAATTAATAAATTAAAATATAATAAGAAAATAGTATATTATTGTGTGATGATCAAATTTTACACAGAAAAATAAATAAATATACATTATAGGGGGTAGTGGTGAGAGTTTACTGGTTTGTGCATTACACTCTAAGTATATGACTATTGCTTTTAAGCTAGTGGCAAATTAAGTGACCTCAACTTGTGGACAGATCATTTTTTCTACTCTTACCTCAACTTAACTTTTTACAATCCATAACAAAAAGGGAAGAAAATGGTATAAATATATAAAAATGACCGACATGAACTTAAAAAGATTACCAAAAAAGATCAAACAAAATATATAATTGATGCAGAGAGAAGAAGAAAAAAATCTGATATAATGATTCACATATTTCAAATCCACGGTGCTAGTAGGTAGATGAGATTCTATAATCAATTAATAAAAGGAAAGTATATATTTTTGTTCTGTGAAGTAAACAATCATGCTTTCTACAAAAGTTTTACTGCAAAATGTGTGAGGGAAGCTTGAATCAAGCTAAATCAACATTGACAAAATTTACATGAACAGTGATATAATATGTAGCGTAAATTGCTAGTATAGCAGCAGTTATGCAATATTACTAACTAATCTCTCATCACCTTATTATTTACATGCATACTTACATGTTTGTGTCTATTTATAATATTAACAAAACCAGACTTAAAATGAAGATACTAAATAATCAAATTAAGAAATAAATCCAGTTCCTTATTGTTGATATAAGAAACGTAAATAGTTCTAATCTAAACACAAACTTTCCAATCGAAAACACACCAAAATTTTCAATTAAACACGATTGACAACACAAATATTAGATCAATCAAATTAATTACAAACATTATTCCGCATATCAGTAACTAAATGCAAATGCAATAATCTCAAATTTTAGCACATAATATCTAAAAATTTAGAAAATAGGCAAACCAATGAAATAATTCCACCCGCTTCTGGGTTATGTTTCACACTCCTGCATATAGGAGTAACCTGTAAGTAATAATGTGTGTATATAATAGAAGAAAGACAGAGTGACAAAACAGAAAAGAAGAGGAAAATTGACCGTGAAGAAGAAGAAGTCATGGTTGCTATTCACTTATGAGAATAAATAATTAGCCTGATTAATATGCGTATATATTTGTTTGTATATGCATGAAGGATTAGGTCAGGTGATCATTAACATTATTTCAAACTCTAATTCAGTTAGAAAGTTTTATCCATATAAAATTTTGCTCATTAGTTGTTGAAGAGATTAAATTCTACTTAGTTTGTTATTATTTATCCATAATTTAAAAAAGGATAGGATATAATTAAGATAATTGGTTTGTTATTATTTTTCCATAATTTAAAAGGGATATGATGTAAGACCTCAACTTTTTGAATAAAGATTAAATTTTCTCGAAATATATTTTTGAATATTATGGTGTGGATTTGATATAATGTCATAGTTGTGGGTAATATTTACAAATTTTACAAAGTACGCAAGTTGTTATATAATATTCGATTGGTGGGGAATATTCGTTTTAACAGGGAATATTAAATACACTGACAAGACAATCATTGGTGGACCTCATTGGCGAAATTATTCATCGAATTGAAAAGCGATAAAAATACTTTTATGAAAATAACTACGAAAGTTTTTTTACCGTTAAGCTGTTGAACTACCCGTTAGTAAAAAAAGACAAAGATGATGTCTGGCGTGGTTGCGTAGTAGCACTGCAGTATTGATTATTGATGCTTACGTGAGAAGTCACTCGATTATACTCAATTATCACACGATAATTATCGCATCATATCTCTCATATTATTGATTCGATTATTGTCATAGTATCATCCGCATAATATGTTATTTTATTAAATCAATAATTGAGACGACAAAGTTATTCATATTATTAAATTGCAATATTTACAATGTTTAGAAGTTACATCGAGGAGAGGTTTGGTCACTAATTCGTGCGCGATAGGGAGAAATACTTATTGAAAAGCCCCCTCTTTCCTGGGAACGACCTAGTTGATAAATATTGTGAGTTATAATATTAATTATGAATGTTATTAAAATTGAAGTTGTGTTCGGAGTTGAAATTGGAGACGCGGACGTGATATTTGAGTTCGGAACGATGAAATTAGTAAAAATAGTCTATAAACATAAATTTTTTCCAGAATTCACTATTTGGTCAAAAAGTCAACTGTTGACTTTTTCGAGAAAAGTCAAACTTTAAAATTTATATTTTTGATAAAAATGATTTCATTGTGTTGGAATTATTTGTGTTAGTGCAAATCGACAATTATTTCGATAATAATTGATGTCTGGAGGTTATATTGACCAATCGGGTATTTAACCGGATATATGAGCAATTGATTGCTATTATTTCACATGATTATAATTATTTGTTCAAATGTGTATACTATTGTTTCACATTCTTGTTACTATTAGGGGAGTTGGTGCAAGATTGATAATACTTGCATGATTAAGTTAAAAATAGAGGTATAGATGGTAGTCTTATCTTGTAAATTCGATTTTCACATATACAGAACTATTGATTCACATAATTTACTATTGAATCACATTATTTACTATTGGGGAGGTGGTGCAAGTTTTGTGGCGCCCCAAAAATATCTACAACACCCATTCTCGAGTCGCCAAATACATGGGTACGATGAAAACAACTACAACTTTATTACAATAATTGTCGTAAAAAAATACAACAACACATATCTTGTGAGTTTGGATACAAATATATATACCAACAATGTGACTCTCATCCCAACCTTGGATAAGACGTCACAATGACACCTTACATAAATGTATAGTCAAAAGCTGTTTTAGAAATTAGAATCTTTGGAAAGTACTCGAGAAACCTTCGTGCGTGGGAGGCCGTGCTTCTAGGTTATGATAGATATCATATGGCCACGAAATTATCCTTGGTTGATTAATAGACCCCCAAAGAAAAGCGAGAAGATTACTATCATATTCTTCCAAATGGTGAGTCTTCTTGACTTATCATTATCTCCACTTGTCTCTAAATGAGAATTATCCTTCAAACAAACAACAAGATTATATAGGTAGTGCTCGTAAATATACTCAAGACAGTGGATGAGCTGACCACATCTTATGATGACACGAAGTTGTATGTCATTAGACATCTTGTATGATAGTGGCAAAATACCCTTCAACGTTGGGTTCACCTCTCCCTATATGTTTCACCAAATATAACTACTAAAAAAGATGTATACAACACACTTATACTATCTTTGTTTAGGAGAACTCATGACTAGAGACCACCGATTCTATTCCTTGTTACCCCGCTCGACCCAATTTACACTTTTATTACACGAAAGAAATTGTGAAGCAAAAGGGTGAGCACAACTAACCACTCGATAAAGAATATCATGACTAAAGATAATTAAATTATCAATAGCCTTCATCAATAACAAATCGGAGATTTAGAACATATGGTAGATGATAAAATTTCAACCATAGTTGCGGTGAACGAAGCAATCCATTAGGAGAGTCGAATAGACAATACGATCTATTATCTTCTCCATGTTAAAAGTCCACCAACAATATTTTATCCTCGTAACATCAATCAACAGTTCCTTTCCACAATTATATGAATATCTCATGATCATAATTGTGATTCTAAATTCCTCTTCGTACTCAAAGATAAATATAATTTTCATCACATGTCTTTACCTTAAACATCAAAGATCATGGTTATACCAAATCATAGTTTCTGTTCATAAACATACTAATAAATTTATCTTTGCACTACTGGCCAAAGATATTCATCCACTGATTCATCTTCGCACTAATCGGCCAAAGATATTCAACAACGGTCATCTTTGCACTCACGGGCCAAAGATATTCATTAATGATTCATCTTTGACCACTTGGCCAAAGATATTCATCAACAATTCATCTTTGCACTTCTGTGCCAAAGATATTCCTCGATAGTTCATATTTGCACTTCTACAAGCCAAATATATTAATATCTCAAAGAAATATATAATCATTTCAGAATTTATATAAACAATAATTATAACCATGTTGATCAATTCACCTTTGCACTTAAGCTAAAGATATTCAATTATAAATTCAATGGTCATGATCATACCAGTCACAATTCAACTTTTCACTACTGGCCAAAGAGAACCTTAGTCATGATCATACCAATAATCTACATTAGGGTTATAAAAATATTATATATGATAATAAAATCAATATAATCAATATATAGTTTTAATCTTCAGAGTAATATTCATAAATCAACTATAATTTGGTTGGAAAAAGAAACTAATTTTGTAGTGAATAGTACCCGTAAATAGTAACTCGTGAATAGTAACTCATGAATAGTAACTCTGACATAAAAAGGTAGAAATTCCACAATAAAATCCATACCAATATTTTGGTATAATGATATTGAAAGAATAACATTTCTTAAACTTATAAACAATTTATTTAACTATTTACACTTTACTAAATAATACATTTAATCATCATAAAATGCCAAACTTATAAGTTTTCATCACCAATAACCAAAACCTCATCAAAAAAATCTGCATATACCACATATATGATTCTCAAGCCATAAAATCATATTTTCATTTTTTCTTCCTCACATAACATATTTAACTCATTTATTCATAACTAGTCCATTTTCATGAAAAATACCAAATCAATTCCAAAAATATTTCTTTTCTGGGATTTAGCAGAATATAGTTCCATATTGAACATATATTTTTCTTAGAATTTTTAAAATTCATTTACTATTTTTCATATGGCTAAAACCGCCGAATATTTAGACATTTATCATAAATTGTACTTTTATCCAAAAATTCCAAAATTCACAGAGTACACTGATATTATATAGATGTACTCCCGATAAAAATTTCATCAATTTTGGAGTTAACCATAAGGAGTTATAAGGCGTTACTTTTAAAATAGTCTTTTCTCATAAAATTCATAACTCTTAATCTATACATCCAAAAATCACCATTTTTTGACACAATCAATAAAACTCATCAAAATATCATTTCAAATTTTTCCAGAATTTTCTGAAGGTTAGAAGAAGTATGAACTGAAAAACATAATAACCCTTAAAATCCCTTACTATCCCTTACCTCAAAAAAATGAAAGACTTACATTTGGATATGGATATGACTGAAGGAAACTTACTGTTCGATGAATATCAACTCACAAAGTATCTAAATACTCATAAAATACACTCAATAATCTAGAGAGAGAAAGAGAGAAAACTTGTTTCTGGTGTGATTTTCAATTCTAACTTAGCCCTCTATTTATAGGAAAATTTTAGCAGAGTTAACCTGCAACCTGATGGCTTTACCTGCTACTATTCTCACCCACCACATTTGAAATAAAATTCAGCACATTTCTTCACCAACCACAAGTGGGGCCCACTCAATTCTAGAATTTTCCACCAAAATGCTAAATTCGGATACTTCAACAATTTCTGAACCATTCACCTTTTAAAATTCATAACAAATCATACGTTCATTTTTAACGGTTCATAATTTGTGGACATATACTCAACTTATATATATATATATAACATATCTAAAAATTACAAGATCCAACGGTCGGATTAAAAATTATAACTCACGTAATATATCTCAAAAACACTGGTTTAATTTTTAATACCTTCATTCCGACAAAAATACTGATAAAATACCTCAATATTAATTCCTTCATTTATAACCACATAAATAAATTCATCATTTATATCCACATCAAATTGTGATTTCCTTATCATATAAATCAATAATTAATTATTCACAAATAATATTACAGAATCACAACAATGACAACCAGGCCGTTCCCAGGAAAGAGAGGGCTTTCCAATAAGAATTTCTCCTTACTGGCGTGCAATCAGGTGACCAAACCTCTCATTAACATAACTTTCTAGACATTGCCAATAATGCTATCTAATAATATTATTCAAATAATATGAATTATTGATTTGATAATGAGAAATATTGTGCAGTGATAATTATTGAAACAACAATAATATAAAATATCAACGCAACAACTATTGAATCAATAAAATAAAATATTGAACAGTAATTACTGTAACAATTATTGAGTAGTGCCTTCTTACGTAAGAATCAATAATTCAAAAATACTGTGTAATACCGTGTGCTACTGTGCAACAACGCGTATTACTTTATTTTACCAACCGGGTATTCCAACGAGTGTTCTTGATAGCGATTACGTCGTTATTTATAAAAACTTAATTTTGTCATTTTCTTCATCAATAGGTTATTACATTATGGTTCCCCACAAATGGTACGTCTTGAGTCGCATACGAATATTTCCAGAAGCGAAAGAAAGAATATTCCACGACCAAACGAATATTCCCAAACAACAATGAATATTTTATAACCACTTGTGTATTTTGAAAAAAATTCATATATCACCCTTAACTTTAACTTTTATCAATTTAACCATTTCTTTGAATAATAATTATAAGAAAAATTGAATACTTTTATTTCATAAAATTGAGGGTCTTTACAAGTTTGATAATACTTCCATGACTAAATTAAAAATAAAGGAAAAGTTGGAGGTATCAGATTGTAACTTTTGAGCCCCAAAGCGTGCAATTATCGAAACTATATTTTCTATAAATAGAAGCTCATTCTTCCTTCATTTCTCACCAATTCACAAAAGCTTTAGGCGATTATTATAGAGAGAAATTATAGAAAGAAGAAGAGAAGTCTGCTACCTCATTATTCCAAATTATCCGCTTTTTCTAAGGTAGGGAGTATTATTTCTTTCTTATCCATGAAGAGAACTTTTGTTATTCTATTCTTTATTATTCTATTGGAATAACTTTGATCTGTGCTACCCTATACTTGGTGAAATTCTTACATTATTCCATTCTTTATCATTCATTTGGAACATCGTATACGTATGTGTTTCTGGGACTGGTTCCATTATTTATCATTACATTGGAACATCCCACATGCATGCGTCTCTCATGGGACTGATTCCGTCATTATTATTACTGTTGAAATATCACATGCATGCGTTTTCTTTTGGGACCTAATTAAATCTTTATTATTCTATTGGAATATCACGTGCATGCGTTTTTCATGGGACCGATTCCGTTATTTATTATTGTTGGAATAACTTCACTGTCTTGTGATTTATTATGCTTGGTGATTTCTTTTGTTATTCCATTCCTTGTTATACTCAGTTAGTTAAAGTTTTGACTTCTATACTTCATGAAATTAGTGGAATATCCTTGATTCATCCAGTATCTTTTCATGAAAATATTCTTCTGAGCATTCTTGAATTTTACTCTCCAAAGCAGTATCTTGTTGACAATTTGGACAATATTAGTCCCTGTATAAATTAATTCTTGAACTTATTTTATTGAATTCTTATATCATTGTCATCATCCTGATGTTTATTTTTTTGAAAGTCATATGTGGCATGTAGTGCATAGATGGACTTGGTATGATTATGACCAAGGATTATTCGGTGTAATCATGACCGTAATGTTGTTGTGGTAAAAGTCCTTATTGGCCCGTAGTGCATTGATGGACAGTTGTTGGCATGATCATGACCATTAATGAATACAAAAATATTCTTGGCCCGTAGTGCATGGATAATTGTGGTCGTGATACTAAAGAATATCTTTGGTCGTAGTGAAGGGGTGATTCGATGATGTGGATTATTTATTAAGCTGAGTCCTAGCGATAAAAGTGATGAAAAACCTTTTAAATCATAAAAGATAGTAGATTTTATTCTCTACTTGACTCTTTTAATGGATTGCTTATTAGATTGCGATTAAACTTGATGGTTGTTATATTATATCGGTTTAAACTTTGTTGAAGGCTAACGATAATATATTCTCGCATTATCTTAGTCATAATATTTCTCTTTGGGCTAGTTTAGCTCACCATTTTACTTTTATTGTTCTCTTAAGGAAATGAGAGCGTAGCGAGGGGACTAGTCGGAGAAGCGGATTGACGGACGGAATAATAACATTAATAGTCCTCACTATTCAGTGAAATAGTAGGAAAATAAATGTAATAATATTGAATTTGAGTTTGTATATTGTCTAGACGACAATATTTGTATTAAAACTCACAGCTTATGTTTTGTCGTACTTTGCACGGCAGTTGTATAATTAAGTTGTATTTGTATTCTGTACCATGTATTTGGTGACTCAGAATAGGTGATGTATACCTGTTTTGGGGGAGTCACATATGATATAATTAAGATAATTGGGACATAATTAAAATTATTTAAGATGGACATGTGTTGAATTTGTAGAAAGACATATGTCAATATATGGTGCCATGTACTGTGATTTAGTATATACTATATACAAACCCGCTGTAAGACCCCAACTTTTTGAATAAAGATTGTAAGACCCCAACTTATTATAAATAAAATTGAATTTCCTTTATTTATTATTTTGAAATAGTGAAGGTTAATTTGATTAATGTGGTTAGTTATGGGTAAAGTGCGCAAATATTTCAAATAAGCAAGTGGTTATAAAATATTTATTTTTATCAGAGAATATTTGTTTGGTCGTGGAATATTCTTACTGTCGGAGAATATTCGTACAACGGCGCAGCCTTGTGTGGGCCCCATAACGAAAAGCGATTGGATGAGGAAAACGACAAGTATAAGTTGTTTATAAATAACGGCGTAGTTGTTAACGTTAATATCTTGTTGAAATAATGCAGATGGTTAAAAACACGATGTCTGGCGTTGTTACAAGAAGACATACTGCAGATTGCACCAATTATTGATTATTACATAAGAAGGCACTACTCAATAATTGTTACAATAATTCATGCTCAATATTTTATTTTATTGATTCAATAATTGCTACGTTGATATTTTATATTCTTTGTTGTTTCAATAATTGTCATTACACAATATTTTCCATTATCGAAGCAATAATTCATATTATCTTGGCGCCCCCAAAATTAGGTATACATCACCCATCTTGGGTCGCCCGATACATGGTAAGCGAATTCAAATACAACTTACTAATACAATCGTCGTGTATAATAAGACAAAACATAAAGCTGTGAGTTTGAATACAAATATTATCTACTAGAGATTATACAAACTCAAAAGGAGTCCTCATTACAATTATTATCACACTATTTCACAGAATAGTGAGGACTACTAATGCTATCTTCTAGGCCATCACTCCGTTCCCCGACTCGTCCAAATTTATATTCTCATTTCACGAAGAGAATAAAGAAAAGAAAGGGTGAGCTCAACTATGTAAGACCCGAAATTTTTTAAATAAAAAGGAATTTCCTTTATTTATTATCTTGAAATAGTAAGGGTTGATTTGATTAATGTGGATAGTTAAGGGTTAAATATGTAAATATTTCAAAATAAGCAAGTGGTTATAAAATATTCATTTTTGTGGGGAATATTCGTTTGGTCGTGGAATATTCGTGATTGTCGGGGAATATTAAATACGACGGTATGACCCATGTGTGGGCCCCATGTGAAAGCGATTGGATGAGGAAAACGACAAAGTTTGGGTGGTTATAAATAATGGCAGTAGTTATTACCAATTAAGGCATTGGAATACCCGGTGGTTAAAATACTGATGTCTGGCGTGGTTGCATTGAAGAAGACACGGTATTGCCGCGATGAGTTGAATTATTGATCCTTACGTAAGAAGGCACTACTCAATAATTATTACGTAGTTCTTTGTTCAATAGTTTATTTTATTGATTCAATAATTCTTTGCGTTGGTATTTTATATTATTCTTTTTTTCAATAATTGTCATCGCACGATATTTCCCATTATCGGTTCAATAATTCATATTATTTGAATAATATTATTAGATAACATTATTGGCAATGTCTAGAAAGTTACATCTAAGGAGAGGTTTGGTCACCTAATTGCGCGCCAAGAAGGAGAGATCCTTATTGGAAAGCCCCCTCTTTGGGAGAACTGGTTGTCATTATAAATGTGATTACGTAATATTATTTGTGAATAATTAATTATTGATTCATATGATAAGGAAATATTTATTTTATATGAATATAAATGATGGATTTATTTATGTGGTTATTAATGAAGGAATTAATCTTTGAGATGTTTTTATTTGTATTGATTGGAGGTATTAAAAATCAAATTAGGGGTTTTGAGATATATTCATGGGTTATAATTTTAATCCGACAGTTGGATCGTTGTAATTTTTGGATATGTTATACATACATAAGTTGAGTATATGTCCACAAATTTTGAACCGTTAAAAATGCACGAATGATTTGTTGTGAATTTTAAGAGGTGTCGGATTCGGAAATTAGGTTTATAATTGATTTTGGTGGAAAATTCTAGAATTGAGTGGGCCCCACTTGTGGTTGGTGAAAAAAAATGTGCTGAATTTTATTTCAAATGTGGTGGGTGGCAATAGTAGCAGGTAAAAAGCCATCGTGTGGCGGTCAAGTCCGCCTTGGCTAACATTTTCCTATAAATAGAGGCTAAGTTAGAATTGAAAATCACACCGAAACAAAGTTTTTCTCTCTCTCTCTATATTATCGAGGCGTATTTTGTGAGTATTTAGATACTTTGAGAGTTCATTGTTCAAGATCTAAGTTTCATTCAAAGATCACTTGAGCCTTTTCTTCCGAAAAGACTTGATTCTTTGAGGTAAGGATAGTAAGGGATGTTATTTTCTTCTCAAATGATATTAATTCTTCAATATCATTATCTTTGAAATATTGGTTGGTACTTTTTATCAAATTTGGAACTTTTTTTCATGTCGGGTTACTTATTCATGAGTTACTATTCACGAGTTACTATTCACGAGTTACTTATTCATGAGTTCTTATTCACGAGTTACTATTCACGAAAGTACTATTCATGAAGCGTGAAGATGTTTTTTATGGAATTTCTATCTTTTGGTGTAGAGTTACTATTCACGATATCACGACATTATTCACGATATCTGACTATTATTCACGAATATGGCACTATTCATAGAAAAATAAAAATTTTTTTTTTCGTCAAAATATCTATTTTGGATACTAAGCTTTGATTGTATCCATGTTTTGATCATTCTTGAATTTTACACCTTTGTGATTATTTTTGAGGTATTTTTGGACGTGGATAAAACTAAGTACGAATCCTTAATCCTTGTCATTTTGTTTCTTTGGATTCGTTTCTTTAAAAATATTTTCATCATCCTCGGTCTTAAATGATGATATTATTGAATATCTTTGGCAGTAGTCAAAGATGAATGATTTCTGAAGAATATCTTTGGCCGTAGTGCAAAGATGAATAGGTGTTTAAATGAACACGATGGAAGTGATGAATATCTTTGGCTGTAGTGCAAAGATGAGCAGTGTTTAAATGAACATATGATCGATGAATATCTTTGGCTGTAGTGCAAAGATGAGCAGTGTTTAAATGAACACGATGAAGTGATGAATATCTTTGGCCTTTAGTGCAAAGATGAAGCAGTGTTGAGATGAACATGACCGATTGATGAATATCTTTGGCAGTAGTGCAAAGATGAATATTTGATTTGAGATGAATATTGATTGATGTTACTGAGGATAAAATATTGATGATGGACCGTTAAATTCATAGATTATAGTAGATTTCATTCTCTACGAATAACTCTTACATAATTATTATTTCGGATGAATATTGATCTCGAAACTTGTTATCTATTGTATTCTATCGATTTTTCCTCATTGGAGACTAACGATAATTTGTTGTATATTATCTTAGTCATAACATTCTTTTCTTGGGCTAGTTGAGCTCACCCTTTTCCTTGTTGTTCCATTTTTTCTTCTCGGGAGGCGAGAATGTAGCGAGTATTAGTCGGGGTATGGAATGAAGGTTCTAGAGAGAGTTGTTTAGTAGTCCTCACCATTATTGTAAAATAATGTATCAATAAATGTGATGAGGATTTATTTGAGTATAAATATTGTCTAGAAGATAATATTTGTATTTAAACTCATGATTTTATTGTTGTGATAATAAAGTTGTAGTTGTTTACGTACCATGTATTTGGCGACTCGAGAATGGGTTGGATGGAATGGACCTATTTTGGGGTCGTCGCGGTTAATATCGAGCTTAGGGATATGATCTCTGGCGGAGATCGGGGAATAGAACTAGGAGGGAGAGGCGAGTAAATCCTTTTCTTTGCTAGTGTGTCCTACCTAAGCTTATTTGTTACCGTCGGGTATATATAGGGATATTATGTGATTGATTTCCTTAATTAACCCTTGTTTTATGACAATAATTGAGAATGTCGATGAGAATATTAATAGTGGAGTAAATGAGACCGTGGAGATGCTGTACTTAACAACGAGGAGAGCGTCTGCAACAGTGGCAATGTACCTCCTGTGAATAACACCACCTGAAAGCGGATGATGAGCGAGGGGATGTTTAGAAGCTTTTTATAGTTCATGCAAAATCGCATTTGAGGAGACTCGTGTTCAAAATATAGGAGGAGATGATACTTGATTCACGGGTGGTCACAATGCAAGCGATTCAAAGAGTTGGGACCACGTAATTACGGGAAAGCAGATCCGATCGCGGGCGGAAACATGGGTCAAGCAAATTACCAAGATATTCGATGTCTTGGGATATGCGGAGAACAGAAAGTTCCATTCGCTACTTTTTATATTCCGTGGTGAGGCGGACATTGGTGGGAATCGTGAAGCGTACTCCATCAAATTGCTTTCGACGTATCGTGGGAGACGTTTGAAGCAGATTCAATGACAAGTACTTCCACGAAAGTATTCGTCGTATGAAGGAAGTGGAGTTTATTAGATTGGAGCGAGAATAATATGGCGGTATCAAAGACGAGGCGAAGTTAGCGGAGTTATCGAGTTTGCACCTCATTTGGTGGAGAATGAGAGCGTATGACGCGGATGTTTCGAGAGGTTTGAAACCCGGATATCGTCGGTATCTCATTTCTCATAAATTTTCTCTCTATTCGGATGTTATAAATGAGGGCTCGATTGTTAGAAGCGAGATAACGAAAGTACGTTCAACCGAGGACCATAACCGAGATTATAGAAGATAGCGATCATCGAATAACGATAACCGGTGGAGAAAGAAGAATACGGACAAAGGCGGTAACCACTCTGGTGGTAATCGTGCGTCATGAAAATAGAAGAAGCGAGTTGGGAGGAGATTTTAAAAAGAGGAGATTCAACAACGACCGTGTGAAGACGTCGGCGCCCGATGTGGCCTGGTTCCAAGGGAGGAGAAAGACCATCGGTCGTATGTTACAAATGCGGAAAGAGGGACATATTAGTCCAAACTGCCCACAACAGTTTAAGGTATGCTATAATTGTGGAAAAGAAGGACATATCGCTCGAGATTGTACGATATCGAAACCCGATCCGGTAGGAATGGTGACTCAAAAGGATGTCCCGAGAAAAGTCAAAGTCGGCGATTTACGGAAGGCGTTTGTCGTGACCGGTCAAAATACGAGGAACCCGAACGAGGTTAGCACGGGTTAGTTAATTATAAATTCTTGCGAAGTTTATACCTTACTAGATACCGGTTCTACCCATTCTTTTATCTCTCTTGCTTGCGCTTTCAACGTTTGAACTTAACTACGGAGAAATTAGACTTTGACCTATTTATGGAGACTCCGTTAGGAGAAACTTTCATTACATCCGTTGTTTAGAAATCTTGCTTGATTCAAGTTGGCTTTATCACATTACTCGTTAACCTTATTTCTATAGAGATATTTGCTTTTGATGTGATTTTAAGGTTAACTACTCATCATGCCAAAATTGATTACTTTCGTAAGGTTGTTAGTTTTCATATTCCTAAGCAACCTGTTATTCGAATTCAAGCAATCAAACCATTGTAATCAAACATTTTCATATCAAGCCATGAAGTCATTCGTTTATTACGGATGTCAAGTTTTCTTAGTCCATGTTATGGATTTGAATAAAGACACGTCAGATTTGAATAATATTCCTGTTGTTTTAATTTTTCCTGACGTATTTCCTGAAGAATTTCTTGGCTTACTCCCAAAGACTGATATTAAATTTTGTATCGACTTTGAACCCTAAGACAAAAACTCATTTCTAAAATCTCATACTCGAATGGCTCTATTGAACTTGAGTTAAAATTCAACTATAAATTTTGGTACATGAGCCTTTATCTTGTGACTTCCTTTGTGGAATTCACCTAAGCGAGACTCTCTGTAAGGGGCGTCATATTCGATGCGATAGTAAAGCGATAGGTGTCATTGTGACGTCTTATCCAAGGTTGGGATATGAGTCGCGATTGAGAACAACCTAAGTCGGTAATCGAAATGCGTAGTTTTCTAGGCTTAGTTGGTTATTATCGGAGATACGTTGAAGGATATTCTCGAATCGCTATTCCATTAACGTAGCTAACTTCGTAGAGATACAAAATTCGAATGGAGCAAGGAATGTGGGAAGAGCTTGAAGAACTCAAGAGGAGACTCATTTCAAACACGTGTTACGACCATGCCATCTGGAAAAGCGACGTGGTAGGCGGCGTGTTGAAAGTAGAAGATCGTATACAAGTACGAGTACGATGTTGTCAAAGACTAATTTCAGTATAATATACAAATAATAGAGATGGAGATGAAAACTCTAGGTACCCGTGATGATATCTGAGTGCGTGATGATATCTGAGTATAATCGACTTTAATCGATAAAGTTAAAAGCTATTCAAGCTACACAACCGAGGTGATGAATTTGAAGAAGGAGGAGCAAGAAGTTGTTATTTTAAAAGCGAGAATCGGTGAGGTGAGGAAAGCTCAAACCTTGATTTATTAATCCATTTGAAATTCTCGATCGAATAGGAGCTGTGGCCTATAGACTTCGCTTTTACCACCAAGTATGGCGTGTGTTCATAACGTTTTTCACGTATCGATGTTACGTAAATATGTGGACGACCGAACCACGTCATTGAGTTAGAAGCCGGACGAGATGGCAGAAGACTTAACGTCTGAGGAGATATCTGTCAAGATTTTGTAGAGGAAAGAACATGACCTATGTCAGAGGTTATACCATAAGTTAAAGTTTTGTGGAGAAACCATCTTTATTGAGGAAATGACACGGGAGTTGGAAAGCGAAAATGAAAGCGAGGTATCTTTACCTTTTGAAACACCAGTGCGTACGTCGATTCGAGGGGACGAAATTTCATAAGGAGGGAGGTTGTAAGACCAAAATTTTTTTAAATAAAAGGAATTTCCTTTATTTATTATCTTGAAATAGTAAGGTTGATTTGATTAATGTGGATAGTTAAGGGTTAAATATGCAAATATTTCAAAATAAGCAGTGGTTATAAAATATTCATTTTTGTGGGGAATATTCGTTTGGTGCGTGGAATATTAAATCTTGTGAGGGGAATATTAAATGCAGCAGTATGACCATGTGTGGGCCCCATAACTGAAAGCGATTGGATGAGGAAAAGCGCCAAAGTTTGGGTGGTTATAAATAACTTGAGCGTAGTTATTCTGAGTTAAAGGCTGTTGGAATACCCGGTGGTTAAAATACGATGTCTGGCGTGGTTTGCACGGTAGCTTACGGTATTGCGCGATTGTTGAATTATTGATCCTTACGTAAGAAGGCACTACTCAATAATTATTACGATGAATTCTTGTTGATAGTTTATTTTATTGATTCAATAATCACTGCGTTGGTATTTTATATTATTCTTTGTTTGATAATTGTCAACTTGCGATGATTTCCCATTATCGATTCAATAATTCATATTATTTGAATAATATTATTAGATAACATTATTGGCAATGTCTAGAAAGTTACTCAAGGAGAGGTTTGGTCACCTAATTGCGGCATGATGAGGAGAGATCCTTATTGGAAAGCCCCTCTTTCTGAGGAGCGACTGGTTGTCATAAATGTGATTACGTAATATTATTTGTGAATAATTAATTATTGATTCATATGATAAGGAAATATTTATTTTATATGAATATAAATGATGGATTTATTTATGTGGTTATTAATGAAGGAATTAATCTTTGAGATGTTTTATTTGTATTGATTGGAGGTATTAAAAATCAAATTAGGGGTTTTGAGATATATTGCGGGGTTATAATTTTTAATCCAAATAGTTGGATCGTTGTAATTTTTGGATATGTTATACATACATAAGTTGAGTATATGTCCACAAATTTTGAGCGAATTAAAATGCACGAATGATTTGTTGTGAATTTTAAAGAGGTGTCGGATTAGGAAATTAGGTTTATAATTGATTTTGGTGGAAAATTCTAGAATTGAGTGGGCCCCACTTGTGGTTGGTGAAAAAATGTGCTGAATTTTATTTCAAATGTGGTGGGTGGCAATAGTAGCGAGGTAAAGCCATCGGTGTACAGTCAAGTCTGCCTTGGTAGGCTAACATTTTCTATAAATAGAGGCTAAGTTAGAATTGAAAATCACACGAAACAAAGTTTTCTCTCTTTCTCTCTATATTATTGAGCGTATTTTGTGAGTATTTAGATACTTTGAGAGTTCTTTATTCGATCTACAAGTTTCATTCAACATCACTTGAGCCTTTTCTTCTTAGAAATCTTGATTCTTTGAGGTAAGGGATAGTAAGGGATGTTATTTTCTTCTCAAATGATATTAATTCTTGATATCATTATCTTTGAAATATTGGTTGGTACTTTTTATCAAATTTGGAACTTTTTCATGTCGGAGTTACTATTCATGAGTTCTTATTCACGAGTTCTTATTCACGAGTTACTATTAATGAGTTCTTATTCACGAGTTTCTTATTCACGAGTACTATTCATGAAGCGTGAAGATGTTTTTTATGGAATTTCTATCTTTTTGGTGTGAGATTCTTATTCACGTATACGACCATTATTCACGTATCTGACACTATTCACGAATATGGCACTATTCACCGAAAAATAAAAATTTTTCTTTTCGTCCAAAATATCTATTTTGGATACTAGCTTTGATTGTATCCATGTTTTGATCATTCTTGAATTTTACACCTGCTGTGATTATTTTTGAGGTATTTTTGGGCGTGGATAAAACTAAATACGAATCCTTAATCCTTGTCATTTTGTTTCTTTGGATTCGTTTCTTTAAAAATATTTTTCATCATCCTCGGTCTTAAATGATGATATTATTGAATATCTTTGGCTGTAGTGCAAAGATGAATGATTTTGAAGAATATCTTTGGCTTTGTAAAGTGCAAAGATGAATAGGTGTTTAAATGAACATATTGGCCGATGAATATCTTTGGCTGTAGTCAAAGATGAGCAGTGTTTAAATGAACATATTAGGTGATGAATATCTTTGGCACTGTAGTGCAAAGATGAGCAGTGTTTAAATGAACATAATGATGATGAATATCTTTGGCCTTTAGTGCAAAAGATGAGCAGTGTTGAGATGAACATGATAGATTGATGAATATCTTTGGCTGTGGTGCAAAGATGAATATTTGATTTGAGATGAATATTGATTGATGTTACGAGGATAAAATATTGATGATGGTATTAAATTCATAGATTATAGTAGATTTCATTCTCTACGTAACTCTTACATGAATTATTATTTTCATTGCGAATATTGATCCGAAACTTGTTATACTATTGTATTACATCGATTTTTCCTGTTGGAGACTAACGATAATTTGTTGTATATTATCTTAGTCATAACATTCTTCTTGGGCTAGTTGTTGGGCTCACCTTTTCCTTGTTGTTCCATTTTTCTTCTCGGGAGGCGAGAATGTAGCGAGTCTTAGTCGGGGTATGGAATGAAGGTTACAGAGAGTTGTTTAGTAGTCCTCACCATTATTGTAAAATAATGTATCGATAAATGTGATGAGGATTTATTTGAGTATAAATATTGTCTAGAAGATAATATTTGTATTTAAACTCATGATTTTATTGTTGTGATAATAAAGTTGTAGTTGTTTACATTACCATGTATATTTGGCGACTTCGAATGGGTTGGATGGAATGGACCTATTTTGGGGTCGTCACAAACTAGCCCAAAGAAGAAATATTATGACTAAGATAATGAGAATAAATTATCATTAGTCTCCAACAATGTTAAAAGCGATAAAACATAATAGACATCAAGTTTAAGCTGCGGAACAAGCAATCCATTAAAAAAGTCAGTAGAAAATAAAATCTACTATCTTTTATGATTAAAAAGGTTTTTATCTTTATTAATTTGAGACTCGGCAATAAATATTCCACATCATCGAATCACCCCTGCACTTTCTGACCGAGGATATTCTTTAGTATTCGGTGAGCACAAAATCGGGCTAAGTGACCTTCTCTTCCACAATTATAACATGCTTTGATGAGCATCGCATACAATTTGGGTGATGTGTCCTCTCCTCCTCATTTGAAGCAAATGATAGGTGGTCTTTCTCCATCCTTAATAAGCGGGTCTTTGGTCTTTGGCGTCTTTCCATCATTGTTGAATCTCATCTTCTTGAAATGTCCATTCTTATTGTTTTGGTACGATTACCCGCAAGTGGTTACCATTTGTATTTTGTTGATTCCCTCCACGCTTGTTGTCATCAGCTTGATGAGTGCTCTTCTCCTTTGGTATTATCATTTTTGGGATGCTTTCTCTTTTGGTTCGTTGACTTCGTTATCGCTACTCCACCAGTGAGCCCTATTTACAACATCTGAATACAAACACGGTTTATGAGAAATAAGATGTTGGCGTATCTCGACTTCAAACCTCTTAAAAACATTCGCGCCATTCTCTCTTCATTATCCACCAAGCGGGGATATGGCAAGGATAACTCGCAAATTTTTGCCTCGTATTGCGACTGCGCGGTCGTATTGTTTTGCTCCAATTTGATAAACTCCACCTCTTTCGTGTGGCGAATACTTTTCGGGAAAGTATTTGTCGTTGAAGCAACTCTTGGAACTTCTCCCGAAGACATCTTGATCAATGAGTTGAGTACGTTTCTGGAGATTCCCCGATGTCATCTCTCGCCGCAACATAAAGCGTGAAGGAACCTTTACTCCTCGGAGCATCCCAAGACATCAAAATATCTCTGCTTTATCCATGCTTACGCCATAAGTGGTTTTGGCTCTCCTTAAACTCCGTTGGTCCCGGCTCCTTGAAGCTGTTTAGCGGTGTGGCGAGAGTTTCAGTGTTTTCACCTATATTTTGGGCGAGTCATTTCTACTTTCTTTGTTGCATGAATTACATAAAGCTATGAACAATCCATCATTCATCATTTAATTGGGTGTTATTGTTTGCATGAGGATTATCGCCTTCACTGATACACATTCTCACGATTATTGATATGTGGAGACTTCAGCGGTCTCTTGTGCTCCATTCTTATTCTCAACATTTTTGGATGTCATTTTTGAATCTTGCCACAAAACAAAGGTTAATTAACATGTAACATAATATCTCTCTAAACTCTAACCAACCAATTTAAATACAAAATAAATTTAAGTAGGTCATACTTAGCGAAGAATTCACGTCTCTCCCTCCTGGTTCTGAAGTCTCACATCTTAGCTGAGGATCATATCCTAGCTTTGATACTGTTATGGCGCCCCCAAAATTAGGTATACATCACCATCATCTCAAATGGGAAAGTCAAATACAGTATATGTATACGTAATTCAAATACAAACTTACTAATCTGAGCTTCGAAAAGAGTTCTCATTACAATTATCGTGTATAATACGACTAAAACATCCTCTGGACCTGTGAGTTTGAATACAAATATTATCTAGTGAAATATTATGACTAAGATTGCGAGATTAGTCTCACATAATGTTACAAAAAATAGGTCCATTCCATCCAGACCCATTACGAAGTCGCCAAATACATGAGTACGAAACAACTACAACTTTATTATCACAACAATAAAGCGTGAGTTTAAATACAAATATTATCTTCTGAGACAATATTTATACTCAAATAAATCCTCATCACATTTATTGATACATTATTTTACAATAATGGTGAGGACTACTAAACAACTCTCTCTAGAACCTTCATTCCATACCTGAGCTAGTACTACATTACATTCTGCGCCTCACGAGAAGAAAAATGGAACAACGAGGAAAAGGGTGAGCTCAACTAGCCCGATAAAGAATGTTATGACTAAGATAATATACAACAAATTATCGTTAGTCTCCAGCGAGGAAAAATCGATAGAATCTGATGAAATGACAAGTTTCGGATCAATATTATTGGCGTGAAATAATAATTCATAGAAGAGTTCGTAGAGAATGAAATCTCTATAATCTATGAATTTAACGATCCATCATCGATATTTTATCCTGTAACATCAATCGATATTCATCTCGAATCAAATATTCATCTTTTTACTGGGCCGAAGATATTCATCAATCGGTCGTATTAAATCTCAACACTGTTCATCTTTGCACTAAAGGCCAAAGATATTCAAGATATTCATCGATCAAAGATATTCATATTCGTATTCATTTAAACACTGTTCATCTTTGCTAAAGGCCAAAGATATTCATCGATCGGTCGTATTCATTTAAACACACTATTCATCTTTGCACTTCTGAGGCGAAGATATTCTTGAAATCATTCATCTTTTGCCTTCTGGGCGAAGATATTCAATAATATCATCATTTAAGGCGAGGATGATGAAAATATTTTAAAAAAGCGAATCGGTGAAACAAAATGATGAGGATTAAGGATTAAGGATTCGTACTTGGTTTTATCCGTCGAAAATACCTCAAAAATAATCGTAGTGGTGTAAAATTGAGAATGATCAAAACATGGATCTGATCGAAAGCTAGTATCCGAATAGATATTTTAGAGCGAAAAGAAAAAATTTCATTTTTAATTGAATAGTCTTAGTATCGTGAATAGTCTTGGTAGTATCGTGAATAGTCTTAGTATCGTGAATAGTAACTCAAGCACCAAAAGATAGAAATTCCACAAAAAAAACATCTTCGCAACCATGAATAGTACTCGTGAATAGTAACTCGTGAATAGTAACTCATGAATAGTAACTTCGTGAATAGTAACTCATGAATAGTAACCCAGAGCATGAAAAAGTTCAAATTTGATAAAAAGTCGGATCGATATTTGGTATAATGATATTGAAGAAATAATATCATTTGAAGAAAATAACATCCACTTACCTCGAAAGAATCGGTGCCGGAAGGAAAGGTCGGAAGTGATCTTGAATGAAACTTATCTTGAGCACAACTCTCAAAGTATCTAAATACTCACAAAAATCGCTCGATAATATAGAGAAAGAAAACTTTGTTTACGGTGTGATTTTCAATTCTAACTTAGCCCTCTATTTATAGGAAAATGTTAGCATAGCAAAAGCAGACTTGACACTGCTACGATGGCTTTACACTACTATTGCCACCCACCACATTTGAAATAAAATTCAGCACATTTTTTTCACCAACCACAAGTGGGGCCCACTCAATTCTAAATTTTCCACCAAAATCAATTATAAACCTAATTTAGAATCGGACACCTCTTAAAATTCATAACAAATCATTCGTGCATTTTTAGCGGTTCAAAATTTGTGGACATATACTCAACTTATGTATGTATAACATACCCAAAAATTACCACAATCAGCGGTCGGATTAAAATTATAACCCATGATATATCTAAAAACCCACGATTTGATTTTAATACCTCAATCAGATAAAATCTTGATAAAACACCTCAACATTAATTTCTTCATTTATAACCACATAAATAAATCCATCATTTATATTCATATAAAATAAATATTTCTTTATCATATGAATCAATAATTAATTATTCACAAATAATATTTGAGAATCACAATTATAATGACGGTAGTTCGAGGGAAGAGGGGCTTTCGATAAGGATCTCTCTCTTCTTGGTAGCATGATTAGGTGACCAAACCTCTCCTTAAGGCAGAACTTTCTAGACATTGCCAATAATGTTATCTAATAATATTATTCAAATAATATGAATTATTGATCGATAATGGGAAATCTTGTGCGGTGACAATTATTGAACAATGATAATATAAAATATCAGCCTTGACAATTATTGAATCGATAAAATAAAATATTGAGCGGTAACTCTTTGTGAAAATTATTGAGTAGTGCCATCTTACGTAAGAATCGATAATTCAACAATCTTTTATGCAATCTGGTATCTTCTCTTTATGCGACACAGCGTATTCTTGTATTTAAACCCATAGGGTATTTCGGACGGTCTTACTTGGTAACAACTCTGCGTTATTATTTATAACCACTTAACTTTGTCGTTTTCCTCATCGATCGCTTTTAGTTATGGGGCCCACACATTGCATTTGCTTGCCGTAAATACGAATATTCCCAAGCGGTGCGAATATTCACGACGAAGCGAATATTCCAAGCAAAAATGAATATTTTATAACCACTTGCTTATTTTGAAATATTTGCGTATTTAACCATAACTATCCACATTAATCAAATCAACCCTTACTATTTCAAAATAATAAATAAAGGAAATTCCTTTTTATTTAAAAAAAATTTGAGGTCTTCTGACCTCCCTCCTTATGAAATTTCGTCCTCGAAATTGGCGTCGATACACAGTGTTTGAAAAGGTAAAGATACCTCGCTTTCATTTTCGTTTCCAACTCCCGGTCATTTCCTCAATAGCATGGTTTCTCCACAAAACTTTAACTTATGGTATAACCTCGGTACGCATGGGTCGTATTCTTTCCTCTCAAAATCTTGGCGGTACCTCACAAATACGTTAAGTCTTGGCTATCTCGTGGGTTCTAACTTCGATAGCGTGTTTGAATTCGTCCACATATTTACGTAACATCGATCGTGAAAAGCGTTATGAACACGCGTCGTACTTGGTGGTAAAAAAAGCGAGTCATAGGCCACGAGTTCTATTCGATCGAGAATTTCAAATGGATTAATAAATCGAAGGTTTGAGCTTTTTCTCGCTCCTCAGATTCTCGCTTTTAAAATAACAACTTCTTGCACCTCCTTCTTCAAATTCATCGACTCGATTGTGTGGCTTGAGCGACTTTAACTTTATCGATTAAAATCGATTATCGTATATCATCACGTACTCGTATATCATCACGTGGGTACCTAGAGTTTTCATCTCCATCTCTATTATTTGTATATTATCTGAAATGAGTCTTTGTGATATCGTTTTCGTACTTGTATATCGATCTTCTACTCAACACGTCGGCTACCACGTTCGCTTTTCCGGGATGGCATGGTGAACATGTCTTTGAAATGAGTCTCCTCTTGAGTTCTTGAAGCTCTTCCCACATTCCTTGCTCCATTCGAATTTTGTATCTCTCTGAGTTATTTCGTTAATGGAATAGCGATTGAGAATATCCTTGACGAATCTCGATAATAACCAACTAAGCCTGAAAGCTACGTATTTTGATTCTTGACTTAGGTTGCTCTCATTGTGACTCATATCCCGATCTTGGATATGTACGTCACAATGACACCTATCGATTTCTTATCGCATGCGAATATGGCGTCCCCCTACGGAGAGTGCGGCAGGTGAATTCCTGAAAAAGTCACGAGATAAAGGCTCGGTACCAAATTCTATAGTTGAATTTTTAACTCACGAAGTTGATAGGAGCCATTCGATATGAGATTTTAGAAATGAGTTTTGTCTAGGGTTCAAAGTCGATACAAAATTTAATATCGGTCTTTGGGAGTAAGCCGAAATTCTTTGAAATCGTCGGGAAAAATCAATAACAATGAGAATATTATTCAAATCGGCGTGTCTTTATTCAAATCCATAACATGGACTAAGAAAACTTGACATCCGTAATAAGCGAATGACTTCATGGCTTGATATGAAAATGTTTGACTCTGATGGTTTGATTGCTTGAATTGAATAACGGGTTGCTTAGGAATATGAAAACTATGACCTTACAAAAGCAATCAATTTGGCATGATGAGTAGTTAACCTTAAAATCACATCAAAAGCAAATATCTTTATAGAAATAAGGTTAACGGGTAATGTGATAGTGCTGACTTGAATCAAGCAAGATTTTTTAAACAACGGATGTAATGAAAGTTTCTCTAATGGAGTCTCCATAAATAGGTCGAAGTCTAATTTCTCGTAGTCGAGTTCAAGCGTTGGGTATGAAGAAAGAGAGAAAAGAATGGGTAGAACCGGTATCTAGTAAAAGGTATAAACTTCGCGAGAATTTATAATTAACTAACGTGCTAACCGTTCGGGTTTCTCGTATTTTAATGGGTCACGACAAAGCGCTCTTCGAATCGTTGACTTTGACTTTTACGGGACATCCTTTTGAGTCACCATTCCCATTTGAATTTGGGTTTCGATATCGTCTGATCTCGGCGATATGTCCTTCTTTTCCACAATTATAGCATACTTAAAGCTGTTGTGGGCGGTTTGGTGATATATCCCTCTTTCCGCATTTTTGTAACATGTCTGGTAGGTGGTCGTTCTCCTCCCTTGGAACCGTTGCCCCTTGGTGGCAGCGTCTTAGCATGGTGGTTGTTGAATCTCCTCTTTTTAAAATCTCCTCTGACTCGCTTCTTCTATTTTCATGGCCACGATTACCACGAGTGGTTCTAGCCTTTGTCGTATTCTTCTTTCTCCTTTGGTTATCGTTATTACGATGGTTGCTATCTTTGGTATGATCTGGTTATGGTCCCTCGGTTGAGCGTACTCGTTATCTCGCTCTAACAATTTGAGCCACATTTCACAACATCTGAATAGAGAAAATTTATGAGAAATGAGATCTTGGCGTATCTTGGGGTTTCAAACCTCTAAGAAACATCCGCGTCATCGTTCCTCATTCTCCACGAATGAGGGTGAACACTGGATAACTCATGAACCGCGCCTCGTCTTTGGGACGTCGTATTATTACTGCTCGATCTAATAAACTCCACTTCCTTCGTATAGTGAATACTTTCGGGGAAGTACTTGTCATTAATTTATTCTGAAAGCGTCTCCGTGACATCTTTGAGTCAAATTTGGATGGAGTGCAACTTTGATGATTCCCCGATGTCTGCCTCTTTACGGAACATAAAAGTAGCGAATGGAACTTTACATTCCTCCGTGCATCGAGACATCGAATATCTTGGTAATTTGCTTGACCCGTGTTTCGCCGTGATCGGATCTGGCTTTCCCCAGATTACGGTGGTCTGACTCTTTGAGCTTGCTTGGTGTGACCACGAAGTAATTGCTATCATCTCCTCTGTATTTTGAACACGAGTCTCTAAATGCGATTTTGCATGAGCTGCAAAAAGCTTCTAAACATCCCTCGTTCATCATACGCTCGGTTGGTGTTATTCACGGGAGGTACATTGCCGACTGTTGCACGTTCTCCTCGTTGTTAAATCGAGGCATCTCCACGGTCTCATTTACACCACTATTAATATTCTCGATTCGACATTCTCAAATTCTTTGTCATAAAACAAGGGTTAATTAGAAATCAATCGATCACATAATATCCTATATCTTGACCGACTAACAAATAAGCTTAGGTAGGACACTTTAGAAAGGATTTACTCGTCTCTCCCTCTGAGTTCTATTCACAGATCTCATGGAGATCGTATCCTAGCTACGATACCCAGTTGTGGCGACCCCAAAATAGGTCCATTCCATCCAACCCATTACGGAGTGCATGAATCATGATGCGAAACAACTACTGACTTTATTATCACAACAATAAAGCGTGAGTTTAAATCAAATATTATCTTACAGACAATATTTATACTCAAATAAATCCTCATCACATTTATTGATACATTATTTTACAATAATGGTGAGGACTACTAAACAACTCTCTCTAGAACCTTCGTTTCCATACCCCAAGCTAGTACTCATTTACATTCTGCGCCTCACGAGGAAGAAAAATGGAACAACGAGGAAAGGGTGAGCTCGACTAGCCCGATAAAGAATGTTATGACTAAGATAATATACAACAAATTATCGTTAGTCTCAGCGAGGGAAAAATCGATAGAATCTGATGAAATGACAAGTTTCGGATCAATATTCGCGGTGAAATAATAATTCATAGAAAGAGTTCGTGAGAGAATGAAATCTACTATAATCTATGAATTTAACGGTCCATCATCAATATTTTATCACTGTAACATCAATCGATATTCATCTCGAATCAAATATTCATCTTTACTTCTGGGGCGAAGATATTCATCAATCGGTCGTATTCATCTCAACTTTTGTTCATCTTTGCACTAAAGGCCAAAGATATTCATCGATCGGTCGTATTCATTTAAACAAAGATATTCGTATTCATTTCTTTGCTGCTAAAGTAAAGATATTCATCGATCGGAGTCGTATTCATTTAAACACATTCATCTTTGCTTTCTGATTTAAAGATATTCTTGAAGAAATCATTCATCTTTTACTCTGGGCGAAGATATTCAATAATATCATCATTTAAGGTGAGGATGATGAAAAATATTTTTAAAAAGCGAATCCGGTGAAACAAAATGATGAGGATTAAGGATTAAGGATTCGTACTTGGTTTTATCCCGTCAAAAATACCTCAAAAATAATCGTAGTGGTGTAAAATTGAGAATGATCAAAACATGGATCTGATCGAAAGCTAGTATCGAAGAATAGATATTTTAGACGAAAAAAAAATTTTCATTTTTGATTGAATAGTCTTTAGTATCGTGAATAGTCTTAGTATCGTGAATAGTCTTAGTATCGTGAATAGTAACTCAGACACCAAAAGATAGAAATTCCACAAAAAACATCTTTCCGCGCTTCGTGAATAGTACTCGTGAATAGTAACTTTCGTGAATAGTAACTCATGAATAGTAACTTCGTGAATAGTAACTCATGAATAAGTAACCCAGAGCATGAAAAAGTTCAAATTTGATAAAAAAGTTGGATCGATATTTGACGTAATGATATTGAAGAAATAATATCATTTTGAAAAAAATAACATCCCTTACCTCGAAGAATCGGTGCCGGAAGGAAAGGTCGGAAGTGATCTTTGAATGAAACTTATCTTGAGCAGCAACTCTCAAAGTATCTAAATACTCACAAAATCGCTCGATAATATAGAGAGAAAGAGAAAACTTTGTTTACGGTGTGATTTTCAATTCTAACAGCCCTCTATTTATAGGAAAATGTTAGCCGTAGAAAGCAGACTTGACTGCTGCACTTTGATGGCTTTACACTGCTACTATTGCCACCCACCACATTTGAAATAAAATTCAGCACATTTTTCACCAACCACAAGTGGGGCCCACTCAATTCTAAATTTTCACCAAAATCAATTATAAACCTAATTTAGAATCGAGACACCTCTTAAAATTCATAACAAATCATTCGTGCATTTTAGCGGTTCAAAATTTGTGGACATATACTCAACTTATGTATGTATAACATACCCAAAAATTACCACAATCAGCGGTCGGATTAAAAATTATAACCCATGATATATCTAAAACCCACGATTTGATTTTAATACCTCGATCAGATAAAATCTTGATAAAACACCTCGACATTAATTTCTTCATTAATAACCACATAAATAAATCCATCATTTATATTCATATAAAATAAATATTTCCTTATCATATGAATCGATAATTAATTATTCACAAATAATATTACGAGAATCACTGATTTATAATGACGGTAGTTCCCGGGAAGAGGGGCTTTCGATAAGGATCTCTCCTTCTTGGGTATGATTAGGTGACAAACCTCTCCTTGGCAGAACTTTCTAGACATTGCCAATAATGTTATCTAATAATATTATTCAAATAATATGAATTATTGATCGATAATGGGAAATGCATGCGGTGACAATTATTGAACAATGATAATATAAAATATCAGCAATGACAATTATTGAATCGATAAAATAAAATATTGAGCGGTAACTCTTGTGTAAAAATTATTGAGTAGTGCCATCTTACGTAAGGATCGATAATTCAACAATCTTTTATGCAATCTGGTGTCTTCTTTGTGCGACCAGCGCGTATTCTTTGTATTTTAACATAAGGGTATTCAACGATCTTACTTGCGGTAACACTTCTGTGAATTATTTATAACCACTTAAACTTTGTCGTTTTCCTCATCGATCGCTTTCCGTTATGGGGCCCCACATGCATTTTGGCAAGTAAATGCGAATATTCACAAGCGATCGAATATTCCACGACGAAACGAATATTCCAACAAAAATGAATATTTTATAACCACTTGCTTATTTTGAAATATTTGCGTATTTAACCATAACTATCCACATTAATCAAATCAACCCTTCTTATTTCAAAATAATAAATAGAAATTCCTTTTTATTTAAAAAAAATTTGAGGTCTTAAACTTTAACTTATTTGAGTATAATAAAGAATAGAATAACAAAAGAAATCACCGTGCATGCGATTGTATTACGCGTAGGCGAGGTTATTTTATTCGAGAATACTAAATAACGGAACGAGTCGTAGGCAAAATTTTTAAACGCAGGATGTTCACGGAGAATAATAAAGAATGGAATAACAGCGAAATCACCTTGCGTAAATGCGGTATAGCATAGACGAGGTTATTCAAGCGAATACTAATAAGGGCGGAATCGAATGCGGCGTAAAATAAGCGGTGAGGATATTCAACAGAATAATAATAAAAGCGGAACCGGTCGGTAAAGCGCCTTGCGAGGAGGATATTCACGAGAATAATAAAAAGGCGGAATCGAGGTTCGGTACGTAAAGCGCGGCGAGCATGATATTCAGCAGAATAGTAAAAGGCGGAATAATAGAAGAAGAATGTCACAGTATAGGGTAGAAATGGCGTATACGAGTGGTTATTCAATGAGAATAATAAACAATGGAATAACAATAGTTCTCTTCATGAATAGAAGAAGAATAACACCCCTTACTAGTAAAATAAAGCTTGAATATATTAGTAGGGAAGAAGCGAGGATACTTTTACATAACCTAGTCTCTTATAATTTTCTCTCTACAGAGGTTAATTGAATTCGTAAGAAAATAATGAAGGAATGAGCTTATTTATAGAAAAATGGAATACATAGTAACTAACTTATGAGCAGTGCTGATTGATTTACTTTAATCTAACGGTCGTATTTATCATAAAATCTTTTAAATAAAATATAATATATATAATATATTATATATATACATGCCTTTGATAACTTCACGGGTTCTTGACCCCGGTGATTATTTGTGGCGCCCCCAAAATTAGGTATCGTCACTTCATCTTGGTGCATTTAACTTACGTGGTACGATAAATTCAAATCTGACTTCTTAGCGTTTTGGTATGCAATCTGATATAAAGCGTGAGTTTGAATCTGAATATTGTAAGACCGAAATTTTTTTTTAAATAAAAGGAATTTCCTTTATTTATTATCTTGAAATAGTAAGGGTTGATTTGATTAATGTGGATAGTTAAGGGTTAAATCATAAATATTTCAAAATAAGCAGTGGTTATAAAATATTCATTGTTGTCGGGGAATATTCGTTTGGTGGTGGAATATTTGTCTTTGTCGGGGAATATTAAATGCTGACGGTAGCGATTATGTGTGAGCCCATGTGAGCGATTGGATGAGGAAAGCGACAAAGTTTGGGTGGTTATAAAAAATGGGCGTAGTTATTCTGAATTAAAATTTGTTGGAATGCCGGTGGTTAAAATCTGATGTCTGGCGTGGTTGCCGCGATGTTTGCGGTATTACCGCAGTATTGTTGAATTATTGATTACGTGCGTAAGATGGCCTACTCGATAATTATTCACGGTAATTCTTTATTCGATATTTTATTTTATTGATTGATAATTCTTTGCGTTGGTATTTTATATTATTGTTGTTCGATAATTGTCAGCTTCTTGCGATATTTCCATTATCGGATCGATAATTCATATTATTTGAATAATATTATTAGATAACATTATTGGCGATGTCTAGAAAGTTACATCTAAGGAGGTTTGGTCACTAATTGCGGCATGATGAGAGAGATCCTTATTGGAAAGCCCCTGCTCACAGGAGCAGCTGGTTGTCATAATTGTGATTACGTAATATTATTTGTGAATAATTAATTATTGATTCATATGATAAAGAAATATTTATTTTATGTGGATATAAATGATGGATTTATTTATGTGGTTATAAATGAAGAAATTATGTTGAGGTGTTTTATCGGTATTTTATCGGATTGGAGGTATTAAAAAATTAAATCGGGGTTTTGAGATATATTGCGGGGTTATAATAATTTTAATCAAATAGTTGGATTATAGTAATTTTTGGGTATGTTATACATACATAAGTTGAGTATATGTCCACAAATTTTGAGCGATTAAAAATGCGAATGATTTGTTATGAATTTTAAGAGGTGTGCGATTAGGAAATTAGGGTTATAATTGATTTTGGTGGAAAATTCTAGAATTTAGTGGGCCCCCACTTGTGGTTGGTGAAAAAATGTGCTGAATTTTATTTCAAATGTGGTGGGTGGCAATAATAGCGAGGTAAAGCCATCGGTGCGAGTCGAAAATGCCTTGGGTAAGGCTAACATTTTCTATAAATAGAAATTTAAGTTAGAATTGAAAATCACACGGAAACAAAGTTTTCTCTCTTTCTCTCTCTATATTATTGGCGTATTTTGTGAGTATTTAGATACTTTGAGAGTTCTTTGTTCGATTACAAGTTTCATTTGACATCACTTGAGCCTTTCTTAGAAATCTTGATTCTTTTGAGGTAAGGGATGTTATTTTTCTTCTCGAATGATATTATTTCTTGATATCATTATCTTTGAAATATTAGTTGGAACTTTTTATCAAATTTGGAACTTTTTTCATATCGGGGTTACTATTCATGAGTTCTTATTCATGAGTTCTTATTCATGATTCTTATTCTTGATTCTTATTCTGAGTACTTATTCGTGAAGCGTGAAGATGTTTTTTTGTGGAATTTCTATCTTTTGGTGTCGGAGTTCTTATTCACGTATCTGCCTTTATTCACGTATCTGACACTATTCACGAATCGGCTTTATTCATAGAAAAATGAAAATTTTTCTTTTTCGTCTAAAATATCTATTACGGATACTAGCTTTGATTGTATCCATGTTTTGATCATTCTTGAATTTTACACCTTTATGATTATTTTTGAGGTATTTTTGGGCGTGGATAAAACAAAGTACGAATCCTTAATCTTAATCCTTGTCATTTTGTTTCCTTTGGATTCGTTTCTTTAAAAATATTTTCATCATCCTCGGTCTTAAATGATGATATTATTGAATATCTTTGGCTGTAGTGCGAGATGAATGATTCTGAAGAATATCTTTGGCTTTGTAGTGCGAAAAGATGAGCAGGTGTTTAAATGAACATGGCCAGTGATGAATATCTTTGGCCTATAGTGCAAAGATGAGCAGTGTTTAAATGAATATAATGGTGATGAATATCTTTGGCCTTTAGTGCAAAGATGAGCAGTGTTGAGATGAACATAATAGATTGATGAATATCTTTGCTTTGTAGTGCAAAAAGATGAATATTTGATTTGAGATGAATATTGATTGATGTTCTGAGGGGATAAAATATTGATGATGAATTTATTAAATTCATAGATTATAGTAGATTTCATTCTCTACGTAACTCTTACATGAATTATTATTTCAGCTGCGAATATTGATGCGAAACTTGTTGTACATTGTATTACATGATTTTTCCTGTTGGAGACTAACGATAATTTGTTGTATATTATCTTAGTCGTAACATTCTTTCTTGGGCTAGTTGAGCTCACCCTTTTCCTTGTTGTTCCATTTTTCTTCGGGGAGGCGAGAATGTAGCGAGTCTTAGTCGGGGTATGGAATGAAGGTTACAGAGAGAGTTGTTTAGTAGTCCTCACCATTATTGTAAAATAATGTATCGATAAATGTGATGAGGATTTATTTGAGTATAAATATTATCAGAAGATAATATTTGTATTTAAACTCACGATTTTATTGTTGTGATAATAAAGTTGTAGTTGTTTACATACCATGTATTTGGCGACTCGAGAATGGGTTGGATGGAATGGACCTATTTTGGGGTGCGTCACGGTTAGTATCGAGCTTAGGGATATGATCTCTGGCGGAGATGGGGAATAGAACTAGGAGGGAGGCGAGTAAATCCTTTGCTAGTGTGTCTACTAAGCTTATTTGTTAGTTGGTCGGTATATAGGGATATTATGTGATTGATTTCCTTAATTAACCCTTGTTTTATAGCGATGGTGAGAATGTGTTGAGAATATTAATAGTGGTGTAAATGAGGCCCAGTGGAGATGCTGTCTTATGGCGAGGAGAGCGATTACAGCAGTGGCAATGTACCTCTGTGAATAACACCTTGGCGGATGATGAGCGAGGGGATGTTTAGAAGCTTTTTGCGATTCATGCAAAATCGGCGAGGAGACTTCGTGTTCAAAATCTGAGGAGGAGATGATAGCGATTCACGGGTGGTCACGACCAAGCGATTCGAAAGTTGGGACCACGAGTGCAGGGAAAGCGAGATCCGATCATGGCGGAAACATGGGTCAAACAAATTACCAAGATATTCGATGTCTTGGGATGCGAAGAAGCGAAAGTTCCATTCGCTACTTTTTATGTTAAAGTGGCGAAGGCGATTCTTTGGTGAGGAATCGTGAAGCGTACCCATCCATTTTGCGCTTTCGGCGTGTCGTGGGAGGCGTTTGAGAAGCAGATTCGATGACAAGTACTTCTCTGAAAGTATTCGTCGTATGAAGGAAGTGGAGTTTATTAGATTGGGCGAGAATAACATGGCGGTGTCCGGTCTGGCGAAGTTTGCGGAGTTATCGAGGTTGCACCTCGTTTTGGTGGAGAATGAGAGCGTATGGGCGGATGTTCTTAGAGGTTTGAAACACGGCATCGTCGGTATCTCATTCTCATAAATTTTCTCTCTATTCGGATGTTGTAGCGAGAGGCTCGGTTGTTAGAAGCGAGATACTTGATACGTTATTAGGGGACCATAACGAGGATCGTACCAAAGATAGCGATCATCGAATAGCGATAACGGTGGAGAAAGAAGAATCAGACAAAGCGGTAACCACTACGGTGGTAATCGTGGCCATGAAAATAGAAAAGCGAGTTGGGAGGAGATTTTAAAGAGGAGATTCAAGCCAGCGACCATGTGAAGGCGTCGGCGCCCGATGTGATGTGGCTGGTTCGAGGAGGAGAAGCGACCATCGGTCGTATCTTACAAATCTGGGGAAGAGGACATATCGATCCAGCTGTCCCTAGCAGTTTAAGGTATGTTATAATTGTGGAAAGAAGGACATATCGCTCGAGATTATGCGATATCGAAACCCGATCGGCCGGGAATGGTGACTCGAAAGGATGTCGAGAAAAGTCAAAGTCGGCGGTTCTTGGAAGGCGTTTGTCGTGGCCGGTCAAAATCTGAGGAACACGACGAAGTTAGCAGGTTAGTTAATTATAAATTCTTGCGAAGTATATACCTTACTAGATATTGGTTCTACCCGTTCTTTTTATCTCTCTTTACTTTGCGCTCAGCGTTTGAACTTGACTACGGAGAATTAAACTTTGACTATTTATGGAGACTCCGTTTAGGAGAAACTTTCATTACATCAGTTGTTTTAAAAATCTTGCTTGATTGAGTTGGCACCTTTATCACATTACACATTAACCTTATTTCATAGAGATATTTGCTTTTGATGTGATTTTAAGGTTAACTACTCATCGTACCAAATTGATTGCTTTTGTAAGGTTGTTAGTTTTCATATTCTAAGCAACTTTGTTATTGAATTCAAGCAATCGAACCATTGTAGTCGAACATTTTCATATCAAGCCATGAAGTCGTTCGTTTATTACGGATGTCGAGTTTTCTTAGTCCGTGTTATGGATTTGAATAAAGAACAGCGTCGATTTGAATAATATTCTGTTGTTATTGATTTTTCTGGCGTATTTCTGAAGAATTTCTTGGTTTACTCCCAGTGATATTAAATTTTGTATCGACTTTGAACGGTACAAAACTTCATTTCTAAAATCTCATATCGAATGGCTCTATTGAACTTGAGGAGTTAAAAATTCAACTATAAATTTGGTACTGAGCCTTTATCTTGTGACTTCTTTGTGGAATTCACTAAGCGAGACTCTCTGTAAGGGGGCGTCATATTAGATGCGATAGTAAAGCGATAGGTGTCATTGTGACGTCTTTATCGAGATTGGGATATGAGTCGCGATTGAGAGCAACCTAAGTCGATAATCAAAATCGTAGCTTTCTACAGAGGCTTAGTTGGTTATTATCGGAGATTAGTTGAAGGATATTCTCGAATCGCTATTCCATTAACGTGGTGACTCGTAGAGATACAAAATTGAATGGAAGCGAGGAATGTGGGAAGAGCTTGAAGAACTTCGAGGAGACTCATTTCGACACGTATTACGACCGTGCCATCTGGAAGCGAGCGTGGTAGGCGGCGTGTTGAGTAGAAGATCGTATATCTGAATCTGAGTACGATATTGTCAAAGACTCATTTTAAGTATAATATCTGAATAATAGAGATGGAGATGAAAACTCTAGGTACCAGCGTGATGATATCTGAGTATAATCGACTTTAATCGATAAAGTTAAAACATTCAAGCTACTTGCGGGTGATGAATTTGAAGAAGGAGGTCTGAGGTTGTTATTTTAAAAGCGAGAATCGGTGAGGTGTGAAAGCTCGAACCTTGATTTATTAATCCATTTGAAATTCTCGATCGAATAGGAGCGTAGCTATAGACTCGTTTACCACCAAGTATGGCGTGTTCATAGCGTTTTTCACGTGTCGATGTTACGTAAATATGTGGGCGACCGAAACACGTCATTGAGTTAGAAGCCAGGACGAGATAATAGAAGACTTAACGTCACGAGGAGGTACTGTCGAAGATTTTGTAGAGGAAAGAACATGACCTATGTCAGGGTTATACCGTAAGTTAAAGTTTTGTGGAGAAACCATCTTTATTGAGGAAATGACACAGGAGTTGGAAGCGAAAATAAAAGCGGTATCTTTACCTTTTCAAAAACACACAGTCGTCGTCGATTTCGAGACGAAATTTCATAAGGAGGGAGGTTGTAAGACCCGAAATTTTTTAAATAAAAGGAATTTCCTTTATTTATTATCTTGAAATAGTAAGGGTTGATTTGATTAATGTGGATAGTTAAGGGTTAAATCATAAATATTTCAAAATAAGCAAGTGGTTATAAAATATTCATTGTTGTGGGGAATATTAGTTTGGTGGTGGAATATTAAATGCGTCGGGGAATATTAAATGCGGCGGTAGCTTGACCATGTGTGAGCCCATGTGAGCGATTGGATGAGGAAAGCAGCAAAGTTTGGGTGGTTATAAAAAGCGGCGTAGTTATTCAGATTAAAGTAGTTGTTGGAATGCTGGAATATTGGTTAAAATCTGATGTCTGGCGTGGTTGCCTGATGCGCTACGGTATTTGCGATATTGTTGAATTATTGATTAAATGCGTAAGATGGCCTACTCGATAATTATTACGATAATTCTTATTCGATATTTTATTTTATTGATTGATAATTCTTTGCGTTGGTATTTTATATTATTGTTGTTTGATAATTGTCCTTTGCTGATATTTCCCATTATCGGATCGATAATTCATATTATTTGAATAATATTATTAGATAACATTATTGGCGATGTCTAGAAAGTTACATCTAAGGGAGGTTTGGTCACGCTAATTGCTTGGCCCGATGAGGAGAGATCCTTATTGGAAGCCCCTCTTTCACAGGGAGCGGCTTTGGTTGTCGTAATTGTGATTACGTAATATTATTTGTGAATAATTAATTATTGATTCATATGATAAAGAAATATTTATTTTATGTGGATATAAATGATGGATTTATTTATGTGGTTATAAATGAAGAAATTATGTTGAGGTGTTTTATCGGTATTTTATCGGATTGGAGGTATTAAAAATTAAATCGGGGTTTTGAGATATATTGCGGGGTTATAATTTTTAATCAAATGAGTTGGATTAATAGTAATTTTTGGGTATGTTATACATACATAAGTTGAGTATATGTCCACAAATTTTGAGCGAATTAAAAATACGCTGAATGATTTGTTATGAATTTTAAGAGGTGTACGATTAGAAAATTAGGGTTATAATTGATTTTGGTGGAAAATTCTAGAATTTAGTGGGCCCCACTTGTGGTTGGTGAAAAAAATGTGCTGAATTTTATTTCAAATGTGGTGGGTGGCAATAATAGCGAGGTAAAGCCATCGGGTGGCGAGGTCGAAATGCAGCTTGGTGAGCTAACATTTTCTATAAATAGAGGAAAGTTAATTGAGAATTGAAAATCACACGGAAACAAAGTTTTCTCTCTTTCTCTCTATATTATTGAGCGTATTTTGTGAGTATTTAGATACTTTGAGAGTTCTTTATTGGTACAAGTTTCATTGACATCACTTGAGCCTTTCCTTAGAAATCTTGATTCTTTGAGGTAAGGGATGTTATTTTCTTCTCGAATGATATTATTTCTTGATATCATTATCTTTGAAATATTGGTTGGAACTTTTTATCAAATTTGGAACTTTTTTCATGTAAGGTTACTTATTTACTATTCAGCGAGTTACTATTCATGAGTTCTTATTCACGAGTTCTTATTCACGAGTCTATTTACTATTAAGCGTGAAGATGTTTTTATGTGGAATTTCTATCTTTTTGGTGTCGGAGTTACTATTGGCGTATCGACCTTTATTCGCATTATCTGACCTTATTCACGAATCTGGCACTATTCATAGAAAAATGAAAATTTTTTCTTTTCGTCTCAAAATATCTATTGCGGATACTAGCTTTGATTGTATCCATGTTTTGATCATTCTTGAATTTTACACTGCTTGTGATTATTTTTTGAGGTATTTTTGGGCGTGGATAAAATCAAATGAATCCTTAATCCTTAATCCTTGTCATTTTGTTTCCTTTGGATTCATTTCTTTAAAAATATTTTCATCATCCTCGGTCTTAAATGATGATATTATTGAATATCTTTGGTGCGTAGTGCGAAGATGAATGATTTCTGAAGAATATCTTTGGCTTTGTAGTGCGAAGATGAGCGGTGTTTAAATGAACATGGCCAAGTGATGAATATCTTTGGCTGTAGTGCAAAGATGAGCAGTGTTTAAATGAATATTGGTGATGAATATCTTTGGCCTTTAGTGCAAAGATGAGCAGTGTTGAGATGAACATAATGGAATTGATGAATATCTTTGGCACATGGTCTGAAGATGAATATTTGATTTGAGATGAATATTGATTGATGTTACGAGGATAAAATATTGATGATGGTTATTAAATTCATAGATTATAGTAGATTTCATTCTCTCGTAACTCTTACATGAATTATTATTTCATTGCGAATATTGATGCTGAAACTTGTTGTCTATTGTATTTATCAGTTTTTTCCTGTTGGAGACTAACGATAATTTGTTGTATATTATCTTAGTCATAACATTCTTCTTGGGCTAGTTGAGCTCACCCTTTTCCTTGTTGTTCCATTTTTCTTCTCGGGGAGGCGAGAATGTAGCGAGTACTAGTCGGGGGTATGGAATGAAGGTTCTAGAGAGAGTTGTTTAGTAGTCCTCACCATTATTGTAAAATAATGTATCGATAAATGTGATGAGGATTTATTTGAGTATAAATATTATCTAGAAGATAATATTTGTATTTAAACTCACAGATTTTATTGTTGTGATAATAAAGTTGTAGTTGTTTACGTACCATGTATTTGGCGACTCGAGAATGGGTTGGATGGAATGGACCTATTTTGGAGTGCGTCACAAATATTAATCTACTAGATATTATCTGAACTCGAAAGGTCCTCATTACAACTATTATCACACTATTTCGCAGAATAGTGAGGGACTACTAATCTTATCCTGCGGACCGTTACTCGTTTCTGAGCTTCGTCGGCTATGTTCTCATTTCTGAAAACGATGAAAGAAAAGGTGAGCTCAGCTAGCGATGATAAAATATTGACTAAGATAATGCGAATAAATTATCATTAGCCTTCAACGATGTTAAACTAATAAAATAAATGATAAATGACCGAGTTTAAGCTGCGATGGAATATGCGATCCATTAAAAAAAGTCAAAGTAGAAAATAAAGGCTACTATCTTTTAGGTTTTAAAGGTTTTCATCAATTATTTTCACTAAGACTCGGTTTAATGAATAAACCACAATATCTAATCATCACTGTACCCACGGTCGAGATTTTCATCAAATTATCGATAATTAAATGACTATCTTAGAATCACCCACAGTCATAATCATACCAAAAACTATCCATCAACGCATTACGGGCCCTTTGAGGACTTTTGTCACATCATTTATATCAAGCGATGATTATCCGAATGAACCACAGTCATAATCATACTAAGTTCATCTATGCTTGCGTAAGCGAAGATAACTTTCAACATAATATAAACATGAGGATGATGACAATGATATAAAATTCAATAAAACAAGTTGAAATTAATTTCTCTAGGAATTTATTAACGTCAAATTGTCGACGAATCTTTGTTTTGTAGAGTAAAATTCAAGAATGATCGGAAGAATATTTCCATGAAAAGATCTTTGGATGAAAGCGCCAAATATCGAGGATATTCTACTAATTTCATGGAGTATAAGTCGAAGTTTTAACTTATTTGGGTATAATAAAGAATGGAATAACAAAAGAAATCACCGTAAATGCGGTACTTCGCATAGGCGAGGTTATTCAGCGAGAATAATAATAACGGAACGGTCGGTGAAATTCAGCATAAGCGAGGATGATCGATAGAATAATAAATCTTTGAATAATAATAAACAATGGAACCCGAATTAGGTGTAAAATACGAGACGAGGATATTCAGCGAGAATAATAAATGCGGAATAATAAACAATGGATCCCGGTCAAATTGTAAAACACACAGACAGGATATTCGATAGAATAATAAAGAATGGAATAACGAGAAGAAGATCACCAAGTATAGGGGATTAAAGCGTATCGAGTTATTCAACGGAGAATAATGAGAATGGAATAATATAAAGTTTCACAAGTATAGGGTATCTGGCGTATCTGAGGTTATGTATAGGGTATACCACTTTTCTGAGTTATTCAACGAATAATAATGAATGGAATAATGAAGTTCTCTTCATGAATAAGAAAGAATAACACCCTTACGAATTACAACAAATAATATCCACTTACAGTAAAGAAAATTTGAATATTGGAAAAGTGAAGTAGCGAGAATACTTTTCTTCTTACTCTCTATAGATTTTCTCTCTATAGCTTCTCTCTATAATTTCTCTCTACAGAGTTTCCTTTGAATTAAGTAAGAAAATAATGAAGGAATGAGCTTTATTTATAGGAAAATAGAATGCGTAGTAATTAATCCATGAGCGGTCAGTTGATTTACTTTAATCGATGGTCCGTATTTAAAAGCAAAATCTTTTAAATAAAATATCATATATTCTATTTATATAAAAACATTTTACTATGCAAATCTTTATCTGACATTATATGAAAACTCTTATCGAAAACACTTTATGCAACATTTATCGTAATAAAATATAATATATTACTATTTATAGAATAACTTTAATAAAGTAATACATTTTTATATAAAAAGATGTTTATGTTTTATTACGTTAATAATCTGAATAAAACAAAAGCGTTATTATCATTATAATAATTCGTATTATTAATAAATGATAATGGAATCAATGAGTGACTTCTCGCATAAGCATCGATAATCAATCACGGTAATTCTTCTTATGCGACTACCGTATTCTTTGTGCTTTTTACTTAGGAGGTAGTTCAGCGGTATCCACGGTAAAACTTCAGCGTAGATTATTTGATAAAATATTTTTATCGTTTTCTCGATCGTGATAATAATTACATTTGTGGGGTCCGCTTTGATGATTGATTGAGTAGTTATGCGAATATTCCTGCTAAGCCAAGAATATTCACAGGCCAATCGAATATAATATAACCACTTGCATACTTTGCAAAATTTATAAATCTACCCACATGACTATAATATTATCTCAAATTCACACCATAATATAAAAAAATTATTTAAACAAAATTTAAATCTTTATTGATAAAATCTGAGGTCTCTGATCTCCCCTCACTTATGGAATTTAGCCCTCGAAATTAGAGTGCGATACACTTGGTATGATAAGAGGTGAGGATACCTTGAATACCTTTATCGTTAAAAATATTAAATTCATCTTGTGATCCATGGTGAAGATATTCATTAACAATTCATCTTTGCATTACGGATGAAAAGATATCAATTTGTAAAACCAATAATCTTTGAGGCCTTGACAATAGTATCACGACCACGAATTATTTATGCTGCGGGCGAGGATATTCGATGTTTTCAATGATCATGATGATTATAGAATAATAATCCTTGAGTCGTAATCATACCAAATCTATCGATACTGCTCTGGACGAAGATGACTTTTATCACATCCGTGAATTAATATTTCATTCTTTGAGACTCATTTCGATAATTAATGTATATCATGAATCATCCACCTTTCTGAGGCGAGGTGTGTTTTCAATTCTGATTATGATTATGATTAGAAGACAATCCACGGTGCGCGTAATCATACCAAGTCCATCATATACGCTTCTGAGAATATGAGATGACTTTCAGCGTAATATAAACGTGAGGGATAATGATATAAAGAATCGATCAAATGAGATAAAGGATAAATATTAAATATTTATAATATAATTTATCCGAGGATTCAAGAATATCCCCATGTTATCAATCACTTAATAATCTCATAATCTAATATCATTAATATTATAACAATATTTTAATCATTCTTAAATTTATAAACAATTTATCTCGATTGTTTACGCTTTACCATATAATGCATTTAATCATTCAAAATGCCATACTCATAAGATATCATCACCAATTATCAAATCCTAATAAAAAAATATATATGCATATACTACATATAGGATTCTCTAGCCATAAAATCCTATTTTCAACTTTGTTACTTACATAACATATTTAACTCATATATTAAGTAACTAAACTATTTTCATGAAAATACCAAATCAGTCCCAAAAATATTTCTTTTCTGGGATTTAGCATAATATAGTCCCATAATGAAAATATATTTTTCTCGAAGATTTTAAAATTCATTTACTATTTTCAAAAATCAATTTCTAATTAATTCCTTAAGAAATTAGCTACCTCAAGTTTAACTCCAAAAATTCCCAAATCTTGGCAGGACCTTACATGTTAATGTGAGCCTCGATTTAAATTTCATGGTCATGAGTTATAGAACTTTCGGTTATAAGCGTTTTTCATGAGGAAAAACCTAAATATTGAAATAGTCATATCTTGCTCATTTTAAGTCGAGAATGAGCTCATTTTTTGGACGGAGGTACTTTATACCATATACTTTCATGTACCAAAAAGGCCAAATTTTTCTCATAATTTAAGTGGCGAAATAGCCCTCTAAAATCATGGCGTGATTTTTTAGGTTTTCTGACTTTGCACTCCTTTGCTAAAATCAGTCCACACAAAATCTACAACACCTTTTCGGTGATTCCACTTGGATTAGTTAGGTAACTCATAGATCTAACTCTAGGACTTGACCACACTCAAAAATTCAAAATATAATAGGAGATATGGTCGATTGAATTTCATATTACGTTTTCACTTAAAATCGATTTTCAACTCTTTGTGATTTCTAAGAAACTTTCATGTTTTCACATACTAACCAACATAACTCATCATAACACTTACTAATACCACGTATACCCATGATTTTCATTAGTCAATGTTTTTATTATGACTTTCATCATAAACCCCGTAAAGCTATTCATTTAGTTGAAGAAATATTTGAGGTGTTAAGAAATGGGTTTTGTCTTTGGGTCGATACAAAATTCGATTTCACGCTCTAAGTAGGCTAGAAGTTTTCAAGAATCATGAGAAATTTATTAATAATAGAAATATCATTCAAAATTGTGACTCTCATCAAGACTTGGATAGTACGTCACATTGATACCAGCTTGTGACTTACATCCTTTAACTTTAGATGGCACCTCACAATGATACCTATCAACTTGTAATCGTCATTCCACGGCGTAAGCCTCTGAAGAAATGCGGTTTGGTGCATTCCACACTGAGGAAGTCAACAACGAAAGGATCGGGGCTCTTTCTTATGGCTTGATATAATAGTGATTAACTTTGGGTTTGGTTACTTTGAATTAGTATACTTGAGGTTGGTTAGGAATATGAAAGCTAACGACCTTACAAAAGAATAATGAGTAGTTAATCAATCGTTTTCAAAAATTACCTCAAAGGCAAGTATTTTCAAAGAGATAAGATCGTGAAAGTGTTTATTTGAAACAACAAGATTAATAAGCAGTGGAGTAATGTGAAGGTTTAAGCCCAAGCGAAGTTTGATAGATAAATCAAAGTCTAATTTTTAGGAATTCAAATTTAAACATTGAACACTGACAAGGTAGAATAAAAAGTGGGTAGAACTTGTATTGAATAAAGTATAAACTTCGTAATAATTTATAATTAATTTACGTAATAACCGTTTGGGTTTCTAAACAAAGCAGCTCTAAACTTAAATTACCAAGAGTTTGACTTTCTTTATAGGGTACTCATTCCACCCTTAAGTGCTTCTACATTCTGATCCATGATTTGAATCATTATTCTCGATCCATATCGAATTCGGGTTGGCCGCTATACTGCGGTAATTAAATTCGATGTTAAATTCTCAATTCTTTGTCCAAAAAGAAAGTCCATTTCATCTATTTTGGCTTTATTGGATCGGACGTCTTTTCTACTACACAATTAACGCGTTGTTAAACTTTTACCCATACATCGCTTTATTCTCTTTTCGTTCGGTTGTTTCTTCTTTTAAGCCAGATCTTTGATTTTAAATTCTCGATTCGACTTTAATATCTTCCACCCTAAGCATGATTTTGTTCGAGCATCACATATCGGGTAACTTGATTTTGAATTATTGTATCCCTTTGTTTCCACGGCCAGATTTGCCGTTCTTGACTTTGTTCTTACAGCTCACGAACGATTTTGTAATCTTAAGTTTTGATCATAAACTTCTTAATGCCTTGATTCTCCTCGGGTTTCTCTTCTTATTCTTCTTCCTCCTCTCTCAATTGCTACCTGCTGCTAGCTAAAAGTGCAACAATTATATAAGACCCGAAATTTTTAAATAAAAAGGAATTTCCTTTATTTATTATTTTGAAATAGTAAGGGTTGATTTGATTAATGTGGATAGTTAAGGGTTAAATATCACAAATATTTCAAATTAAGCGAGTGGTTATAAAATATTCATTATAAATCGGGGAATATTAGTTTGGTCGTGGAATATTCGTCTTGTGTCGGGGAATATTAAATGCTGACAGTATGACCGATATGTGAGCCCATAACTTGAAAGTGATTGGATGAAGAAAGCGACAAATATAAGTTGTTTTTAAATAACTTGGTGCGTAGTTATTTACCGATTAATCTTTGTTGGAATACCCGGTGGTTAAAACACTTAATGTCTGGCGTTGTTAGCGATGGCGCGCGGTATTGCATTGATTATTAAAAGGCACTACTCGATAATGGTTTCTGATAATTCTTTATTCGATGTATTTTATTTATTGAGTTAATAATTTTGCGTTGATATTTTATATTCTTTGTTGTTTGATAATTGTCATTCTACGGTATCTTTCATTATCGAAGCAATAATTCATATTATCTGAATAATATTATTAGATAACATTATTGGCAATGTCTAGAAAGTTACATCTAAGGAGAGGTTTGGTCACCTAATTGCGGCATGATGAAGAAATTCTTATTGGAAGCCCCTCTCTGGGAGCTGCACTGGTTGTCAATATTGTGATTCTGTAATATTATTTGTGAATAATTAATTATTGATTTATATGATGAGGAAAATATTGATTTTATGTGGATATAGATGGAGAAAATTTTTAAAATGACAATTGTTGAAAATTAATATTTTATCTTTTACGATAAAATAATTCGTTTAAATATATTATTTTAATAATATATTAGCGGTGATATTTTACAACGAATGTGGGATATATGAGTATACGAGGAGGAAAGAGTATTTTGTTGCAATAAATGTTTAAAACATGTTAAACATGTCGGTGGACCCCATTTATTGACTGAAATTTGATTATAGCCTGTAAAATCACCCGTTTGTGGATTTCGGTCGATTTCTGTTTGGAATTTGGAAAAACTTTCTTCTGCAAAGTTGTAGAGAATTGAATTTCCTATAAAAACTCGCGAGATTCCGAATTTTCTAATGAAAGGGCTATTTATTATGAATTATTGAAGTTCCGAAGCTCCGAAATAATTGATTTTTGGGAGTTTAAAATATTTTTTGTAAGAAATACGTTTTTATCATTTCTTTTCTAGAAGGTGGCATGTGGGAAATGCTAGGATCTGAATTCTAAGGTTGGCGTATGAATTTGATATATATATATATATTAATTTATTAAATTTTCTGCTTTGGTGTTCAGCGATTTCTATAAATAGGGTGCTTAGGTTAGAATTGAAAATCACACGAGCTGGCTGAAGTTTTCTCTCTCTATATTATCGGCGTATTCTTGTGAGTATTTTGAGTATACTTTGAGTATTGCTATACGGTGCTTGAGTTCGAAGTCATAGCTTTATGTCAAGGTGTTTATTTAGAAATCTTGATCTTTCGAGGTAAAGGGATATTATTTTTTTCGTAATGATATTATTTCTTGATATCATTATCTTTGAAATATTGATCTGAGTTTTTATCAAATTTGGAACTTTTTCATATCGAGGTTACTATTCATGGGTTCTTATTAATGATTCTTTATTCACGAGTTCTTATTAATGAGATTCTTATTAAGCGATTTCTTATTCACGAGTACTATTAAAAAGCGTGAAGATGTTTTTTGGAATTTCTATCTTTTGGTGTCGGAGTTCTTATTCACATTATCTGACCTTTATTCACGTATCACGGCACTATTCACGTATCTGATACTATTCATTTGAAAATAAAATTTCTTCTTTTCGTCAAAACATATATTACGGATACTAACTCTGATTGTATCCATGTTTTGATCATTCTTGAATTTTACACCACTATGATTATTTTTGAGGTATTTTTGGACGTGGATAAAACCAAATCTGAATCCTTAATCCTTAATCCTTGTCATTTTGTTTCCTTTGGATTCGTTTCTTTAATAAAAAAATATTTTTCATCATCCTCGGTCTTAAATGATGATATTATGGAATATCTTTTGGCTGTAGTGCAAAGATGAATGATTTCTTAAGAATATCTTTGGCTTTGTAGCAAAGATGAATGATTCTGAAGAATATCTTTGGCTGTAGTCTGAATGAATGATTTCTTAAGAATATCTTTTGGGTCTGCAGATGAATGATTTCCGAAGAATATCTTTGGTGTAGTGCAAAGATGAGCGGTGTTTAAATGAACATGACCGGTGATGAATATCTTTGGCACTGTAGTGCAAAAGATGAATATTTGATTCAGATGTATATTGATTGATGTTACGAGGGATAAAATATTGATGATGAACTATTAAATTCATAGATTATAGTAGATTCCATTCTCTACGTAACTCTTTATGAATTATTATTTCAGCTGCGAATATTGATGCAAAACTTGTTGTCTATTGTATTCTATCAGATTTTTCCTGTTGAAGACTAACGATAATTTGTTGTATATTATCTTAGTCATAATATTTTTTCTCTTGGGCTAGTTGAACTCACCCTTTTCCTTGTTGTTCCATTTTTTTCTTCTCAGGAGGCGAGAATGTAGCGAGTACTTAAGTAAAGGTATGGAATGAAGGTTTAGAGAGTTGTTTAGTAGTCCTCACCATTTTGTAAAATAATGAATCAATAATTATGATGGGGATTTATTTGCGTGTGGATATTATCTAGAAGACAATATTATATTTAAACTCACGGTATTTATTGTCGTATTTCACACGACATTTGTATTATTAAAGTTGTAGTTTACTTTTGCATGCCATGTATTTGGCGACTCGGAATGGGTGTTGTGTATACCTATTTTGGGGCGTCACAAATTAATTCTTCATTCATTCGTGGATATCTACAATTTGTTCTTCGTCGACCTTTGCATTAACTTTGATTAGTGATTAAAAGGTGTCATGGCGGTCACATTCACTCCATTGTGAATATTTTAATTTGTCGTTTCAAAACACTTACAACCACTTGAGGGTTAATTAATATATCAAATATTATCC
>CM035154.1:150813938-151095051 GCA_020205615.1 Panax quinquefolius | reverse complement strand
AGGTTATGATAGATGTGTTATGGCCACGAAATTATCTTGGTTATTGATAGACCCCCGAGGAAAAAGCGAGAAAGATTCTATCGTATTCTTTCCGATGGTGGTCTTACTTGACATCATTATCTCCTTTATCTCAAATTGAGAATTATACTTCAAACAAACACCCGAGATTATATAGGTAGTACTCATTAAGCCTTTTCGGCAAGTGGATGACCACAGACCTGTCTTATGATGACACGAGGTTGTATGTCGTTAGACATCTTGTATGATAGTGTGAAAACCACTTCGACGTTGGGTTACTTTTTCTCACTATATGATTCACCAAATCTGAACTACTAAAAGATGTACTCTGACACACTTATACTATCTTTGTTTAGGGACAACTCCACGACTAGAGATACCAGATTCTATTCCACTTGTTACCCGCCAAACGACCCATTACACTTTTTATTATCACGAAAAGGCAGTGAAGCAAAGGGTGAAACCTGAATAGCTATCGATAAAGAATATCGTGACTAAAGATAATTAAATTATCAATAGCCTTCGTCGATAACAAATCGAGTTTAGAACGTGGTAGATGATAAAAATTCCAACCGTAGTTGCGGTAGGACGAAGCGATCCATTTAGAAAGTCGAATAAGCTGATAAAATTACATTATCTTCTCCGTGTTAAAGAATCCATGACAATGTTTTATCCTTGTAACATCAATCAGCAGTTCCTTTCCCACAATTATATGAATAAGTTTCATGAATCGTAATTGTAATTCTAAATTCCTCTTAGCATCAAAAGCCGAAGATAATTTTCATCACTGTCTTTACGAAACATCGAAAGATCGTGGTTATACTGAATCACGGTTCTGTGCGTAATCATACTAATAAATTCAAATTTGCCTTCTGAGCGGCGAAAAGATATTCGTCGGCTGACGTTCGTCTCTTTTGCTACGAGGCGAAGATATTCAATGAGAGTTATCTTTACCTCTGGGCCGAAGATGTTCCTCAACAGTTCATATTTGCATTCTGAATCTAAAGAATATTATTATCTCGAAATAAATATATAATCATTTCAAAATCTATAAAACCATAATTATAACCATGTTGATCGATTCACCTTTGCTTTGTTTTAAGCTAAAATATTCAATTTTAAATTGATAATTAAATGATCATACTAGATGTGATTAAATCTTTACCTTCTTGCCAAAGAGAGAACCCGTAGTTATGATTATACCCGATAATCTACCCATCTTTACACTCAAGTCGAAGACCAATTTCTTCACCAGATTATAAAAATGTTATATATGATAATAAAAACAATAACATCGAAACATGAATTTAATTTCAAGAGTAAGATTCGTAAATCGGCGATAATTTGGTTGAAAAAAAAACCAATTTTATGTGAATAGTACCCGTGAATACTTCGTGAAATGTAACTTGCGTGAATAGTAGCTTCGTGAATAAGTGGCTCTTAATAGTAACTTCGTGAATAGTAACTTCGTTGAATAGTAACTTTCGTGAATAGTAACTCATGAATAATGATACTGAAAGTAATATTTATGCGACGTAGTCTGGTAAGTATCGTAAATAATGTCATATCGTAAATACTTGCGGCATCGTAAATAGTCTTGGTATCGTGAATGTCATAATCATCATTCGTGAATAGTAAATATCGTGAATAGTAACCCAAAGCAGCAAAAGGTAGAAATTCCGCAATAAAATCTATACCAATATTGGTTATAATGATATTGAAAGAATAACATCATTATGAAAATAACATTCTTCTGATCCACCTGATCCATAAAATCCGCTACCTCGAAAAGAAGCGAACGCCTTTAGTGGATATGGATATGGCTGAAGGAAACTTTGATGATATCAACTCACCAAGTATCTAAATACTACAAAATACACTCAATAATCTAAAAAAGTAGAGAAATGGCTTATGTTTTACGGTGTGATTTTTAATTAACAACTATCTATTTATAGGAAAATTTATGGAGGACTTGACACTATGACTTGATGGCTTTACACTTCTATATTACACCACCGCATTTGAAATAAAATTAGCACATTTCTTCACCAACCACAAAGTAAGAGGCCCCTCAATTCTAAATTTTCCCACCGAAATGCTGAAATTCGGATACTTGCCCATTTACGAACCATTTCACCTCTTAAAATTCACTTAACAAATCATCGTTCATTTTTAACGGTTCAAAATTTGTGGACATATACTCAACTTATATATGTATAACATATCCAAAAATTACAATCATCCAGCAGTCCGGATTAAAAATTATAACTTTCATAATATATATCTGGCCTTTGGTTTAATTTTAATACCTTCGTTGAGCAAAATCTTTGATAAAATACCTCAACATTAATTCCTTCATTTATAACCCATAAATAAAATTCATCATTTATATCCCATCAAATAAATATTTCCTTATCATATAAATCAATAATTAAGTATTCGCAAAATAATATTCACGAATCCTGCAATTATAGCCAATGACGGTAGTTCGAGGAAGAGGGGCTTTCGATAAAATTTCCACTCATGGCGGGTGATTAGGTAACACCTCTCACTTGTGAGAACTTTCTAGACATTTGCCAATAATGCTATCTAATAATATTATTCAATTATGAATTATTGATCGGGATAATAAAAATGTTATGCGATGATAATTCTGACAACGATAATACTTATAAAATATCATGTGATTGTTGAATCTTAAAATGGCTAAGCAGTAATTCTTTAACCATTATTGAGTAGTGCCTTCTTGAAGGTAAGGATCAATAATTCAAAAAAAAATCACGCAATATAGCGATAAATAATATGCGACCCGCGCGTATTATTGTTTTAACCCGGGTATTCAGCAGTGTTAACGAGTAGCCTTCTACAAATTATTCAATTTTACATCATTTTCTTGGCGGATTATAGATTATAGGGCCCTGAATGAAACATGCTTGGCAAGTAAATGAATATCCCAAGCCGAGAAAGAATATTCATGACAGAAGGCGAATATTCCCAAACGATAAGTATTTTATAGCCCTTTAACATATTTTGAAAATTTATATATATCGCTTAACTTTTTAAAAACTTTTATCAATTTAACCATTTACTAAATGAAAAATTAGATACTTTATTTCATAAAATTAGGGGTCTTACAATCTCCCTCATATGAAATTTAAGTCCCCAGAGAATTACGTCATTAAATTCGAAAGAGTTGAGAATACCCTGCTTCCTGTCTTCAGTATCTCCATTATCCTCGTGATTCTCCGTTCTCAAGCTGTCTCTATATTTCGGATATCATTCTAGAATCTAGACCAACGAAACAAGGGTTAATTGAACAAAAAATCTTCACATAATTGATGAAACGGTAGGATACTACCTTGCTTGAAGGATTTACTTTCATCCTCCCCTCACCAGTCTTGTCTTGAATCATTATCCAAACTACGCGTGACAAATTCTTTATTTTATCGGTTTACCATGGAATAAACGTCCCTACGGGCCGGTCATTCAGGCGGGAAGTGCCGACGAGATAAAGGGCTCTTTACTTATAGCTCACGAGCAGCCTTGTAGTAATATTCATGACATTCTATTACGGAAAACTTATTCTGTCTGATAAGTTATGCGTCTGAAATACAATGACTTGAGTTTGGATACAAATATATATAGCTCTGACTCTACATTTGATGGATATTACGTCCTTCTACATAAATGTATGAAATAGCATTTGTTTTAGAAATTATAATCATTTTGGGAAGTGCTGAGAGAAACCTTTCGCTGGGAGCCCGTGCTTACAGGTTATGATAAATATCGTATGGCACATAATTATCACTTGGTTGATTGATATACTGTTTTATAAATAAAGATGAATTTTCTATAAATATTATTTTTGAATATTATGGAATAATTTGATATAATGTTATAGTTGTGGGTAATATTTATAAATTTTGCAAAGTATCAAGTGGTTATATTATATTCGATTGGTGGGGAATATTAGGTTTAGCGGGGAATATTAATACAATGGCTCAATCATTGGTGGACCCCTAGCGAAATTATTATCGGATTGAGAAAGCGACAAAAATATTTTATTGAAATAACGGAAGTTTTCTGGTTAATCTTGTTGAACTACTTCGGTAGTAAAAATACGATGTGTCGTGTGGTTGCGTAGTAGCGGCGGTATTGATTATTGATCTTATGTGAGAAGTCACTCGGTTTGATTCCATTATTGTCGATTAATAATATGAATTATTATAGCGATAATGACGTTTTATTTTATTCGTATTATTAGCGTAATAAAAGCGAAACATCTTTTATATAAAGCAGAATACTTTATTAAAGTTATTTTATAAATAAAATATATTATATTTTTTATTATGCGTAGTGTTTTGCGTAGTAGTTTTGCATAGTGTTTAGTGTTAATAGTAAAATGTTTTTATATAAATAGAATATATTATATTTTATTTAAAAGATTTTTGCTTTAAATATGGAATAGTCGGATTAAAGTAAATCAATCTGGATAGTTAAATGGATTAATTACTATGCATTCTATTTTCTATAAATAGAAGCTCATTCCTTCATTATTTTCTTTACGAATTCTTTGAAACTAGAGAGAGAAACTAGAGAGAAAGAAGAAAAGTATTACTGCTACTTCACTTTGCGATATTAGGTTCTTTAAGGTAGGGAATATTATTTGTTGTACTAAAGTAAAGTGTTATTCTTTCTTATTCATGAAGAGACTTTGTTATTCCATTCATTATTATTACATTGGAATAACTTTGTAAAAGTGGCGTACATACTATACATAACTTTTGTATCTGTGGAATACCTATACTTGGTGAAATCCTTATGTTATTCCATTGCTTATTATTACATTGGAATAACTTTTGTATCATGTTGTTTTTTACCTATACTTGGTGACATTCTTTATTTATACATTGGAACATCACATGCATGTGTTTTTACAGGACTGGTTAAAATCTTTATTATTACATTGGAACATCACATGCATGTGTTTTACAGGACTGGTTAAAATCTTTATCATTACATTGGAATATCTATCATGTGTGTTTTGCAGGATGCAGTTCCATCTTTATTATTACATTGGAACATCACAGCCGGTGTGAATTTCACGACTGGTTTAGATTATTATTATTACATTGGAATAACTTTTGTCATGTGAAATATCGCGTGCGCATGGTGATTTCTTTTGTTATTCCATTCTTTATTATACCCGGTTGGTTAAAACTTTGACTTTATACTCCATGAAATTAGTAGAATATCCTTGATATTTGCGTTTCATCGATATCTTTTCATGGAAATATTCTTACGATCATTCTTGAATTTTACTCTACAAAAGCGATATCGTGTTGACAATTTGGGCGTTAATAATTCTGGATAAAATAATTCTTGAACTTGTTTTATTGAATTCTTATATCATTGTCATCATCCTCGTATTTATATTTTTTTTAAAAGTAAATACATGGTTTTGTAGTGCATGGATGGACTTGGTATGATTATGACCGAGGATTATTCGGTGTAATCATGGTAGTAATATTACAAATGATGTGGTAAAAATCCTCGATTGGTAGTAGTGCATTGATGGGCGATTGTTGGCATGATCATGACCATTAATGAATACCTGACTATTCTTGGCGCGTAGTGCGTGAATAATTGTGGTCGTGATCTTAAAGAATATCCTTGGTAGTAGTGCGAGGGTGATTCGATGATGTGGATTATTTATTAAAAGTGAGTCTCGGCTATATGATGATGAAAAACCTTTTAAATCATAAAAGATAGTAGATTTTATTTTCTACTTGACTCTTTTAATGGATTGCTTGTTCATTGTGATTAAACTTGATGTTTATTATATTTTATCGGTTTAACCTTTGTTGAAGGCTAATGATAATTTATTACGCATTATCTTAGTCGTAATATTTCTTCTTGGGCTAGTTGAGCTCACCCTTTCTTTCATTTTATTCTCTTGAGGAAATGAGAACATAAATTTGGGACGAGTCGGGGAGCGGAGTAATGGTCGAGAGGATAGCATTAGTAGTCCTCATTTAATACGTGAAATAGTGTGATAATAATTGTAATGAGGACTCCTTTTGAGTTTGTATAATATCTAGTAGACAATATTTGTATTCAAACTCACGGTTTTATGTCGTATTATACACAGCAGCAGTTATATTAGTAAGTTGTATTTAAATTACATACCATGTATCGACTACCCAAGATGGGTGATGTATACCTAATTTTGGGGGCGTCATGCGGTTAGTATCGAGCTTAGGGATATGATCACTGGCTAAGATGTGAGAAAAGTACTAGGAGGGAGGCAGGGGAATACCTTGTTAGTATGACCTACTAAGTTTATGTCTTTATTTTATTGGTTGGTGAGAATATAAAGATAATTTGTTACATGTCGATTAACCTTTTGTTTTGTGGCGATGTCGAAAATGACATCGAGAATGTTGAGAATAGCGATGGAGCCTGAGGCGATCGTTGATTCACCACATATCGATAATCGAGGATAATGTGCATCGGGGAAGGCGACAATCCTCATACAAACAACAACCTTGACCAAATGATGAATGATCGAATGTTCGGAGGCTTTATACGATTTATCTGCAATGATGAGGCGACTCATCCAAAAGCGTGGGGTGGAAACACGGAAAACTCTCGAGGCGGTCACCATTAAACAATTGAATTTGGGACCACCGGAGTTTAAGGGAAGCAAAACCACTTGGCGGAAGCATGGATAAAATGATTACAAGATATTTGATGTCTTGGGATGCTCAGGAAGCAAAAGTTCCCACTTGCGCCTTTATGTTGCTTGCGGAGGCGGATTCTTGGTGGGAATCGGTAAAAGCATACTCGACTTCTTTGTCTTGAAGATATCTTGGGAGAAGTTCGAGGGGCATTCAGCGACAAATACTTTCTGAAAGTATTAGCCACATGAAGGAGGTGGAGTTTATCAAGTTGGAACAAAACAATATGGCCAGGTGTCGCATGATCTGAGGCAAAATTTGCGGAGTTATCACGGTTTTCGTCCCACTTGGTGGATAATGAAGAGAATGGCGCGAATGTTTTTAAGAGGTTTGAAGAAGGGAGATATCGTCGACATCTTATTTCTCGTAAAGCGTGTTTGTATTAGGATGTTGTAAATAGGGCTCGATTAGTGGGTAGCGATAACGAGTCAAATATGACTAAAAAGAAGCGGTAACGGCAAAATTATAATACCGGTGAGTAGTCGTCGAGCGGTGACAACAAGCGTGGAGAATCAAGCGGGCGGATATGGTAACCCGCCGGTGGTAATCGAGGCCAAAACAATAGAATGGACATTTGAAAGCGGAGATTCAATGATGATGGAAAGGCGTCGACACTGACACACCGTTGTTAAGGAAGGAGAAAGACCACCTATCGTATGCTTCAAATGCGGAGAAGAGGACACATCGATCAAAGCTGTGCCATCTTAGTCAAGCGTGTTATAATTGTGGAAGAAGGTCAACTTAGCTCGATTTTTTGTCGTTCACAGAAGACAAATTCAACTAGGATGGAGCACCAAAAGTAGTCCCGGAAAAGTCAAAGCCCAGGTAGTCTGAGGAGGCGTTTGTTGTGACCTCCCGGAGAAGCAAGGAACCGAATGAGGTCATCACGGGTAAGCTTATCATAAACTCTAATGAAATCTATACTTTATTTGATCTGGGTTCTACCCATTCTTTTATTTCTCTACTTGCGCTCATCGATTAAATTTGACTCAGGAGAAATTAGACTTTGACTTATCTGTGGAAACTCAGTTGGGAGAAACCTTCATTACATCCTTTGTTTATAAGTCTTGTTTGGTTCAAATCGGTACCCTCACATTACTGTCGATCTTATTTCATTAAAAATACTTGCATTTGGCGTGATTACAAGGATTGATTGGTTAACTACTTATCATACAAAAATTGATTATTTTTCGTAAGGTTGTTAGCTTTCATATTCCTAATCGACCTATTATGCGAATTCAAACGACAAACCATTAAAATCAATCACGGTCATCTCGAAGCCATAAAAGCTATTCGTTTATTGAAAAAGCGGATGTCAAGCTTTCTTAGCTCATATCACTGATTTAAACAAAAAAATCGTCGGTTTTGAGCGATATTTCTATTGTTAATAAATTTCTGGCGTATTCCCAGAAGAACTTCTGGCTACCCCAGGCGTGAAATTGAATTTTGTATCGACCTTGAACACGGTACAAAACCTATTTCAAAAGCCCATGTCGAATAGCTCTATTGAACTTGAGGAGTTAAAGACCAGCTGCGAGGAATTGTTAGACATTGGCTTTATTAGTCCTAGTACTTCTCCTTGGGGTGCTCTGTTACTATTCGTGTGAAGAAGAAAGATGGGAGTATCGACTTTGTATTGATTATCGGGAGTTGAATCATGTCACCATCAAAAATAGGTATCCATTACCGCGTATTGATGACTGTTTGACCCGATTCTGAGAGGCAAATTCTTTTCAAAGATTGATCTTCGTTAGGATATCACCGATTGAAGATTAGAGCCGTGACATTCAAAGGCGGCTTTCGGAACTCGATGCGGGCATTATGAATTCTAGTCGTATCCTTTGGATTGACTAATCTCTCTTTGCCTTCATGGATATGATGAGCAGAGTATTGAGGAATATTTAGATCACTTTGTGGTCGTCTTTATTGATGACATCCTTATTTATTCCAAAAGTAGTGAAGATCATGAAAGCAACACTTGGTGACACTCCAAAAGCCGTGAATATAAGCTTTATGCGAGTTGAAGAAATGCGAGTTACGGCTTGAAGAAGTAGCATTCCTTGGCGCGTGGTATCAAGTCGTGGAATATCATTGACCGACAAAAATTGAAAGCTATTGAAAAAGTGGGAACAACCTAAATCGATAATGAAATCGTAGCTTTCTCGGTTTAATTTGGTTATTATCGGAGATTCGTGGAAGGATTTTCTCGAATCGCTACTCCATTATTTCGGTGACTCGAAAAGATCTGAATTCGGTTGGGGCGAAGAATGTGAGAAGAGTTTTCAAGAACTTCGAGAGGAGACTTATTTATTTTGTTACGACAATACCATCGGCTCGGAGGATTTGTCATCTCTGATGATGCTTGAGCAAAGGGTTGGGATGTGTTCTCATGCGACATGGAAAAGTTATAGCCTATGCCCTCATGACGACTCAAAGAATATGAGAGGAATTATCCTACTCGTGATCTGGAGTTAGCATTTATTATCTTCTTGCACTTAAAATTTGGAGGCATTACTTGTATGGGGAGAAAGTGGAATCTTTACGGATCGTAAAAAGCCTCGAATATTTCTTCACTCAAAAGGAACTCGACATGCGACAACGGCGTTGGCTTGAAGCTATTGAAAGATTATGATCGTACCATCGATACCATCACGGAAAAGCGAGCGTGGTAGGTACGCATTGAGTAGAAGATCATATATGCAGAAATCTGAGTGCGTTATTGTTGTAAACATGAAAGGCCCATTTTGTGTGACTTGCAAAGGATGGAGATAGAGTTAAAGACTCGAGGGACGCGTGTGATGATAGCGAATATCTGAGTAGAGGCAGACTTTAATCGATAAAGTTAAAGGCTGCTCGAAGCTCTGGACACTGGAGGTGATCGTATGAGGAAGAAAGTGCGAAGAAGGTCTTATCTTAGGAAGCAAGAATCGATGAAGAAGGAATACTTGAGTCGACTCCGGACTTTGTGTTCTAACGACCACGATTTAAAGTATAATATCATGATGGAAGCGCACAACACACCATTTGCAATCCATCACAGGAGTACCAAAATGTATCATGATATTCGTCGTACATTTTGGTGGAAGCGATATGAAGAGAGAGATAGCACTTTGTTTATCTCGAGGTGTCTAACTTGTCAGCGAGTTAAAGCGGACATCAAGTACCAAAAGGTCCATTGCAACCACTTGAAATTCCGAATGGAAGTGGGAGCACATTACCATGGATTTCGATTCTGGGGTCTTCCTAAGGTTTCTCAAGGCGTTGATGCGATTTGGGTCATTGTTGATAGATTGACCAAAGTCTGCTCATTTCTAACAAAATCGAGAAACTTATACACTTGAGCGTCTTGCTCGTATGTACATAAGCGAGATTGTAAGATTGCATGGTATCCGGTATCCATAGTTTTGATCGAGACCCGAAGATTCACTTCACGATTTTGGGTTAGTTTGCAAAAAGCTATGAGCGCAGACTTACGATTTAGCTTCGGCATATCATCCTCGAGGCCAGACGGACGATCGGAGGACTATTGAACTCTTGAAGATCTATTAAGACTACTGTGTCCTTGATTTCAAGGGAGTTGGGACAAGTTCTTACCATTGGTGGAGTTTTCCTACTGACAGCAGTTATCAAGCAAGTATTGGCATGGCTCCATTCGAGCGTTGTATGGAAGAAAGTGTCGTTCTCGATTATCTTTGGGATGAGGTGGGTGAAGCAGCGTTGTTGGGGCCGGAGTTGAATGCGTATGACTACGGAAAAGATTCAAGCGATCAAACAACGTATAAAAACCTCACAAAATCGACAAAAGAGTTATCTTGATCTTCATTGAAAGGGCGTGGAATTTGATATAGGAGATCGTGTGTTGTTAGAAGTTGCTCCGTGGAAAGGAGTTACAAGATTTGAAAGAGAGAAAACTTAATCCTCGATTCATCGGTCCATTTTAATCCTCGATCGAGTAGGGCGTGGCTATAGACTCGCTTTACTGTGAAATATGTCTCGTGTTCATAGCGTTTTTCACATATCCATATTACGTAAATATGTGAAAGACCGAACCATATTATTGAGTTAGAAGCCGGATGAAATAGCGGAAGATTTGGCGTATGAAGAGGGTTCTGTTCAAATTTTGGATAAGAAGGAACATATTCTACGCTCGAGGTTATACCTCAAGTCGAAAGTTTTGTGGAGGAACCACGATGTTGAGGAAATGACTTGGGAGTTAGAATGCGAAATGAAATCAAGGTATCCTTACCTCTTGACATACAGTCGTACCCTAATTTGAGGTGAAATTTCATAAGAAGGGAGGTTGTAAGACCCGGCTTTTATAAATAAAGATGAATTTTCTATAAATATTATTTTTGAATATTATGGAATAATTTGATATAATGTTATAGTTGTGGGTAATATTTATAAATTTTGCAAAGTATACAGTAGTGGTTATATTATATTCGATTGGTGGAGAATATTAGGTTTTAGCGAGGGAATATTAAATGCAATGGCTCAATCATTGGTGGACCCCAATGAAATTATTGTCGGATTGAAAAAATGACAAAAATATTTTATTGAAATAACGGTGGAAGTTTTCTGGTTAATCTTGTTGAACTACTCGGTAGTAAAAGTAGAAATACGATGTCGTGTGGTTGATTATTGTAGTAGCGCACGGTATTGATTATTATTGATCTTATGTGAGAAGTCACTCTTCGGTTTGATTCCATTATTGTCGATTAATAATATGAATTATTATAGCGATAATGGCGTTTTGTTTTATTCATTATTATTAACGTAATAAAAAGCGAAACATCTTTATATAAAAGCAGAATACTTTATTAAAGTTATTTTATAAATAAAATATATTATATTTTATTATGCATAGTGTTGCGTAGTGTTTTGCATAGTGTTGCATAGTGTTTGCATAGTAAAAAATATGTTTTTTTATATAAATAGAATATATTATATTTTATTTAAAAGATTTTGCTTTAAATATGGACCACGATTAAAGTAAATCGATACGGACCGATTTCATGGATTAATTACTATGCATTCTATTTTCCTATAAATAGAAGCTCATTCCTTCATTATTTTCTTATGAATTCTTTGAAACTACAGAGAGAAACTATAGAGAGAAAGAAGAAAAAATTCTGCTACTTCACTTTGCCAATAGGTTCTTCTAAGGTAGGGAATATTATTTTGTTGTGCAAACTTAAGTAAGGGTGTTATTCTTTCTTATTCATGAAGAAACACATTATTCCATTCATTATTATTACATTGGAATAACTTTGTAAAAGTGGCATATACCTTATACATAACATGCTTTGTACTTGATATATGTAAGAAGAAATTTTTAAATAAAAAGGAATTTCCTTTATTTATTATTTTGAAATAGTAAGGTTGATTTGATTAATGTGGATAGTTAAGGGTTAAATATGCAAATATTTCAAAATAAGCAAGTGGTTATAAAATATTCATTATTGTAGGGAATATTCGTTTGGTCGTGGAATATTAAATCTTTGTCGGGGAATATTAAATGCGACGGTAGCGACCGTGTGTGGGCCCATGTGGAAGCGATTGGATGAAGAAAGCGACAAATATAAGTTGTTTTTAAATAGCGGCGTAGTTATTCTCAGATTATCTTGTTGGAATACCCGTTGGTTAAAACACACTAATGTCTGGCGTTGTTGAGCGATGCTTTACGGTATTGCACCAATTATTGATTCTTACGTGAAGGCACTACTCGATAATGGTTACGATAATTCTTATTCGGTATTTTATTGAGTTAATAATTCTTTGCGTTGATATTTTATATTCTTTGTTGTTTGATAATTGTCATTTACGGTATCTTTCATTATCGAGCAATAATTCATATTATCTGAATAATATTATTAGATAACATTATTGGCAATGTCTAGAAAGTTACATCTAAGGAGAGGTTTGGTCATCTAATTGCCGGCATGATGAAGAAATTCTTATTGGAAAGCCCCCTCTTTCTGAGGAAGCTGCACTGGTTGTCGATATTGTGATTACTGTAATATTATTTGTGAATAATTAATTATTGATTTATATGATGAGGAAAATATTGATTTTATGTGGATATAGATGGAGAAAAATTTTAAAATGACAATTGTTGAAAATTAATATTTTATCTTTTACGATAAAATAATTCATTTAAATATATTATTTTAATAATATATTAGCGGTGATATTTTTACAATGAATGTGGGATATATGAGTATATGAGGAGGAAGAGTATTTTTTGGCATTAAATGTTTAAAACATGTTTTGTGTGTTGGTGGACACAATTATTGGTAGAAATTTGATTATAGCTTTGTAAAATCACCCGTTTGTGGATTTGGTCAATTTCTATTTGGAATTTGGAAAAACTTTCTTCTGCAAAGTTGTAGAGAATTGAATTTCCTATAAAAACTCATGAGATTCGAATTTTCTGATGAAAGGGCTATTTATTATGAATTATTGAAGTTAGAAGTTAAAATAATTGATTTTTGGGAGTTTTAGTTAATTATTTTGAGAAAAACGTTTTTTTTGCAACTAAGTTGGCCTCACATGTGATTCAAATGGGCTGAGATCAGTTGTCTAAGGTGGGTTGAAAGAAAATGTAAAAATATATATTAATATTATATTAAATTTTTAACTTTTGGTGTTCTAAGCATTTTCTATAAATAGGGTCTTGGGTTAGAATTGAAAAACACACGAGCTGAAGTTTCTCTCTCTTTCTCTCTCGATATATTATTCTTGTGAGTATTTTGAGTATACTTTGAGTATTGTTAGGCAGTGCAAGTTCCCTTGACCTTTATACAGGTGTATTCCATTTAGAAGTCTTAATCTTTCGAGGTAAGGGATATTATTTTTTGTAATGATATTATTTCTTCAATATCATTATCTTTGAAATATTGATCTGAAGTTTTTATCAAATTTGGAACTTTTCATGTATGGGGTTCTTATTCATGAGTTCTTATTCATGATTCTTATTCACGAGATTCTTATTAAGCGATTCTTATTCACGATTCTTATTCACGAGTACTATTCATGAAGCGTGAAGATGTTTTTTGTGGAATTTCTATCTTTTGGTGTCGAGATTCTTATTCACGTGTCGGCCTTTATTCACATATCTGACCACTATTCACGTATCACGGTACTATTCATAGAAAAATAAAATTTCTTCTTTTTCGTCCAAAACATCTATGCGGATCTAGCTTTGATTGTATCCATGTTTTGATCATTCTTGAATTTTACACCACTATGATTATTTTTGAGGTATTTTTGGAAGCGTGGATAAAACCAAATACGAATCCTTAATCCTTAATCCTTGTCGTTTTTTTTCCTTTGGATTCGTTTCTTTAAAAATATTTTTCATCATCCTCGGTCTTAAATGATGATATTATTGAATATCTTTGGCTTTGTAGTGCAAGATGAATGATTTCTTGAAGAATATCTTTGGCTTTTGTAGTGCAAAGATGAGCAGTGTTGAGATGAACATGGCCAGATTGATTAATATCTTTGGCACGTAGTGCAAAGATGAGCAGTGTTTAAATGAACATGACCGGTGATGAATATCTTTGGCTGTAGTGCAAAGATGAATATTTGATTCGGATGTATATTGATTGATGTTACGGGGATAAAATATTGATGATGAATTTATTAAATTCATAGATTATAGTAGATTTCATTCTCTACGTAACTCTTATGAATTATTATTTCCATTGCGAATATTGATCTGAAACTTGTTATACATTGTATTCTATCAGATTTTTCCTGTTGAAGACTAACGATAATTTGTTGTATATTATCTTAGTCATAATATTCTTTCTTGGGCTAGTTGAGCTCACCCTTTTCCTTGTTGTTCCATTTTTTCTTCTCGGGAGGCGAGAATGTAGCGAAGTCTTAGTCGGGGTATGGAATGAAGATTCTAGAGAGAGTTGTTTAGTAGTCCTCACCATTTTTGTAAAATAATGAATCAATAATGTGATGAGGATTTATTTGAGTATAGATATTATCTAGAAGATAATATTTGTATTCAAACTCACGAGTTTCTTGTTGTAATAATAAAGTTGTAGTTGTTTACGTACCATGTATTGGCGACTCGAGAATGGGTGATGTATACCTATTTTGGGGGCGTCGCGGTTGGTATATCGAGCTTAGGGATATGATCTCTGGCGGAGATCGGGAGAATAGAAACTAGGAGGAGAGGCAGAGTAAATCCTTGTTAGTGTGTCTACTAAGCTTATTTGTTAGTTGAGTCGATTATATAGGGATATTATGTGATATATTGATTTCCTTAATTAACCCTTATTTTATGGCGGTATTTGAGAATGTCGATTGAGAATATTATGATGGAGTAAATGAGACCGTGGAGATGCTGTACTCACCAGCGAGGGAAGCGTCTGCAACAGTGACAATGTTCCTCTGTGAACAACACCCACCGAGGAGATGATGAGCGAGGGGATGTTTAGAAGTTTTTGCGGTTCATGCAAAATCGGGACGAGGAGACTCGTGTTCAAAAATCTGAGGAGGAAATGATAGCAATTCACGAGTGGTCACGACCAAGCAGTTCAAAAGTTGGGACCACGAGTGCAGGGGAAGCCGGATCCGATTAAAGCGGAGGCGTGGGTGAACAAATTACCAAGATATTCGATGTCTTGGGATGATGCGGAGAACGAGAAAGTTCCATTCGCCACCTTTATGTTCCGTGGCGGCGATTCTTGGTGGGAATACGTGAAGCGTACCCATCAATTTTTCGGCGTATCAAAGTGGAGAGCGTTTGAAGCAGTTCAATGACAAGTACTTCCACGAAAGTATTGATCATATATGAAGGAAGTGGAGTTTATTAGACTAGAGCGAGAATAACATGATGGTGTCCCGATGCGGCGAAGTTAGCGGAGTTATCGAGTTGCACCTCATTTGGTGGAGAATGAGGGCGTATGGCGGATGTTTACGAGAGGTTTGAAACTTGACATACGTCGAGTATCTCATTTCTCATAAATTTTCTCTCTATTCGGATGTTGTCAGCGAGGGCTCGGTTGTTAGGCGAGATAACGAAATACGTTCAATTGGGGACCATAACGAGGATCATACCAAAGATAGCGATCATCGAATAACGATAACCCGGCGGAGAAAGAAGAATACGACAAAGGCGGTAACCACTCTGGTGGTAATCGTGGCCATGAAAATAGAAAAGCGAGTCGGGAGGAGATTTTAAAAGAGGAGATTCAACAACGACCATGTGAAGGCGTCGGCGCCTTGATGAGCAACTAGTTTTAAGGGAGGAGAAGCGACCACCGGTCAGTATGTTACAAATCACGGAAAGAGGGACATATCATCAAACCGCCCTGACGAGTTTAAGGTATGCTATAATTGTGGAAAAAGAAGGACATATCGCTCGAGATTATGCGATATCGAAAACCCAGTCCAGTGAGAATGGTGACTCAAAAGGATGTCCCGGAAAAGTCAAAGTCAGCGGTTCTTGGAAGGCGTTTGTCGTGGCCGGTCAAAATACGAGAACTTGAGCGAAGTTAGCAGGTTAGTTAATTATAAATTCTTGCGAAGTATATACCTTACTAGATATCGGTTCTACCCATTCTTTTATCTCTCTTACTTGCGCTCAGCGTTTAAACTTGACTCAGGAGAAATTAGACTTTGACCTATCTGTGGAAACTCCGTTAGGAGAAACTTTCATCACATCATTGTTTATAAATCTTGCTTGATTGAGTTGGCACTATCACATTACACATTAACCTTATTTCTATAGAGATATTTGTTTTTGATGTGATTTTAAGGTTAACTACTCATCATGCGAAATTGATTATTTTCGTAAGGTTGTTAGTTTTCATATTCCTAAGCAACTTTGTTATTGAATTCAAGCAATCAAACCATTGTAGTCAAACATTTTCATATCAAGCCATGAAGTCATTCGTTTATTACGGATGTCAAATTTTCTTAGTCCATGTTATGGATTTGAATAAAGACACGTCGATTTGAATAATATTCTGTTGTTATTGATTTTTCTGGCGTATTTCTGAAGAATTTCTTGGCTTACTCCCAAAAGCGATATTAAATTTTGTATCGACTTTGAACCGGTACAAAACTCATTTCTAAAATCTCATATCGAATGGCTCTATTGAACTTGAGAGTTAAAAATTCAACTATAAATTTGGTACTGAGCCTTTATCTTGTGACTTCCTTTGTGGAATTCACTAAGCAGAACTCTCTGTAGGGGCGTCGTATTGATGCGATAGTAAAAGCGATAGGTGTCATTGTGACGTCTTTATCCAAGATTGGGATATAGTCAGCGATTGAGAGCAACCTAAGTCGATGTCGAAATACGTAGATTTCTAGGCTTAGTTGGTTATTATCGGAGATTCGTTGAAGGATATTCTCGAATCGCTATTCCATTAACGCTTGGTGACTCGTAGAGATACAAAATTCGAATGGAAGCGAGGAATGTGGGAAGAGCTTGAAGAACTCAAGAGGAGACTCATTTCAACACATGTTACGATCGTGCCATCTGGAAGCGACGTGGTAGTGGTGGCGTTGAGTAGAAGATCATATCGGGAGCGAGTGCGATGATGTCAAGTATCGCATAGAGCCAACTTTAATAGAAAAGTTAAGGTTGCTCGAACCAGGCCGGTGATGATCGTATGAAGAAGAAAGTACAAGAAGAAGGAGCTATTAGGGCGAGAATTGATGAAGAAGGAATACTTGAGTCAACTCAGACTTTGCATTCCTAATGATTTTGATTTGAAGCATAGAATCATGATGGAGGCACACAACACATTGTTTGCGATCCATCACAGGAGTACTAAAATGTATTATGATCTTCAACATACATTTTGGTGGAGCAATATGAGAGAGAGATCGCGTAGTTTATCTCGAGATGTTTAACTTATCAACATGTAAAGGCAGAGCATCAAGTGCCAAAGGGTCCATTGCAACCACTTGAGATTTTGAAATGGAAGTGGGAACACATTACCACTGAATTTCATTACTAATCTTCCCAAGGTTTCTCAAGGCATAGATGCGATTTGGGTTATTGTTGATAGATTAACCAAGTCTACTCATTTCTTTACCGATCTGAGAGACTTATTCCTTGAGCGTCTTTCTCGTATATGCGTAAATGAGATTGTGAGATTGTATCCATGGCATGCCAAGATTATCCATAGTTTTGGGTTAGTTTGTAGAAAGCTATGGGCGCAATTTACGATTGATTTGGCATACCATCCTCGAAGCGGATGGGCAATCGAAGGACTACTCAAACTCTTGAAGATATATTAAAACTACGTGTCCTAGATTTCAAAGGAAGTTGGGATAAGTACTTGCCATTGGTGGAATTCTCATACAACAATAGTTATTAAACAAATATAGGCATGGTTCCATTGAAGCATTATATGGACAAAATGTCGTTCTCGATATGTTGGGATGAGGTGGGTGAAGCAACATTGTTGGGACCCGAGTTAATACGTATGACTAATGATTCGACAAGCGTATACAAAGCGGCCACAAGATCGACAAAAGAGTTATCACGGATCTTCATCGAAAGGGCGTGGAATTTAATGTAGGGGATCATGTATTGTTGCGAGTTGCTCCGTGGAAGGAGTTTCAAGATTTGGGAAGAGAGAAAGCTCGATCCACGATTTATCGGTCCATTTCAAATTCTTGTAGGAAGTAGGAAATGTAGCCTATAGACTTGCGTTACCTCAAAGTATGTCTCGTGTTCATAATGTGTTTCACATATCGTACTTAAGTAAATATGTGAAAGACCGAACCACGTTATTGAGTTAGAGCAGGACGAGATAGTAGAAGACTTAACGATATGAGGAGGTACTGTCAAGATCTTGGATAGGAAGGAGCATGTCCTACGTGTGAAAGGTTATACCACAAGTTAAAGTTTTGTGGAGGAATCATGCTATAGAGGAAATGACACGGGAATTGGAAAGCGGAAATGAAAGCGAGGTATCCTCACCTTTTCGAAACACAGTACGTCGTCAATTTCGAGGACGAAATTTCATAAGGAGGGAGGTTGTAAGACCCCAAAATTTTTAAATAAAAGGAATTTCCTTTATTTATTATTTTGAAATAGTAAGGGTTGATTTGATTAATGTGGATAGTTAAGGGTTAAATATGTAAATATTTCAAAATAAGCAAGTGGTTATAAAATATTCATTATCGTGGGGAATATTCGTTTGGTCGTGGAATATTAAATCTTTGTGGGGAATATTAAATGCTGACAGCCTTGACCGTGTGTGGAGCCCCATTGAGGCGATTGGATGAAGAAAAGCGACAAATATAAGTAATTTTTAAATAACGGCGTGGTTATTCACAGATTATCTTTGTTGGAATACCGGTGGTTAAAAAAACACTATCTGGCGTTGTTGAGCAGTGGTACGGTATTGCACCAATTATTGATTCTTACGTGAAGAAGGCACTACTCAATAATGGTTACGATAATTCTTATTCAAAGATATTTTATTGAGTTAATAATTGTTGCGTTGATATTTTATATTCTTTGTTGTTTGATAATTGTCATTCTGCGATTATCTTTCATTATCGAAGCGATAATTCATATTATCTGAATAATATTATTAGATAACATTATTGGCAATGTCTAGAAAGTTACATACAAGGAGAGGTTTGGTCATCTAATCAATTGGCGCCAAGATGAAGAAATTCTTATTGAAAAAGCCCCTTCTCTGAGGGAGCACTGGTTGTCAATATTGTGATTCGTAATATTATTTGTGAATAATTAATTATTGATTTATATGATGAGGAAAATATTGATTTTATGTGGATATAGATGGAGAAAATTTTAAAATGACAATTGTTGAAAATTAATATTTTATCTTTTACGATAAAATAATTCATTTAAATATATTATTTTAATAATATATTACTTGGTGATATTTTACAATGAATGTGGGATATATGAGTATATGAGGAGGAAGAGTATTTTTGGCATTAAATGTTTAACACATGTTTTGTGTGTTGGTGGACACAATTATTGGTAGAAATTTGATTATAGCTTGTAAAATCACCCGTTTGTGTGATTTGGTCAATTTCTATTTGGAATTTGGAAAAACTTTCTTCTGCAAAGTTGTAGAGAATTGAATTTCCTATAAAAACTCGCGAGATTCAAATTTTCTGATGAAAGGGCTATTTATTATGAATTATTGAAGTTAGAAGTTAGAAATAATTAATTTTTGGGAGTTTTAGTTAATTATTTTGAGAAAAACGTTTTTGCAACTAAGTTGGCCTCACATGTGATTCAAATGGGCTGAGATCAGTTATCTAAGGTGGGCTAAAGAAAATGTGAAAAAATATATTAATATTATATTCAATTTTACGCTTTGGTGTTACAGATTTTCTATAAATAGGGTCTTAGGTTAGAATTGAAAAACACACGTAAAGCTGAAGTTTCTCTCTATTTCTCTCGATATATTGAGCGTATTCTTGTGAGTATACTTTGAGTATTGTTAGACGGTGCAAGTTCCCTTCAAAGACTATATCCAGGTATTCCAAATTTAAAGTCTTAATCTTTCGAGGTAAGGGATATTATTTTTTTGTAATGATATTATTTCTTCAATATCATTATCTTTGATATATTGATCTGAAGTTTTATCAAATTTGGAACTTTTTCATGTCGGGGTTACTATTCATGAGTTCTTATTCACGAGTTCTTATTCATGAGTTCTTATTCACGAGTACTTATTAGTCTTATGAAGCGTGAAGATGTTTTTGTGGAATTTCTATCTTTTGGTGTCAGGGAGTTACTATTCACGATATCTCGGCACTATTCACGTATCTGACACTATTCACGATATCTGGTCTATTATTCAGAAAAATAAAATTTCTTCTTTTCGTCAAAACATCTAATACGGATACTAGCTTTGATTGTATCCGTGTTTTGATCATTCTTGAATTTTACACCACTATGATTATTTTTGAGGTATTTTTGGGCGTGGATAAAATCAAGTCACGAATCCTTAATCCTTAATCCTTGTCATTTTGTTTCCTTTGGATTCGTTTCTTTAAAAATATTTTTCATCATCCCCGGTCTTAAATGATGATATTATTGAATATCTTTGGCACTGTAGTAAAGATGAATGATTTCTGAAGAATATCTTTGGCTGTAGTGCAAAGATGAGCAGTGTTGAGATGAACATGACCGATTGATTAATATCTTTGGCTTTTGTGGTGCAAAGATGAATAAGTGTTGAGATGAACATGGACCGATTGATTAATATCTTTGGCACTGTAGTGCAAAGATGAGCAGTGTTTAAATGAACATGACCGGTGATGAATATCTTTGGCACTGTAGTGCAAAGATGAATATTTGATTCGGATGCATATTGATTGATGTTACTGAGGATAAAATATTGATGATGAATTATTAAATTCATAGATTATAGTAGATTTCATTCTCTACGTAACTCTTACATGAATTATTATTTCATTGCGAATATTGATCCGAAACTTGTTGTCTATTGTATTCATGAGATTTTTCCTCATTGAAGACTAACGATAATTTGTTGTATATTATCTTAGTCATAATATTCTTTCTTGGGCTAGTTGAGCTCACCCTTTTCCTTGTTGTTCCATTTTTTTCTTCTCGGGGAGGCGAGAATGTAGCGAGTACTTAGTGGGGGGTATGGAATGAAGATTCTAGAGAGAGTTGTTTAGTAGTCCTCACCATTTTGTAAAATAATGAATCAATAATGTGATGAGGATTTATTTGAGTATAGATATTGTCTAGAAGATAATATTTGTATTCAAACTCACTGATTTCTTGTTGTAATAATAAAGTTGTAGTTGTTTACGTACCATGTATTGACAACTTCGAATAGGTGATGTATACCTATTTTGGGGGCGTCACAACATACCCTATACTTGGTGAAATCCTTATGTTATTCCATTGCTTATTATTACATTGGAATAACTTTGATAATGCATGATTTACCCTATACTTGGTGACATTCTTCTATTATTACATTGGAACATCACATGCATGTGTTATACGGGACACGGTTAAAATCTTTATTATTACTGTTGGAACATCACATGCGTGTGTTTTTACAGGACACGGTTAAAATCTTTATTATTACATTGGAATATCCTATCTCGTGTGTTTTTACAGGATGCAGTTCCATCTTTATTATTACTGTTGGAACATCACATTGCGGTGTAATTTCACCCGACTGGTTCCGTTATTATTATTCATTGGAATAACTCGTAATGCATGCAAGTACCGCATGCATGGTGATTTCTTTTTTATTCCATTCTTTATTATACCCAATTGGTTAAAACTTTGACTTCTATACTCCATGAAATTAGTAGAATATCCTTGATATTTGAGTTTCATCCGAAGATCTTTTCATGGAAATATTCTTACGATCATTCTTGAATTTTACTCTACAAAAACAAGTATCATGTTGACAATTTGGACGTTAATAATTCACCGGATAAAATAATTCTTGAACTTGTTTTATTGAATTCTTATATCATTGTCATCATCCTCATGTTTATATATATATTTTTAAAGTCATCTGTTTTTGTAGAGCATGGATGGACTTGGTATGATTATGACGAGGATTATTCGGTGTAATCATGGTAGTAATGTTACAAATGATGTGGTAAAAATCCTCGTTGGTAGTAGTACATTGATGGATGAGTTGTTGGCATGATCATGACCATTAATGAATACACAACTATTCTTGGCCCGTAGTGCATGAATAATTGTGGTCGTGATACTAAAGAATATCCTTGGTAGTAAATGCGGGGGTGATTCGATGATGTGGATTATTTATTAAAGGCGAGTCTAAACTTTAATAAATGATGAAAAACCTTTTAAATCATAAAAGATAGTAGATTTTATTTTCTACTTGACTCTTTTAATGGATTGCTTGTTCATTGCAGTTAAACTTGATGTTTATTATATTTTATCGTTTAACATTGTTGAAGGCTATTGATAATTTATTACGCATTATCTTAGTCATAATATTTCTTCATTGGGCTAGTTGAGCTCACCTTTCTTTCCTTTATTCTCTTGTGAAATGGGAACATAGGCATTTGAGCGAAAGTGGGAGCAGAGTAATGGTCCGGAGGATAGCATTAGTAGTCCTCACTATTACGTGAAATAGTGTGATAATAATTGTAATGAGGACTCCTTTTGAGTTTGTATAATATCTAGTAGACAATATTTGTATTCAAACTCACAGTTTATGTCGTATTGTACATGACAGTTATATTAGTAAGTTGTATTTAAATTCTGTACCATGTATCTGACTACCCAAGATGGGTGATGTATACCTAATTTTGGGGGCGTCACAATTACTATCATATTCTTCCCAATGGTGAGTCTTCTCTTGACTTATCATTATCTTCACTGTCTCAAATTGAGAATTATACTTCAAACAAACACCAAGATTATATAGGTAGTACTCGTAAATATACTCAGCAAGTGGATGACCACAACCCTGTCTTATGATGACACGAGGTTGTATGTCATTAGACATCTTGTATGATAGTGGCAAAACACCCTTCCAACGTTGGGTTCGCTTTCTCCTATATGATTCACCAAATATAACTACTAAAAGATGTATACAATACACTTGTCTATATCTTTGTTAGGGAGAACTCCATAGCTAGAGACCACCGATTCTATTCCTTGTTACCCCTGGGCCACCCCCGACTACACTTTTATTACGAAAAGAAGCGTGAAGCAAAAGGGTGAGCACAACTAGCTCGATAAAGAATATCACGACTAAAGATAATTAAATTATCAATAGCCTTCATCAATAACAAATCGTAGATTTAGAACATATGGTAGATGATAAAAATTTCAACCATAGTTGCAAATAAACGAAAGCAATCCATTAGAAGAGTCGAATAAATAATACGATCCCTATTATCTTCTCCATGTTAAAAGTCCACCAACAATGTTTTATCCTCAGTAACATCAATCAACAGTTCCTTTCCACAATTATATGAATAACTCATAATCATAATTGTAATTCTAAATTCCTCTTCGCATCTAAGACGAAGATAATTTTCATCACCTATCTTTACCTGAAACATCAAAGATCATGGTTATACCAAATCATAGTTCCTGTTCATAATCATACTAATAAATTCATCTTTGCACTCACGGGCCAAAAAGATATTCGTCAACAGATTCATCTTTTTGCTCTACAAAGCCAAAGATATTCAACAACAGGTCATCTTTGCACTACGGGCCAAAGAAATTCCTCAACAGTTCATATTTGCACTAGAGGCTAAAGATATTCATATCTTAAATAACTATAATCATTTCAAAATCTACATAAACCATAATTATAACCATGTTGATCAATTCACCTTTGTACTTAAGCTAAAAATATTCAATTGTAAATTCAATGGTCTTGATCATACTAGTCACAATTCATCTTTGCACTACTGGCCAAAGAGAACCCATAGTCATGATTATACCAATAATCTACCCATCTTTACACTCAAGTCAAAGACAAATTTCTTCACCAAGATTATAAAAATGTTATATATGATAATAAAAACAATAACATCAAAAAATGGATTTAATTTCACGAGTAAGATTCATAAATCAACGATAATTTGGTCAGAAAAAGAAACCAATTTTATTGTGAATAGTACCCGTGAATAGTACCCGTGAATAGTAACTCGTGAATAGTAACTCGTGAATAGTAACCCATGAATAGTAACTCGTGAATAGTAACTCGTGAATAGTAGCTCATGAATAGTAACTCGTGAATAGTAACTCATAAATAGTAACTCGTGAATAGTAACTCATGGATAGTAACTCGTGAATAGTAACTCATGAATAGTACTCCATATTTGTACATAGTACCGTATACGTAAATAATGTCATATACATAAATAGTGCTTACATACATAAATAGTGTCAGTATCGTGAATAAGTCACAGTATACGTGAATAGTACCTATATCGTGAATAGTAACCCTCCACAAAAAGATAAAAATTCCACAATAAAATTCATACCAATATTGTCGTATAATGATATTGAAGAATAACATCATTATGAAGAAAATAACATTCCTTACAATCCCTTACAATCCCTTAAAATCCTTTACCTCAAAAAAGAAAAGACTTCGATTTGGATATCGGATATGATTATTGAAGGAAACTTGTGACCGATGAATATCAACTCACCAAGTATCTAAATACTCGAGGAAAAATACACTCGATAATCTAGAGAGAAAAGAGAAAGCTTATGTTTAGATTGTGATTTTCAATTCTAACTTAGCTCTCTATTTATAGGAAAATTTTAGCAGACTTGACCTTGCAACTCGATGGCTTTACACCGCTACTATTCTCACCCACCACATTTGAAATAAAATTCAGTACATTTCTTCACCAACCACAAGTGGGGCCCACTCAATTCTAGAATTTTCCACCAAAATGCTAAATTCGGATACTTCAACAATTTGAACCATTCACCTCTTAAAATTCATAACAAATCATACGTTCATTTTAATTCGGTTCGAAATTTGTGGACATATACTCAACGTATATATGTATAACATATCCAAAAATTACAACGATCCACTAATTCGGATTAAAAATTATAACTCACGTAATATATCTAAAAACACTTGGTTTAATTTTTAATACCTTCATTCAACAAAAATCTTGATAAAATACATCAACATTAATTCCTTCATTTATAACCACATAAATAAATTCATCATTTATATCCACATCAAATAAATATTTCCTTATCATATAAATTAATAATTAATTATTCACAAATAATATTACAGAATCACAATTATAACAACCAGTAGTTCGGAAAGAGGGGCTTTCGATAAGAATTTCTCTTCTACGGTAGCATGCAATTAGGTGACAAAACCTCTCCTTGATAGAACTTTACGGACATTGCCAATAATGCTATCTAATAATATTATTCAAATAATATGAATTATTGGTCCGATAATGAGAAATATTATGCACGTTGATAATTATTGAAACAACAATAATATAAAATATCAACGCAGCAATTATTGAATCAATAAAATAAAATATTGAGCAAAGTAATTCTTTTGTAACAATGATCGAAGTAGTGCCTTCTTACGTAAGGATCAATAATTTAAAAAAAAATCATGCAATCTGGTGTGCTTCATGCGAACCACGCGTATTCATCGTATTTTAACCACGTAGATATTCAACGATTGTTAAGCAGTAATAACTTCTTTGTTATTCAATTTTGTCATTTTTTTCTTCCGACAGTTATCCGTTATGGGGCCCACAAATAGCTGCGCCGTCGTACGAATATTCCCCGACAGAAAGAATATTCCACGACCAAACGAATATTCCCCGACAATAAGTATTTTATAGCCACTTGCTTATTTTGAAAATTTTATATATATCACCCTTAACTTTAAACTTTTATCAATTTAACCATTTACTAAATAGAAAAATTGAATACTTTTATTTCATAAAATTCGGGGTCTTACACATATGATCCCCAAAGAGATTCCCCTAGAAACTTACAATATGATGTAGATGATTTCCAAAGTTGAAAAATAAACATCACTGCGCGTGCCCAGAAGCGTGATAATCGTGATCCGCGTATGCGACGTGCAATGCTTGAAACTCTCTCACGTGCTGAAAAGAATCATCAAGAGCAGAATCACCTCTACATCGCACGCGACCGCATCGCCATGCCACCATTGCCTCCGAATAACAAAACAAATAAAGGAAGAATCATCAACATTGTTCATTTTAACATAACAAATAAAGGAAGAATAAAGGAAGAGAAATGACGGTTTGTGAAGAAATGGCTTACCTTTTTGTGAAGATTTGGACTTCCGATTTGTGAGGGAATCGATTCTAGGGCACGATTCTATTGCTTCCGATTTGTGAAGATTCTATTGCTTCCAATTTGTGAAGATTCTAGGGCTTCCGATTTGTGAAGATTTGATTTGTTTTTCGCTCTAGGGTTTCGTTCGCTCTGAAATTTGGAGAAGGAAGTGCGAAGAAGAAAATTTGAGGAGGGAGAAGGTGATATGTGTTTTTATATGTACGGTGTTTTTTATTTTAAGGTTTTGTAAATGGACCCACAAGTAGAAGTCGAAATATTGAATAAAGAGAGTTCGTGAGTTGGCTGACCATACATTTTTTTAAGTCCGTTTTTGAGGTCCGTCTATAGAGTCCGCCGAGAACAGGACTCTCTCTCTATATATATATATATAGAAATAGGATCAGTCCGGACTCAGGGAATAGGACCAAAATCCCGCTTTTTTTTTTGTTTTTTTAAAAAACTAAAAAAATATTTAATATTTTATGGAATTGAAATTTTTCATAATACGAGTGTTTTGGGTGTAATTTGAGTACGTATAACAAAATATGTATGTGCGATCATGTGCATTGTACCACCATTTTTGGTATAGGTATTCAAATCATGCCCAAAACATTGTATTATGAAAAAATTTCAGTTCCATAAAATATTAAATATTTTTTTTAGTTGTTTTAATAAAAAAAAAACAAAAATAAAATAAAAATTAGTCCGTTTTTGATCAAGTCCGAAAACCCGGACCTGATCCATTCTGTATATATATATATATTTTCCCTTTTATTATTTGGGGTTCCAATTTCAACTATATTTACCCACTTAAATTTCCTTCTAGTATCATGTCATTTTGGTTGGTAATAAAAATCTTGATTTTAAACTTTCCCAACTTAAAATGTAGACACAAAATGTAAGAACTTTGTAACATCTTGTATTTTGTCATTATATCTTAATATATTAAAATCAGAAAAGGGAGAAAAAGTGACTGAAATAATAAACTAGAAAGTAATAATTGACCATTTCAGTACTTAATATGGCCTAATATTTTGTTGAATAAGATCATTTCTTATACCAATATATTGTTGAACTGGCCTTGTGTCAATTCCTATATTTTCATGAATTGAAACAAAAGTTGTAAATAATACTCCATGTGAACTCTGACAGAATTAAAGGGCTTATAACCTTCTTGCTTTTCTTTATTTTTTCAAAAATTCTAAGGGACCGTAGATGGCGACCGGGCTAATTTATTTTTTTTGTTACTACTCCCAAAAAATTAATGTGATTTATTAAAATTTAAATTTTTACAAAAAAATAATGATTTATGTGTCATTTAGATACATGTAATTCATTATTTTTATAAAAATTTCAGTTCTAATAAATTATATTAATTTTTTGGGAGTTATAACAAAAAAAAATCCTATCGGTCGCCCCTGGCTGGTCCCCATAAAAGGATTGTTATTTTTTTCCCTTTGTTAGAGGTCCAACATCAGGGCCACAAATGTATCCGATTATCATGAAGTTAACTTCATAATAAATTTGTTAATTGATCAATACAGTGCTGACACGCAAAGAGAAAGATTACCTTTTGGCATGCGTATCGACACTGTATTGATCAATTGACCAAAATTAATTGCATGTTAACCACTCCCGCAACAAATAGTCTATCATATAATTGTGGAACAAAATTTATTTACCAATTCTTGAATAAACTTTGATCTTAGTCAAAAAAAAAATTGAAAGCTCCACTTTTTTGAAATACAATAGTTTATAATTAAGTACATTATTTACTATTATAATATCAAGAAAAAAATAAACTGACAAACATGCCTCACATAATAAGAAAACAAAGTTTCATATAAAGGAAGAAATAAATAATCATACCTGAGACCTAAAAGTCACAGTATCTCAGTCTTAACCACTACGCTATACCACATCGGCCATGAGTCAATTTTTTGTTTAAAAATTTCATGATTTAAAAAATTGTGTTACTGGATTTCAACCTACTTCAAAATAAATATTGATTTTTGACACATAAATTAATAATCCAAAGACAACTAGTGTAGGCAAAATATTTTTTCACTTGCCTAAACCCTTGTACTAAAATTAATTAAACTTAATCAAAATTCTTATCGATCAACAACTCATTTTATTAGAAAATTACACACTATAAACTAACCCTGTCAAGATGAAAATAAAGATAAAAATATGATAGTTAGTCATCGGATACTCATATAAGCATGTTAAACCTAAATTGTAAACAATTATATAGCAATAATACTATATGAGACTATTTTATTTTTATTTATTGGAGCCCAAAAATATAATATTTCATATTCAAGATATTAAAAGAAGATATACATCCTCCATAACTTTAGGATTTGTTGAAAATGACCACAAACCCAAAAAAAAAAAAAACCCTGATTATTCAATACTACTCTCTCTGTCCCTTAATATAAATCGTTTTAGATAAGTGTTTTTGTCTCTTAATATGTCGTTTGAGAATTTTAAGTAAGCATTAATTGTTTAGTTTTTAACATTAACCCAAATATTAAATTTAATTTGGTTCTCTCACTATTTTTTACCCAATAAATAACACTCTTTTTTCAATATAAAGACAATATAAATAATTAATATTATATTTAATACTATATAATTATTCTCTTAATACTTGTACATAACTTTAAAAGAACTTATATTAAGGGAGAAATAGAGTAGTACTAATAATATCTAAGAAATGTTTTATTTTTTTAATAATGTGGGATTTTTCAACCCCCATGCATGAGTCGCATATTCTGAATCAAATAACTTTGTGCCAAAAATTATGTCACACACCTCAACACATTATTATAGCTCGTCTTTAAGTTTAGGTTACAATTACAATTATGGACACGTATTGGCTCGGCGATGGGGTCGCATGCACTCAAATATTCATTTCAATTTTGAAATATAAGATCAAGTTTATTCATATAAACAACTCGTATTCTTATTCTTATATGAAAAGAGACATTTATATGATTATTATGATATGCAAAAATAAATCCAACACGAAAAGTTAGTACCGTTTTTGTTTATTTTTGTATTAAAACAAAAACATGTTATGGTATCGGTTAACGTCAAATTTTGTACGTCTGACAAAATTATCAAAACAACATGTCAAAATCGTATTAACGATTGATTGTATTGTTGTGAAATCAAACTCACGAAATATATTCACATAAACTTAAATAAAGAGATATAAAATATGAACACAAATTTACGTAGAGAGAAATCCACTATGGAGATTACAAAGTGTTTATTTGAGAAGTGGTTAGTATGAAATTTATTTTGGGGTAAGTTGGTTAATTGACTAATAGAATACTGACATGCAGACGAAGTTGTATGTGTGTCAGTATTCTATTGGTCAATTGACCAACTTACCAAAAAAATAACTTCATGCTAACCGGATCCGTTTATTTGGATCATATGCTATTGTGTTCTGCCTCAAACCCTAGCTTGAAGCCGTATTTATAGAATTCACCTCCACCCGCATCCCACCAGGAGAAGGCTCCAAATAAGAAAACACAATCCTATTTTAATAAGGACTCTCCCACTGTCAAAATAAATACATATGGGTTATCATCAGATCCGGACCATTAAATAGACTGGGATGCACCATGGCTAGACCCAAATAATCACATCCCACTAGTATCTATCTTCATTGTTGTCGGCTCCTTTGTAAATGATGCTACCTCCTTACTCCTAGTCCCTAGCTCTTGTATCATGTGTTCAAGTTTTTAATTTGGAAACTGATATTTCCTCACATGAAAATCGTTGCTATAACCGTTTTATAGCGACGGTTTTATTGTCACTATATATCTATAGCGACACTTTTCATGTGAAGAAATCAAAAAGTCGCATGGAAATATCAATTTTCTTTTAACTTTCATCGAGGGTTGTACTTTTCATTTTAAAATTAGAAATATATTTTGGACTATTTAAGTTAATTTAAAAAATTTAAATAATAAATTGATAAGAATTTATTTAATTTTTATACAAATAGCTATAACTATTGTAATTACCGAAAAAACTCTTATTGTTATAGGTTAACTAAAAACTACTACTACCTCCGTCCCATAATAAGTGTTTTTTTAGCTTAAATCACTCATATCAATACACAAGTTAAAATGGCAAAAATACCCTTAATATTTTCGTTTTGAAGTTGAAGAGTTAATGAGTGTCATTTAATTGTAATGATGGTAAGATGCAATAAATATCATTGAATGCATAAGGGCATATATGAGAAAATATTGCAAAAATTGTATTGGAGTTCTAACACATCACTTATTTTAGAAAAAAATATTAAGCCTAAAAAAGCACTTATTGTGGGACGGAGGTAGTACTAATTATCATATTTACTATCAAATTTTAATTTAAGATTTCACAAATCGAATTTAAAAAGTCAAAATGTATATCTACTCTCGAAAATATTTCCCATGTTAGATCTCATCTATATAACTACAAATCTAATTATATATTGCTCAATTCTGTCCAATCTTGACAACCAAATCCATTTATCTCCTCTTCTCTCTAAAAACCCATGAAAATGCTAGTCATATTTTCTCTCCTTATCCTCTTCCAATTAGCCAATGCAAAGTGCACATGTGAAGTTCAATTCATAAATCAAAACAACCAAGAAGCATTAACATATAAAGTAGCTGCAATAGCTGCAATTCTAGTTGCTAGTGCAGCTGGAGTTTGTATTCCATTGCTGGTCAAAAATGTCCCATCTTTTCAACCCAATAGCAACATTCACTTCTGCGTTAAGGGATTTGCAGCAGGGGTAATTTTGGCAACAGGGTTCCTTCACATTCTTCCGGATGCATTTGAAAGCTTGACTAGTCCATGCATTGGCCAAAATCCATGGGGGAATTTTCCATTCGCGGGATTTATCGCGATGACGGCTGCAATTGGGACTTTGTCTATGGAAGCATTCGCCTCTGGTTATCACAAGAGGGCAGAGCTAAGAAAATCTCTGCCTGTGGACGTTGATGATGAAGAGGGTGGTTTAGGAAATGTAGGTCATGTTCATGGATCAGCTATTATGTTAGAGAGGTCTAATTCATCCGATCTTCTCCGACATCGCGTGGTTTCTCAGGTAAATACAAATGCTATTGTTGAGTCATGATATTTTCTTCTATTTTAACCGAATGAATTGAAGCCACTTATTTAATTACCATTGGCCTTCATTATTGAATCTTGAAAGTCATTGGGCTAGTCATCATATTATTTCTATTAAAACCTTATGAGACTGGGTCGGTTCATTAGACTAACCCATTAGATATTTTAATATCTATTACTTTGACTTGTAATGATGAAAAAGCATGATAGTTGATCAACAGAATCGTAAATGCATTAATGTGGATGAGATCATGGCCGTGGCAGAAAAAAGCAAAGTGACCAAAGGTAGTGGATAGATCGCATGCGATCGGTACAGAACCCATCGGATCAGTATGTGTCGGATAGTAGTGAGTGCACGATAATTGAGCGAAAGAGAAGATAACCCAGCAGCGAAGTCTTCACAAAGAGCACGCTCACACACACACACGATCGAGAATTATTCTCTCTCAATACACTAAACAATTATTATCCTCCATTGTTAACCTCGTGAACACATATATCGACTCTCACGCCGAAAGTATCCCCCGACGGTCGGTCGTCAAGCTTGTGGTGTTTATCGTGTTTATCGCGGGGATCAAGACGTCTTTACGTGATTGGGACGTGGCAAAGATATCTTGGCGTTAACATTGGCGCTAGAAGGAGGGTGAGTTCTAGTGTCCCGAGTATTTTCAATCATGAGCATCGTGTTTATTCTACATCAAGTATTCATGGTGAAGAGTAGAACACCTACACAGAAAGGGCGGTAGATGGTTGTCGTTGAATCAAACACCACGCAGTGTCTCGCGAAAGAATGTTTAAGACCTACAATAAGTGTGAAAGTAGTATGCACACAAGCCAATCATGTTTGATGATAAAACATATACTTTGTAACAATCTTATTCATTTATTAATAAAAAGTATTAATTTATTAAAAGACTTTTAATTATCTACATGATGCTGTTTTATAATATGTGATAAACCCATAGTTTTAAGCAACACTTTTAGAATAATGATGATGATCATTCTAATGAGATCTAAATTCTTTGAAAGCTTAAAACTAAAATAGTTCCCAATCGTTGGATTACTAAATTGGGGATTAGTGAATCCGGATAGATTGAGTACATACGTTCTTGCTTTCGTTGGATGAGGATGATTGATCTCATGATCATTTGTGTGGAGACACTAAAGCAAGTATGTAGAGTGCTTATTAGAGAATAAGTTCATTTGAGCGTGGCTCATTAAGGAATACCTAATGGAGTTTTATTTGCCCTGTCGATAGGAATTTCAGTAGTGATAGTAACAAGTAATCCTTGGACTTGAGATCATCATATAGTATCTTGTGTATGATGAGTTATACTTTGACTTATTCCTTAAGACCTTAGGGTATATCAAAGGGTATGCTTGGGTATAATAAGTTGTACGTGGAGATAATGTATGATCGATAAAGAATCTACCACTTCTAATAAAAGAAGAGAAATGTCTATGTGATTCGATAAATGACAACCCAAGTAGTCCTTGGCAGCGGAGAATGAAATTAGAAAGGAGTTTCTAATTTGCATTATTTGAGTCATGCATTTAAGGATCGAAATACATATAATTAAATAAAATAAGACTTTGACAAGAATTCCATGTCTTATATTTAATTGGGACATCAGTATGGTGGAAGAGATTGAATTGCACGATAACTATTTACTCAAAGGTTCTTTAATGATTAATGTTGAAATCTATATTATCCGGAAAGTCGTTGATCATTAGGAAGGCTTATCCCTATTGTAGAATAAATATTATTTATTTAAATAAATTAATTGTTTAATTTATTTATTTAAATAAGATTAGAATTATTCTAATTGATTTATTCACAACCGGTTTAATATGGAGAACCTAAAGGGTCACAGCATATAAAAGGAAGAATAATTATTTAAGAAGTTAATGGCATAATCGTAATAATATGTTATGTATATTTAATTTAATCTATGGTGATAGAATAAATTAAATAGCTTAATATTTATTATTTAATATTTTAGAAATATTAAATATAAATTAATAAGAGGAGTCTTATTAATATTATTACTATTATTATTATTTTAATTTCTAAAAGAGTTTAGGAATTAATTTAATATAAGTACTCTCATTTATTCCTAATTGGATTAGGAAGGAAAATTAGTTAAAGGAGTTTAATTAATTATCCCTAATAAGATTAGGGAGCTTAATTAATTAAAAGAATTTAATTAATTAAATAAATCCCAATTCCTTAATTGTTAAGGTGGGTTGATTCACATCTATAAATAAGAGGAGTCTTATTATGGGTGGTGGGGTTGTTGACTTTTTACAACAAACGTAATAATTCCAATTTGTTGAGAAGTACTGCTTTTCTATAGAGATAGAAAACTAGGGTTTGAGTCAATACACCTTCTTCTTGAATTTTCTTCTTCCTGGTGGATCACCTCCAGAGGCCAAACATATGGGTGGCTAACGTTGATCAAAGGAAGGAACCAAACCCCATGGATTCAAGTTGAACGCGAAAGGATTTGGAGGTGAACTTGTACTGAGGAAGCTCGATCTTCAAGGGTATGATTTTATTCTTTATCTTTTCGTTTAATTAATAATTATGCATAAAGGGTGATCCGGGTATATGGTTTGTAAATTTTTTTTAAACTCTGATTTTTACTCGCTTTCGATAATTTATGCAATTTGATTGCGTTATGAATATTACAAACCGAACAGTGGCATCAGAGCCAAACCTTTATGCGAATTATTAATTATTTTGATTTGATATGTATATTGATATGTGTTTAGAACAATTTAATTGGGCATAATTTTATTATATAAAATTTATAAATAAAAAAAATAATAATAATAATAATAACCGAAGTCAGCAACATGAATTACGTGGAAACATAATTTCTCCCTTTTGAAAACATGTTGCACGCCAATCAAGGGGCCGGATTACATAGCAAAATTTTTTTTTTTTAATTTTCCGTGAATCTGCTGATTTTGGGATTGCATAGCAAGTTAATTTTTTGAAGCCTGCACGGAAATCGAGGCAAGAAAATCATATATATTCGGTTTATTATTTTTTTTTTGGAACGTTCGGATGCATATATATATATATAGTATAATATGTTAACAGTTAACTATATATATATATATATATATATCGGTTTGTATTATATATATAATAGTTATATATATATATTATTTTTAATTATTTTATATTTTAAAATAAAAGGTTTATTTTAATATTAAAATATAAGGTTTATTTTAATTTCAAAATTAGAATTTCATGCTAACTAATTAGAGTTGGAATTGGATTCCATAATAACTAATTGGAGTTGAAATTGGATTTTATTTTCTAAAATAAAGGAGTTTATTTATGAATAGGAAGTAAATCCATCTTTCCTTAAATAAAGGAGTTTGTTTAGATATGAAATAAGATTTCATATTATTCAAAATAAAAGAGTTTATTTGTGAATAGGAAAGAGAATCCTAATTTCCTTAAATAAAGAGTTTATTTAAATATGGAATAAGATTTCATATTATTCAAAATAAAGGAGTTTATTTGTGAATAGGAAAGATAATCCGTGTTTCCTTTAATATTTTTTTTACATGGAATTGGATTCCATAATTAATTAAAATAAAGGAGTTTATTTTAATTAAAGATTTTGATTAAAATAAAATAGTTTATTTTATTCAAAATTGGATAAATTAAAATAAAATAGTTTTATTTTGATTTAAATTTGGATTAAAATAAAGGAGTTTATTTTGATTCAAAATTAGATTTTATACTAACTAAATTTGCCCATTAAATGATATCAATATATATATATTAAATGTTTATTATTCATGAGATGAATGTTATTTATTTATTATTCATCAGAAAAGTTGGTGAAGAAATTAATGTTTCACCACCCGAAGAGTCTCGCTGAAGCCTTCGACAAAGCTGAAGGCTATATCGTGGTGGAGGAAGCCATGAATAACGACCTCAAACGTCCTTCTTCGGCAGAAGCAAGGAGACAGATCGGGACAAAACTGATGGGGACCAGAAGAAGAATGAAGGGAATAAAGACCGCTATGAAGGCGAGTCGAAGAAATACAACAATTGGAGACAGGGTGGAGGACGTTCGTCCGCTCCCACCCAGAGAGTAAATAGGACGTACACAGCACTTAACACTGATAGTGCTGTTATCTTGGATCAGATTAAGAATCAACCTATCTTCGAGCTACCTCGAGATAACATTAAGCCCGGAAAAGGGAATCCTCGTAAGTATTGCGATTACCATCAAGCCTCGGGTCACGATATGAACGACTATGCTAGTTTAAAAGATTTCATTGAAAGAAAGGTACAAGGTGGGGCTTTAGTTTCGGATGTGGTCGCGCGAAGCGAATCTCTGACGAGGATAAAGGACACATTAAAATGACTCAACTAGTTCAAAGAAGCGTTGCTAACTCAGGGACGACTGCGAAGGCATGATGATGATGTCATCACCGGGGTACTTACGGCAAACTTGTTGGAAAGAAACCGCAAAGTCACTGGATTGATGGCGTACGCTGCGGGTACCTCCCAAGACCGATAGACCTTATCCAGTAATACGGTAATCTCCTTTATCGATGAGGATTACCATTCGAAAACCATCGAACCGCATGAGGGATCATTGGTGCTGACTACGCAAGTGGGTTCGGTGGATATGAAGCGAATGATGGTAGATAATGGGTCATCTGTAGATATTCTGTATGCCCACGCTTATCAGAGGATGCATCTAGGCAGGCGAAAAGATGGAGATAGGAGGAGGAGGCTCCTTTATGATTTTAGTAACGATCCGGTCAAGGTGGTTTGGAACCATTGAACTACCGGTCATCTTCGGAACGGCCCCTCAACAGGTAGAGATTATTTGCAAATTTTATGTTGTGCATGTAGATTCTGCTTATAATGCTATTTTGGGGAGGCCTACTTTAATTGCTTTACAAGCTGTAACCTCAATCCCTCATTTCAAAATCAAATTTCCTACGGTTCATGGGGTCGGTGAGGTGAAAGGAGATTTGGATTTGGCCAGAAGATGTTATAGAAATGTTGTGATCACTTCGGGAGTGGGGGTATCGAAGCAAAAGCAGACCATGGCGATAGAGATCGAACCCTTCACTGAGAGCAATTCCGAACCATTGGTCATGCCAGCTGAAGAAACAGAGGAGATAGAGCTCATCCCGGGCAAGGTGAACAAGACAGTGAAAATAGGTTCGGGTCTGCCGTAACCTCTCCGGACGAACCTCATGGAGCTCCTGCGATGCTATGTTGACATCTTCGCATGGGAACCTCAGGATATGTCGAGAGTAAGCAGGGATATTGCTGAGCATCTGTTGGAAGTGGATCCGTCAAAGAAGCCAGTTCGACAGAAGATGAGGATCTTTGCACCTGAACGTCAGCGGATCATCGATGAAGAGATTGCAAAACTGTTGGCAGCTGACTTCATCTTTGAGATCGACTACCCGCAGCGGGTGAAAAATGTGGTGGTGGTCCGAGCGAGAGCGGAAATGGCGAAGTCAAGATCGACTATACCGATCCGAACAAAGCTTGTCCAAACGATTTCTACTCGCCGCCCACATCGATCAAATTCATTGATGCCACTTGGGGTATGCTTTGTTGAGCTTCATGGATGCATTCTCTGGATATCATCGATTTCCATGTAGAAGAGGATATCTGAAGACGACGTTCATTACGCATCATTCGGTATATACCTACAAGAAAATGACCTTTAGCCTCATCAATGCCGGAGCCACATACCAGAGGATGATGAACTATGTCTTCAGATATCAGCTGGGCAAGAATATGGAGGTGTACGTGGATGACATGATTGTCAAAAAGCATCTTTGGTGCATAAACATCCGGATGATTTAGAAGAATGCTTTCGCACAATTCGTCATCACAACTTGAGATGAATCCCACTAAACGCGCACCTTGGCCTAGGGTGTGGCAAATTTTTGGGTTATCTTGTCACCAAAGAGGAATTGAAGCCAATCGAGAGAAGATTCAAGCGATCCACGAACATGAAGACTCCTCGGTCATTTAAAGATGTTCAACATCCGATTTGGAAGGATTGCGACTTTGAGGAGGTTCATGTCCAAGTCGGCGAGTAAAGATGTTTGCCGTTTTTGACGTTGAAAGGGTCAAGAATGCAAAGACGTTCCAATGGACTTCGGAGTGTGAGGACGCCTTTCAGAGCATCAAGTCCTACTTATCTTCGGCGCCTTTGTTGGTGAAGCCCGCTCCTGCTGAGCCTCTATATTTGTACTTAGCAGACTAGTTCATTGGCGTAGGGAGAGCGTTTTGGTGCGTAAAGTTGAGGTAAGCAAGACCCGGTTTATTATGTAAGCCATGTCCTTCGGGATGCTGAAACAAGGTACCCAAACATTGAAAAGTTTTCTTTTACTTTAATAACTGCTAGTCGAAAGCTTAGGCAATACTTCCAGGGTAGATTGGTAATAGTATACACAGATCAGCCTTTGAAGAAGATTATGGGCAAACCTGAGGTATCGGGGAGATTAACTGCATGGACGATGGATTTGTCCCAATTTTTCATTGAATATCATCCCCGAACCTCCATCAAAGGGCAAGCCTTGGCTGATTTTGTAGTTGAATGCTCGTTTTCTGAAGCTAATGAAGTTGTGGCAGAAGCTAAAGGATCTGACAGAGCAGTTATAGTTCTTCAGCAGAAGCAGAGTTCGTGGACGCTGTATGCAGATGGGTCTTCTACTACGGACGTCAGTGGAGCAGGGATTATTCTGACGAGTCCGGAGGGATTCAAAGTACAACAAGCCATTAGATTTGAGTTCAGAGCGACGAACAACGAAGCTGAGTATGAGGCAGTACTCGCGGGGTTACGACTAGCGAAGAGTCTTGAAGTGTAGAGAATAGTCATTTTCAGTGATTCTCAGTTAGTCGTTAAGCAACTCTCTAGGGAGTATGAAGCTCGAGGTCCAAGAATGATCAAGTATTTGGCAGAAATGAAAGAACGACTTCAGTATTTCCAATCCTACGAGTTTCAGGGAGTCGAGCGTAATAACAATTCCATTGCTGATGCACTCTCCAAATTAGCCACTACGGATGTTAACGTCTTTGATGGATCGGTTTACTTAGAAATTTTGAAACATCCTAGTGTTCATCATGAATCGGTAATGTGCGTTGACCGAACCAACTGCTGGTTGACTCCATATCTGGAGTATCTGGCAGATGGCATCTTACCTTCGGATAGAATGTTAGCCAAGAAAATCAAGTACAAAAGTGCTAATTTTGTTCTGATTGATGGGGATCTGTTTCGAAGGGCTTTCTCGTCTCCACTACTGAAATGTTTGACTCCATCTGAAGCTGAATATGCTCTACGAGAGGTACATGAAGGCATCTGTGGCGACCAAATGGCTGCTAAGTCATTAGCCTACAAAGTACTTCGTCAGAGTCTTCTTGGCCTACCATCTTCAAGGAAGCGACTGAATACGTCAAGAAGTGCGAGAAGTGTCAACTCAACAGTCCGATACCACATCAGCCACCAGAAGAGCTATACTCGATCTTATCTCCTATACCCTTCGCTGTCTGGGGGGTTGATATACTGGGTCCGCTACCGAAAGCAAAAGGTCAAGTCAGTTTTGTTATAGTTGCCATCGACTATATGACCAAATGGGTAGAAGCAAAGCCACTTAGGTTAATAACGGAATAGGAATACTTGAAATTTTTGAAAGAATCAGTAGTATTTCGTTTCGGAATTCCTAAGGTGGTAATATCGGACAATGGGCGTCAGTTTGTGGGATCGAAATTTGAAGAATTTTTGACAGAACTGGGGGTCCAGCACAGAAAGACTTCAGTGGCTCATCCTCAGTCAAACGGACAAGTCGAAGTGACCAATAGAACGCTGCTGAATGGGATCAAGCACAGATTGGACAAAGCCAAGGGAAGATGGCCAGAAGAGCTGGTCAGCGTGTTATGGGCCTATCGGACTACTCCAAGGACTACAACAGGGGATTCACCTTTCAAACTGGCCTATGGTACTGATGCCTTAGTCCCAGTTGAAATTGGATCTCCAAGTCTTCGAGTTAGTTAATTCAAAGAGATTTACAATGAAGAAGGACTGTAAGCCAATCTTGATTTGCTTGACGAAGTCAGAGAAATAGCCCTGGTTAAACTAGCAGCCTATCAACGGAGAGTAGCCAAGCATTACAATAAGGGGGTAAAGCTTCGCAGATTTGAAGTGGGAGATTTTGTTCTCAGGGAAGTCGAAGCATCTACACCTCAGAATTTAGGAAAGCTGATGCCGAACTGGGAAGGACCGTATGAAGTCACTGAAGTGCCCAAGCCGGAGACTTATCGGTTGAAGGCATTGGATGGGTCAGCAATTAAAAATACTTGGCATGCCGGTAGGCTTAGGAAGTACTTTCAGTAAATACAACGGCATTACATCAGAAGTCTGTAAATATTTTCATCATCAATCAATAAAAGTTACCTTTTTCCTCAAACAAATCTTGTCTTCGTTCCTGTTCAGTTCAGGGGTGTAACGAGGTTCGGGAGGACTCGCTGACCATTCGATGGTAGCCTTAATGGCAAGTGGACCTTATGGGTTTGTCAGGCCCTGCGCGGTAGGCAAACGCCATCCTTAAGACGTTGTCAGGCCCTGCGTGGTAGGCAATTGTCGACCTTTATACCTTGTCAGGCCCTTCGTGGTAGACAAGTGTTCTCCTTAAGACGTTGTGGCCCTGCGTGGTAGGTAATCATCGACCTTTAGACCTTGTCAGGCCCTTCGTGGTAGACAAGTGTTCTCCTTAAGACGTTGCCAGGCCCTGCGTGGTAGGTAATCGTCGACCTTTAGGCTTTGTCAGGCCCTTCGTGGTAGGAAAATGTCATCTTGTGGGTTTTTTAGGCCCTTCGTGGTAAACAAATTCCCTACGAAGCAGATCCGCCTCACACTTCGGTAATAAATAAGTATCCCTTTACTTTATTACCTAGATTTTTTCTAAGTGTTGGGTTCAGAATGGCTCATTCTTTAAACTTTATTTTATCTGTTATACGATGTGCCCAGTTGTTGATTAACAATCTAAGTTAAGTTCATACAGATTATGCTGAATTAATGACAAAAAATGAATCAAAACAGAAGTCATAATCAAGAAAGTTAAAGATTCATTGACAAGATAAGACATTCATTCAACTGTTCAAAACCAAAATTCATCCATAACACTAACTAATTAATTACACAAGCATAGAAATCCTGTCAAACAGTTCCAAAAACATAAACAGTTTAAATAAATAATTTTCACAAGTCATTAAAATATCAGAAAAAAACAGAAAGGACATTCAAGCACCGTCTCCACCATCGGAGTCGATCAGAGCTGGATCTAGCTGAGCAGCAGCCAATTTTTCCTTACCACGCTTCCGACAATCTTCATAGCCTTCAGAATAAACCTTTAAGATCTCAGCATTAATCTCGTCAGACTCTCGATAGTCGGCCTGGATCTGCTTACGCACTTCTTCAGTCAGAAGAGGATCTCGTCCCTCGAGTTCCTTTATCTTGTGACGAAGCTTGTGACGTTTGGCCCTATACGCCTTCTTCTCATCTTGAACCTTCGCTTGGACTTCACCCAATTGCATCGCCAAGTTCCGTTGGGCTGTGACGAGCTCTTCAATCTTGGCCTTCAAAAGCAGATTCTCCTCGACGAGGCCCGTATTCATATCAGCTAAAGATTTTTGACTGGCGTCGGACGCACCCAACTCATCCCTCGTGGCCCTCATCTCGTCATCAGACGTCTTCAAGACCACCCTAGCTTGATCTAGGTCTCTCCGAAGGCCTTCATTGGTATGAACAACGCCTTCGTGATCGCTCCTTTCCTGAGCAGGTCGCCTTCAACATATGGTTATCCTGTCTCAGAAAATCCTCCTCGACTTCACTATTGATATGCCTCGGACGTAAACGCCCGAAGACAGCATTTGCCTGCATATGCCCAACAATATCCGATCAAATTCAAATATTTAAACAGAAGCGGGAATGAAGAAGATAAACAAAAAACTGTCACTTACCTTATCCAAATAACTCATCCCCTCGTCAAGCAGATCCCCGTCCGTGTGATTATCAAATCGGTGATCGTCTATGTCTCGAACGAAGGTATCGAAGAGCTTGAAAGGGAAATTCGCATTAAACCGAGGCCATAGGGTCGGAGACCCCATAGCTTCATTATGGTATCCCTGATTTGAAGGTACGGGTCGTTCGGGTGATACCTTTGCTAGGTCGGGAGATGGAGTTGGTCGTTTGGGAGACGGTAACGGGTCCATGTATACATTCTCGGGAGATGGAGATCGGATCGACACGGATTCTCGTGGTGGTGATGGGGCTGAAGCCGCACTAGGAGGATCATCAGAAGAACGCTTTCTTTTTCGAGATAATGCAGGCACGGTTTCAACTTGCTCTTCCTCATCAGAAACTTGTATCTCCACTGGAATTGGTGAAGAGAGCTTGATCGAAGACGGAGGTACTCTGAGCTCTTCGGCTGACAGAGGAGTCACTTTGGATTTCAATTTTTTGATTCGGAGAAGGCTCCTTCGATCAGGACGATCGAGTAAGCTTCCCCGAGGAGGGACTGATGTGGTGGGTGGTTCAGATTCTGGAATGGGCTCGAAGTTTTTAGAACGGGCGTGGGTCGAGGCTTCCGAACTGCCCGCCTCTTTTGTCGGGGTTGGAGTATCTCTTCGGGAGGAGGAGATTCGGCATCTTCCGGTTCACCTATTCGAGGATCAACTGTATGGGTTTCATCAATCGGGTTATCTTCAGTTTCTGGGATTTCTGATTGGGGAGGCTCGGCAATGGCTTGTGCCGACTTTTCAGCTAAGAAATCCTCCAAATCTCTTACGTCTATCGAAGACGGCTTAATCAAAGACACTGCAAAAGACAGAAGGATCACATGTCAAAATTTACATCATTAAAAGTTTTCAAATAATTATGCAGTCAAGTAAATCAGAACTTATATTTGTGGTCATACAACCAGGCTTGCTTAGTAAGAAGCAAATAGTTCCATTCCTTCGATGGAAAGTTCTCGAAGAGCTCTATCATCTCTGCCTCACGCTCTTCTGAGATATCACCAAAGTCAGCAGAAACCGCTTCGCTCGTGGTCCAGTCCGACAGAGAGGCAATCTCGGGTCCCTTAACGAAAAACCATCCCTTATGTCATCCCCTGTTGCTCGAAGGGGTATTCACTAGAGATCGTCTCTCAAACTTTTCACCAGTCTTCGATGCATGCTTACCTAAAACTTTAAATCCCTTTTCTCGGGTTTGGCTGACCTTGTAGACGGTGAAGAAGAAATCTAGAGAAGGCTCCACCCCTACTTCGTGACAGAAGGCGATGAAGGCCAGAATGTGAATGTAGGAGTTCGGTACCAATTGGGCGAACCCAACGCCAATAAACCCTAAGAGGGTTATTACGAACACGTGAAGAAGAAACTGAATCCCCTTATCCATGATAGATCTGGGAACGGTAGTCCATCCTCCGATTGATTGGTACATCCTTTCTCCAGCCCGTGGAACTCTTACCTGATGGGTGCCCGGAAATGAATACTTGGTTTGAATACTCTTCAGCCCTGCCTCGGTCATATCAGAAGGAGTATTGGCGTAAGAGAAACGATCTTTGTTTCTGAAGTATTCAAAAGGAGTAGGGGTAGGTTTTTGGGGTGGGTTTTTGCTCGAAGTAGTGGCTTTGGGGTTAGAACTTGAAGCCTTTTCTTTATTGGGGTTTGGATTTGGGGTAGCGGTAGTGATTGGAGTGACAAGGATGGGAGAGCCCTGCTCGGAGTCTGGGGACGCCATTGTTGAGATTTCGCAGAGAAATAGAGAAAGAATCGAAAGAGAAGAAGAGAGCTCAAAGGTTCGAAAATTCAAATTAGCAAGTAAAACTGTCAAATTTAGTAAAGTTTACCTTTTATATCGATTTGCGGTTACAGATTCTACGTAAGCGACACATTTAATTCCTGGCAATGATGAGAATTCGAATGGGAAAGGTCCGGGTCAATCCTTAGATATTTTATCAGATTGGGCTTTTCGGTTGGATTTCCGGTTTTTAGTTCATCTTTTTCAAATTCAACCCTCTATTGTTTGGGCCTTTTACATTGGACATTCAGCCATCCTCTGTCTCCTCTTATGAACCAAATCGGGTATGTCTCAATTACTCCCTATTATAGGCCTTTAGTAAAATATCATGGACCATTTATAGTTTTCTATTAATAATTCTATTTAATAAAAAACTAGGGGGCAATGTTGAGTCGTGATATTTTCTTCTATTTTGGGCCGAATGAATTGGGCTCACTTATTTAATTAGTCTATTGGGCCTTCATTATTGAACCTTGAAAGTCTTTGGGCCTAGTCATCATATTATTTGTATTAAAACCTTATGAGACCGGGTCGGTTCATTAGACTAACCCATTAAATATTTTAATATCTATTACTTTGACTTGTAATGATGAAAAAGCATGATAGTTGTACGTCAGAATCGCCATGCATTAATGTGGATGGGATCATAGCCATGGCATAGAGATGAAAAACAATAAAGGTAGTGGATAGGGGATGCGTGCGATCGGCAGAACCCATCAGATCAGGGGGTCTGTGCCAGATAGTAGTGAGTGGCACGGTAATCTAGACAAAGAGAGTATAACCTAGCAAGAAAGTCTTCACAAAGAGGTATGTTCACATACACACACGACTGAGAATTATTCTCTCTCTCAATACACTAGACAATTATTATCCTCCATTGTTAACCTCGTGAACACATATACTGACTCTCACGCCTGAGCTATCTCCCGACGGTCGAAGCCGTCAAGCTTGTGGTGTTTATCGTGTTTACTGTGCAGGATCAAGACATCTTACGTGATTGGGACGTGGCAGCAGATCTTGGCGTTAACAGCTATTAAGAATTCACGTAACTTATTTAACTCACAAACACATCGTTTAAAGCCACTCGTTTAAACATTTGACACCACTTTTCATGTGTTGATAGACGAATATACCCTTGATCATTTCAGAACATTTTGCACCTCACAATCCAATCCAATCCAATCCCATACAATTATGTGTTTCGTGCTTTCATGCTAATGATAGTACAAAATGTCAACATAATGTGCACATATAATCAATCACATGGTGAGATGGACCACGTCAACAAATAAGATGAGGTGATGTGATTGTCTAACCGAGTAATTTTAATTATTGTACTCTTTTGCATAATTGAATCAAGACATTACTTGAAGTGATTGGCCTATCAGTAATTTTTTCACACTATTTTGGAGGTGTATTTGTCTGTCCCCTCTTTTCAATTATTACTTATTGAGTTTGTCTGTGTTGGGTCATAATCCTTTTCCTTATTGGGCCAGACTTAATGGGCTCCTCCCTTGGATCATGTTATGCTAAGTCCTGGTTGGTCCGAATGGTTTGGGCCCAGTTACTTGATCATTTCATTGGGTTCTTTCGGTTGGATCCGGTCCACTGGTCATTTCCATTATTTGGGCTTAGTCATTGAATCGCCCATTATACAAATTGTCACTTAACCCAACTTCGACCAAGAATCATTATGCCAAGTGACATTGACTATTGTGTTTACCACCTTCTCGCATGGCATTAATGAGGATGGGACTCGGATGACCATGGTGGCAAAACAAAAGGTAGCAGGTGTGAAAGTAGGTCGCTTACTTTCTAATTTGAAATGACCGGGAGTGGGGGAAAAGGTGTCGAGGAGATGATGGGTGTACACCAGAACCGGAGTGGAGTATGTATGGGCTAGAGATCACATAAGAGGGTAAGTAACATACATTTTCATATTATTATTATTATTCTATCTCTCGCATTAGATAATATTTTTCTCCATTGTTAACCTTGTGATCGCTGTCAGATCGACTCTCACGCCGGAGCTATCCTCGACGGCCAGCCGCAAGCTTTTGGTGTCGACTTGTTGAACTGCAGCAGTGATATTGGACGCGCTCTTGGTGATTGGGGACGTGGAGAAAGATCTTGGCGCTAACATCGCGCCAGAGAAAGAGGGGTGAGTTCTAGTGTCCTCGAGTATTTTTCAATCACGCATCGAGTGTCTTTTGTTTTTCTACGTCAAGATTCATGGTGAAGAGTAGAACACCTACATTCAAGGGGCGCCGAGGGTCGCAAAGTGAATCGACACCACGAGTGTGTCATCAAGGATCATTTGGGACCGTAATAAGTGTTCATGCTAGCAAGACAAAGATCCAAACGATCACAAGAAGATTTTGCCTAAGGTTGTGGGCAAGGCTAAACGTGAGCTAGTCTTCCCGACGGATAAAGCGTTCGCCACGATCGGAACGAAGTAGAAGGCACTTCGCCTAGAACTCGATACCGAGAGGACTGGGACGAAAAGGCTTCACGACAAAGGCTAAGATGGCAGAGATGAGGCGGATAGAGCTATGGAAGTACTCGTGAAGCAAACGACAGGATATAAATGAGAAGATGGTCCCGGATGGCGAGTTGAGAGACGAAGAGCTCGCTTATAATCAATCCAAGAGCAAGGAGGACATCAAGTGAGAAAGAACCTCATTCATTCAGACGAGAGTCTCGAGGCCGTAAAATCGAGAAAGAAGAAGATCCCAAGCCCTACTCCTCAAAGATCGAGGAGGGTACATCACCCCCCGCGATTCTAAGGAGCAGGTCGGAGAGAACGAAGAGGTCGATCCAGAGATCATACTCCTCGAAACCACAAAGAAAGCCCTTGTTGTTGCACATTCTCGCCTTAGTGCCGAGAGCTCAAAGACGAAGCATATCTAGAGATCGCACTCCGAGAGAGTCTATCGAGGGTACACCACCCGTGGACACTCGTCATCGAAGAAGCCCTTCTAGAATCAAGGCTCTATTGTAAGAAACCGGCCTACTCGGAGGAGGAAGGAGTCACCGGAAAAAGAAGCATCATCTCAACCGTAAGGTGTAGAGTATCCGTCAAAGAGTTAAAAGAACTTCTAAGCAGTTTCGTCAAGTACAAAAACGAAGGATACTTCGGAAAGAAGGCATCCTTTTTCCGCGGAGATTCTTAAAGAAAAAGTCGAATTCACCAAGAAGTTGCCCCATATCGAGAGTTATGATGGATCGGGGATCCTATGACCACAGCCAAAGCGCTCAATCGATCGATGGATTATTATGACTTTAGGGATGCCGCTAAGTGTCATACTTTTGTCACAACACCTTCGGGAAGGATGCCGGTAGTGGATGGGGACTTTGCCCTCAGATTCAATTTCATCTTGGGCGATATATGCAAGAAATTTCATGCTCGCCGGGAGCAACAAAGAAAGGGAAAACCAATCGTTCGTTGGCAGTTCAGTTCGATGGGGCCGAATGAGTCTTTGGGCCAATATGTGAAGAGGTTCCGTGAAGCGATCGGCCAAGTGATGTGACTCGAACGATCTACAAGCCGTTGGACTGCTTTTGAGAATGGGTTAGATCCGTCAAATCGGAGAAGTTAGTGAAGAAGTTAATGTTTCATCACCAAGAGTCTTCATTTGAAGCCTTCGACAAAGTCAAGGTTTATATCGTGGTGGAGGAAGCCATGGACGACCTCAAACGCCCCGCTTCGGACCGCTTTTAAGGAGATAGACGGGATAGAACCGATAGAGACCGGAGAAAGAATGAAGGGAATAAAGACCGCTATGAAGGCGGATTCAAAAAGTATAACAATTGGAGATAGGGGTGGAGGACGTTCGTCCGCTTCCAACCCCAGAGAGAGTGAATAGGACGATACAACACTCAACACGCATGTGTCGTTATCTTGGATCAAATTAAGAATCAACCTATTTTCAAACCACCTCGAGATAACATTAAGCCCCGAAAAAGGAAATTCGTAAGTATTGTGATTACCATCAAGCTTCGTCATGATACAAACGATCGTGTTAGTTTCAAGGACTTTATTGAAAGAAAGGTACAAGCGGGATTTGATTCAAGATGTGGTCGCCAGAACTAATCAACAAAGCAGACAGAGGGCCTGCTCCAAAGAATTTCAACCAATTCAAAGAAGCGTTGCCGGCCCGAAACGTACTGCGCAAGGCACGTGGTAGATGTCATCACCGGGGTACTTCCGCAAACTTCGTTGGAAAGAAGCGCCGGTTACTTGGATTCGATTCATGTCTGCAGTAGGTACCCTCCCCAAGACCGACAGATCTTATTCGAGTACGGTAATCTCTTTTTATCGATGAAGATTACCTTCTAAAGTCATCTAACCGCACGAGGGATCTTTGGTGCCGATCGCACAAGTGGGTTCGGTGGATATGGGCGGATGATGGTAGATAATGGGTCTTCAGAGATATTCAGATGCCCACGCTTATCGTCGAGGATGCACCTAGACGGGCGAAAAGATGGAGATAGGACAGAGGCTCCTTTATATGGTTTTAGTAACGACCCATCAAGGTGGTTGGAACCATTGAATCGCCAAATATCTTCTGAAACTACTTCAACAGTAGAAATTATTTGCAAATTTTATGTTGTGTATGTAGATTTCGCTTATAATGCTATTTTGGGAAGGCTCGCTTTAATTGCTTTTTAAGTCGTGACCTCTATTCCTCATTTCAAAATCAAATTTCCTACTACCACGGGCTCATGAGGTGAAATGAGACTTGGATCCGCCGTAAGGTGTTATAGAAACGCTGTGATCACTTCGGAGTGGGATTATCGAAGGTAAGGCACCATGGCGATAGAGATCGAACCCTTCACAGAGAGTAGTTCCGAACCATTGGTCATGCCAGCTGAAGAAATGGAGGAGATAGAGCTCATCCGAGCAAAGAGAACAAGACGGTGAAAATAGATTCGGGTCCGCCGGAACCTCTTCCAGACGAACCTCATGGAGCTCCTGCAATGCTATGTTGATATTTTCGCATGGGAGCCTCGTGGATATGCCGAGAGTAAAGAGGATATCGCCGAGCATCTACCGGAGGTAGACCCGCCAAAGAAGCAAATCCGACAGAAGAGGAGGATTTTCGCACCGAACGTCGCCGTGAATAATTGATGAAGAGATTGCAAAACCTGCTGGACATGTACAGACTTCATCTTCGAGATTGACTACCCACAATGGATGGAGAATGTGGTGCCGGTACGTAAACAAAATGGTAAATGGCGAGTCCGTGATCGATCGACTACAATCGACCTAAATAAGGCTTGTCCAAGGATTTCTACCTCTACCCCACATCGACCAACTCATCGATGCCACTTCGGTATGCTTTGTTAAGTTTCATGGACGATTCTCCGGATATCATCAAATTTCCATGTAAGAGGAGGATATACCCGAAGACGGCGCTCATTACGCATCGCTCTAAGATATGCCTATAAGAAAATGACTTTCTACTCATCAATGCCGAGCCACATACCGAGGATGATGAACCATGTCTTCGAGATATCACCGGGCAGAATGTGGAGGTGTACATAGATTTACATGATTGTCAAAAGCATGTTGGTGCATAAACATCCGGATGATTTAGAAGAATGCTTTCGCACAATTCGTCATCACAATTTGAGATTAAACCCCACTAAGTGCACCTTCTGGCCTAGGGGCCGCAAATTTTTAGGTTATCTTGTCACCAGAGGAATTGAGGCCAATCCGAGAGAAAAGATTCAAGCGATCCTCGAACATGAAGACTCCTACCATTTAAAGATGTTCAACGTCTGATCGAAGGATTGCAACTTTAAGGAGGTTCATGTCCAAGTCGGCAGTAAAGATGTCTACCGATTCTTTGATACATTGAAAGGGCCAAGAATGCAAAGACGCTTCAATGGACTTTGAGTGTGAGGACGCCTTCCAGAGAGCATCAAGTCCTACTTATCTTCGGCACCTTTGTTGGTGAAGCCCGCCTCCCCGATGAACCCCTATATTTGTACTTAGCAACTAGTTCATTAGCGTAGGAGCGCTTTTGGTGCGTGAAGTTGGGGTAAGTAAAGACCCGGTTTATTATATAAGCCATGTCCTTCTGGATGTCAAACAAGGTACCGAACATTGAAAAGTTTGCTTTTTGCTTTAATAATCGCTAGTCGTAAAGCTTAGGCAATACTTCCAGGTAGATTGGTAATAGTATATACAGATCACCTTTAAAGAAGATTATGGGCAAACCCGAGGTATCGGGGAGATTAATGCATGGACGATGGAGTTGTCCCAATTTTTCATTGAATATTATCCCCGAACCGCCATCAAAGGGCAAGCCTGGCTGATTTTGTAGTTGAATGCTCGTTTTTCAAGTCGATGAAGTTGTGGGAAGTGGTCAAGGATCGACAGAGGCGATTGCAGCTTCTTCGCCAGTGAAGCAGAGTTCGTGGACGCCAGATGCAGATGGGTCTTCTACCACGGACATCATGGGAGCAGGATTATTCGACGAGTCCGAGAGGATTCAAGTTACAAACAGCCATCGATTTCAGTTCAAAGCGACAAACAACGGTTTCGAGTATGAGGCGGTACTTGCAGAGGTTACGATCGGCAAAAGAGTCTTGAAGTGCAAAGAATAATCATCTTCAAGTGATTCTCGCTAGTCGTTAAGCAACTTTTCGGAGAATACGAAGCTCGAGGCCCAAAATGATCAAATATCTAATGTAATTGAAGGAACAACTTCAAAGATTTCCAATCCTATGAGTTTGGGGGTCGAGCGTAATAACAATTCAATTGTCGATGCACTCTCCAAATTAAGCCACTACGGATGTTAACGTCTTTGATGGATCGGTTTATTTAGAAATTTTGCAACATCCTAGTGTCCATTATGAATCGGTGATGTGCATCGACCGAACCAACTATTTGGTTGACTCCATATATATAGAGTATCGGCAGATGGCGCCTTACCTTCTTGGATCGGATGCTCGCCAAGAAAATCAAGTATAAGAGTGCTAATTTTGTTCGATTGATGGGGATCCGTTCAAGGGCTTTTTCATCTCCACTATCGAAATGCTCGACTCCATCTAAAAGTCGAATATGCTCTTCGGGAAGTACATGAAGGCATCTGTGGCGACTATATGGCGGCTAAGTCATTAGCCTATAAAGTACTTCGACAAGGGGTATCATCGCCTACCATCTTCAAAGAAGCAATCGAATACGCCAAAAGTGCGAAAAGTGTCAACTCAACATTCGATTCCACATCACCACCGTAAGAGCTATACTCGATCTTATCTCCTATACCCTTCGCCGTCTGGGGTTGATATATCGGGTCCACTACCAAGGCAAAAGGTCAAGTCGCTTTTGTTATAGTTGCCATCGATTATATGACCAAGTGGGTAGAAGCAAAACCACTTAGGTTAATAAATTAACAGAATGCTTGAAATTTTTGAAAGAATCAAGTAGATTTCGCTTCGGATTCCTAAGGTGGTAATATCGCACAATGGACGCCGGTTTGTGGGATCGAAATTTGAAGCATTTTTGAAAGAATCGGGATTCAAAGAGAAAGACTTCAAGTGGCTCATCCACAATCAAATGGACAAGTCAAGTGACCAATGTAACGTCGCCGAATGGGATCAAGCGCAGATTGGACGGGCCAAGGCGCGATGGCCGGAGGAGCTACTTAGCGTGTTATGGGCTTATCGAACTACTCCGAGGACTACAACGGGATTCACCTTTTAGATCGGCCTATGGTAATCGATGCCTTAGTCCCAGCTTGAAATTGATCTCCAAGTCTTGAAGTCACCAATTCAGAGAGATCTACAATGAGGAAGGACTTAAGGCCAATCTTGATTTGCTTGAGGAAGTAAGAGAAACAAATTTTAATCAAATTGGTAAATTTATATCGTCAAGAGTGGCCAAGCATTATAACAAAGGGGTGAAGTTTCAAGGTTCAAGTAGGAGATTTTGTCCTCGTGAGAAGCCAAGCATCTACACCTCGTAATCTGGGAAAGTCGATGCCAAACCGGGAAGGACCAGTATGAAATCACCGACGTGTCAAGCCGGAACTTATCGATTCAAGGCATTAAATGGGTCAATTAATTAAGAATACTTGGCACGTTGGCAAAGCTTAGGAAGTTCTTTTAGTAAAAATGATGTCAAGACATTCGAAGTCTCAGTAAATATTTATGTCATCATCAATAAAGTTCCCTTTTTCTCGAACAAATCTTGTCTTCGTTCTTTGATCGATTCAAAGGAGTTAGGAGGTTCGGGTGGACTCACCGGCCATTCGATGGCGGCTTTTCAGTGGTCCTTATGAGTTTGTCGTGCCCTTCGTGGTAGGCAAACGTCATTGGTGTTGGGAGGTTCGGGTGGACTCATGGCCATTCGATGGCAACTTTTTTCGCAGTGGTCCTTATGAGTTTGTCAGCCCTTCGTGGTAGGCAAACGCCATTGGTGTTGGGAGGTTGGGTGGACTCACCGGCCATCGATGGATGGCGCCTTTTTTCGCAGGTGGTCCTTATGAGTTTGTCGTGCTTCTTCGTGGTAAGCAAACGTCATTGGTGTTAGGAGGTTCGGTGGACGGCCGGCCATTCGATGGTAGCCTTCTTCAGTGGTCACTTAGACCTTGTCAGGCCCTTCGTGGTAGGCAAGTGTCATCTTTAAAACGTTGTCAGGCCTTGCGTGGTAGGCAATTGTCGACACTTAGACCTTGTCAGGCCCTTTGGGGTAGGCAAGTATCATCTTTCAGACCTTGTCAGGCCCTTCGTGGTAGGCAAGCGTTGTCCTTTAGACTTTGTCAGGCCCTTCGTGGTAGGCAAATGTCATCTTTTGGTTTTGTTAGGCCTTTCGGGGTAAACAAATTCCTAATGAAGCAGATCTGTCTCACACTTCGGTAACTAATAAGTATCCCTTTACTTTATTACCTAAATTTTTTCTAAGTGTTGAGTTTGGGAAGCCTCATTCTTTAATTTCATCTTATCTGTTATATGACATGTTTAGTTGTTACTTAACAGTTTGGGTTCAGCCCAGGAAGGAGTTTGTGCATCTTTTCACTTAAATAAATATTGGAGTATTGGCAATAAATAAATATACTGAAGTCATAAAGAATGAAGCCATTTTTCATTAATATTTAATCTAATTACAATATTGGATAATTTTTACAAATCCTATAAATTAAAGAAAAAACAAAAAAAAGAAACATCGGCCTCAGGCACCATCCTCGTCGTCTGAAGAATCGAGTAAGGATGGATCCAGGTTGGTTGCAGACAGCTTCTCCTTGCCACGACTTCGGCAGAGCTCGTAACTCTCAGAATATATCTTCATTATTTCCCCGTTGATTTTGTCCGAGTTCGATACTCTTCACATATTTGTTTCAAGGAAGGTCGCTTGCTAAAGGAGGCCCAAGGTCCCAAGAGCCTTGAGTTCTCGGATTTCTTCTTCGAAGTTTGAGCCGCTTATTCATGTGATTGAGTCTGCCGCCTCCAAATTTTATGGATGGTCTTGGTGGGATCTTAGCATCGACCTTTAATTCCTCGATCTTCTCCATCCTTATCTCGCCTCCGAACCAAGTCAATGTTCATCTTGACGATCTCCTCGTCTTTGCACTTTGATTGACTTTAGCTCTTCATTGGAGGCCTTCACATCTCCCTTGGCTTGAGCTAACTCTTTTTGAAGCCCTTCATTTGTATGAAGAATGCATTCACGCTGAAGTCTTCTCCTCTTAGCCAAAGCGCAGATTTCGTAAGGGCATTCTCCTTCCTCAGGGCCTCTTCCTCGGATTCGGCTTCGAGGGACCTCGGACGAAGACGCCCGAACACAACATTGGCCTATGTGTTTCCAATATTATTTGATCAATTTTCAGATATACGAGTATGAAGATAAAATCGGAGATAAATGGGAGAATCGTTTACCTTCGCCAAGTAGCTCATGCCTTCGCTGAGTAGATCCCCATTCGAACTGTTCCCGAACCGATGATCGTCGGTTTCACGAACAAAGGCGTTGAACAGTTGAAAGGGAAAGTGGGCATTGAATCGGGGCCACATCGTTGGGGAGGCATGGCGTCCTGATCAAATTCGGTAGTTGGTTGTCTTGGAGGAGAAGGCGGAGGTTTATCGCGAACTGGTGAGGAGTCCACGTGTATGGTTTCGGGAGAGGGGGATCGGGCAGGAGTGCGTTCTGTGGGTCAAGCGAAGGTGCGTAAGATGAACCAGGGGTGGTTGCCTCGATGGATGTTTTTTTTTCGAGATGGAGTGGGGGGATGACACTGGTCGGTTCATCGTCAGCATATGGATTTCGTGCGGACGATTTGGAGGAATAACGGTACCAAGAGGTGGGAAATTGAGCTCTTTGGCAGTTAGGGGGTTATCTTGGTTCTTATTTTCTTTACACGAAGGACCTTAGCCCGATCGTGCAAAGGAATATCAAGTAAAGCTCCTCCTCACCGGTAGGTTCGAAAGTGGAGGATTGGGGTCGGTTGAGAAGGTTGTTTGGGGGTCGCTTCGGAAGTGTTTCAGGGTCACTTTCAGGGTTTGTTTCTGGTTGGGTGGATTTGGATCGTTTGGCGGATCATTTTCTTCGGCGAGGTCTGAGGTTTTCTTCGGGTATATTGGGTTCGTCAGTTTGAGGTTCATCAGTTTGAAGGGAAGTGGTTGATGGATCGTTGATGGGGGGATCAACCCGGGAAGATTCTTCGGTCGGATGCTCTTCACTTGCATTTGCATTTATCCCTGCTAAAAAATCTTCCAGGTCTCTCACCTCCAAGGGAGTCGGTTTGATCAGAGACACTGCAAAAAACCATGTATCGTAACCTCAGATCACTTATATAGCTCGTAAATTATGTTACAAAGTTATTGAAACTTACATTTGTGGTCATATAGCCCAGCTTGTTTGGTCGGAAGTGTGAAACTCCATTCTTTTGGAGGAATCTTCTTCAAAAAGTCTGCCATCTCCTCACCCGCCCTTCTGATATGTCTCCAAAGTCGCAGAGACCGGTCGAGGTAGTCCGGTCTGGAAGAGAAGAGATCTCGGTCCCGTGATGAAAAACCACTTTCATGCCAACCCTTGTTCTTTGGAAGGGGTATCCATCAGGGTCTCTCTCGAACTGGTTTTTTGGGTCGAGGAGACTGCTTGCTCAACATTTTGAAGCCTCGTTTCTCGAGACCCACCGGCAGAGAAGAGGGTGAAGAAGATGTCAGAGGGAGCAATCCCTAGTTCATGGCGTAAGGCGATAAATGCCGGGATGTGGATGTAGGAGTTGGGCACTAATCAAGCAAAGCCCACTCCTATGAACCCTAGGAGGTAACAATAAAAAACATGGAGAGGTAGGCGAACCCCTTTTCAAGAAAGTGACAGCATGGCAACCCAACCGTCCGGTCATTTGTACACATACGCTTCCGGGAGCAGGGGGCCTTATAAGTATATGTCGGGGAATCGATAACGAGTCCCGAGCATACATATTTCAGATTTCGTGTGTGACGCCCCCAAAATAGGTATACATCACCTATTACGAGTTGTCAATACATGGTATGTAAACAACTACAACTTTATTATTACAACAAGAAATCTGTGAGTTTGAATACAAATATTATCTCTCTAGACAATATTTATACTCAAATAAATCCTCATCACATTTATTGATACATTAATTTACAAAAATGGTGAGGACTACTAAACAATCCTTTCTAAAACCTTCATTCCATAATTTCACTCGCACTCGCTTATATTCTCGCCTCCCGAGAAAAATGGAACAAAAGGAAAAGGGTGAGCTCAACTAGCTCAAGAAGAATATTATGACTAAGATAATATACAACAAATTATCGTTAGTCTTCAACAGGAAAAATATAATAGAATACAATAGACAAACAAATTTTAAATCAATATTCGCAATGAAATAATAATTCATTAGAAGAGTTAAGTAGAGAATGCAAACTACTATCTTCTATGTATGAATTTAAAAGTTCATCGCCTATCTTTCATCCCCGTAACATCAATCAATATACATCCGAATCAAATATTCATCTTTGCACTACATGTGCCAAAGATATTCATTAGTTGGGTCATGTTCATTTAAACACTGCTCATCTTTGCACTACTGTGCCAAAGATATTCTTCGAAATCATTCATCTTTGACCACAGACCTGCACAGCCAAAGATATTCCATAATATCATCATTTAAGACCGAAGATTATGAAAAATATTTTTAAAGAAACGAATCCAAAGTGAAACAAAATGACAAGGATTAAGGATTAAGGATTCGTGACTTTATTTTATCCACGCCCAAAAATACCTCAAAAATAATCACAAAGTGGTGTAAAATTCAAGAATGATCAAAACATGGATACAATCAAAGCTAGTATCCATAGTAGATATTTTGGACAAAAAGAAGAAATTTTATTTTTTCGAATGAATAAGTCAGATAATGTGAATATTCATGAATAAGAATCCGACACCAAAAGATGTAAATTATCTTCACGCTTCATGAATAGTACTCGTGAATAAGAAGTAATCGTGAATAGTAATCATGAATAACACCAAAATTTCCAAATTTGAAAAAACTTCAGATCAATATTTCAACATAATGATATGAAGAAATAATATCATTCTGAAAAAAATAATATCCCTTACCTCAAAGAAAAATAAGATCTTAAATTTGGAACCGAATAACGTTGAATGAACTTGCACCGTATATCAATACTCAAAGTATACTCAAAATACTCACAAGAATACGCCAAAATATCGAGAGAGAAATAGAGAGAAAACTTCAGTTTCGGTGTGATTTTCAATTCTAACCCAAGACCCTATTTATAGGAAAACGCTTAGAACACCAAAGTTATAGAAAATTTAATATAATATTAATATAATTATACAAATTTTTCTTAGCCCACCTTTTGGTCAAAACACCAGCCACACATGTTAATGATGTCCAAAAAACAAAAACGTTTTCTTAAAAAAAATAATTTAAACTCCCAAAATCAATTATTTTGAGCTTCTAACTTCAATAATTCATAATAAATAGCCCTTTCATCAGAAAATTCGAATCTCATGAGTTTTTATAGGAAATTAAATTCTCTACAACTTTGCAGAAGAAAGTTTTTCCAAATTCCAAATAGAAATTGACCGAAATCCACAACCAAGCGATTTTACATGCTATAATCAAATTTCACCAATAATTGGGTCCACCAACACACAAAAACATGTTTTAAACATTTAATGCCACAAAATAATCTTCCTCCTCATATACTCATATATCCCACATTCATTGTAAAAAAATATCACCATTAATATATTATTAAAATAATATATTTAAATGAATTATTTTATCGTAAAAAGATAAAATATTAATTTTCAACAATTGTCATTTTAAAAATTTTCTCCATCTATATCCACATAAAATCAATATTTTCCTCATCATATAAATCAATAATTAATTATTCACAAATAATATTACGTAATCACAATATCGACAACTGTGTAGCTCCTGTGAAAGAGGGGCTTTCCAATAAGAATTTTTTCTTCTTGCGCAATTAATTAGATGACCAAACCTCTCCTTAGATGTAACTTTCTAGACATTGCCAATAATGTTATCTAAAGATATTATTCGGATAATATGAATTATTGCTTCGATAATGAAAAATACGTGTAATGACAATTATCAAACAACAAAGAATATAAAATATCAACGCAAAGAATTATTAACTCAATAAAATATCGAATAAAGAATTCATCGTAACCATTATTGAGTAGTGCCTTCACGTAAGAATCAATAATTGGTGCAATACCGTGTGCCATCGCTCAACAACGCCAGACAGTGTGTTTTAACCACCGGGTATTCCAACAAGATAATCTGTGAATAACTACACGCCTGTTATTTAAAAATAACTTATATTTGTCGCTTTTCTTCATCCAATCATTTTTTTTCGTTATGGGGCCCACACATGGTCGCTACTGGTCGCATTTAATATTCCTCGACAAAGATTTAATATTCCACGACCAAACGAATATTCCCAAACAATAATGAATATTTTATAACCACTGCTTATTTTGAAATATTTATGATTTAACCCTTAACTATCCACATTAATCAAATCAACCCTTACTATTTCAAAATAATAAATAAAGGAAATTCCTTTTTATTTAAAAATTTCTGGTCTTACAACCTCCCTCCTTATGAAATTTCGTCTCCTCGAAATCGACGTACGACACTGGTGTTTCAAAAGGTGAGGATACCTCGCTTTCATTTCCGCTTTCCAATTCCCTGTGTCATTTCCTCTATAAGATGATTCCTCCACAAAACTTTAACTTGTGGTATGACCTTTCATGCGTAGGACATGCTCCTTCCTATCCAAGATCTTGACAGTACCTCCTCATACGTTAAGTCTTGCTATCTCGTCCTGGTTCTAACTCAATAACGTGGTTCGGGTCTTTCACATATTTACGAAGTACGAGATATGTGAAACACATTATGAACACGAGACATACTCGGAGGTAACGCAAGTCTATAGGCTACATTTCCTACTCCCGGTCAAGAATTTGAAATGGACCAATAAATCGTGGATTGAGCTTTCTCTCTTCCCAAATCTTGTAACTCCCTTCCATGGAGCAACTCGCAACAATACATACGATCCCCTACATTAAATTCCACCTCCTTTCGGATGAAGATCCGCATAACTCTTTTGTCGATCTTGTGCCGTTTGTATACGTTGTCGAATCATTTGGATCTTTTCAGAGTCATACGCATTTAACTCGGGTCCCAACAATGTTGTTTCACCCACCTCATCCCAACATATCGAGAACGACATTTTCGTCCATATAATGCTTCAATGGAGCCACACCTATACTTGCTCGATAATGTTGTTGTAGGAGAATTCCACCAATGGTAAATACTTATCCCAATCGCCTTGAAGTCTAGGACACGTAGTCTTAATAAATCTTCAAGAGTTTGAATAGTCCTCTCGATTGTCCGTCTGCTTCGGGGATGGTATGTCAACTAAATCGCAAACTGCGCGCTCATAGCTTTTTGCAAGCTAACCCAAAATCTTGAAGTGAATCTTGGGTCACGATCCAAACTATGGATATCTGTGCATGCCATGCAACCTCACAATCTCATTTACGCATATACCAGCAAGACGCTCAAGGAATAAGTCTCCCAGACGGCAAGAAATGAGCAGAGTTGGTTAATCTATCACAATAACCCAAATAGCATTGATGCCTTGAGAAACCGTAGGAAGACCCAGAATTAAATCCATAGTAATGTGTTCCCACTTCCATTCCGGAATCTCAAGTGGTTGCAACGGACCCTTAGGTACAAGATGCTCCGCCTTTACACGCCGGGCAAGTTAAACACATCGAGATAAACTTTGCAATCTCTCTCTTCATATTGTTCCACCAAAATGTATGTCAAGATCACGATACATTTTAGTACTTCCGTGATGGATTGCAAATGGCGTATTGTGTGCCTCCATCATAATCTTGTACTTCAAATCGAGTCGTTAGAACACAAAGTCTAGAGTGGATTCAAGTATTCCTTCTTCATCAATTCTCGCTCCTAATAGCTCCTTCTTGTACTTTTTCTTCTTCATACGCATCGCCGGGTCGGTGGCTTGAGCAACCTTAACTTTTTCTATTAAAGTTGGCTCTACGCAGATATACTTGACATCATCGCACTCGCTCCTCAAGATATGATCTTCTACTCAACGCGCCACCTACACACGCTCGCTTACCAGGATGGTATTGAATAGTGTGGTCGTAGTCTTTCAATAGCTCGAGCCAACGTCGCCGCCGCATGTTGAGTTCTTTTGAGTGAAGAAATATTTAAGGCTTTTATGGTCCGAATATATCTCCACTTTCTCCCCATATAGATAGTGCCTCCATATTTTTAGCGCAAAAACGATCACGCTAACTCTAGATCATGAGTAGGATAATTCCTCTCATACTTTTAAGTTGTCGCGAGGCATAGGCTATGACTTTCCCACGTTGTAGATGAGAACACATCCTAACCCTTTGCTCAAGATCGTCAGAGATAACAAATCCATCCGAACCAGATGGTATTGTTAGAACAAAGCCAAATAAGTCTCCTCTAAGCTCTTGGAAACTTTTCTCGCATTCTTCGCTCCAAACGAATTTTGTATCCTTCCGAAGTTAGCCGAGTTAATGGAGTAGCGATTCGAGAAAACCCTTCCACTAATCTCCGATAATAACCAACTAAGCTTCAAAAACTACGACTTCAACCACCGACTTCTATTGTTCTAACTTCAGATTGCTTCAATCTTCACGGATCAATAGATACTCCATGTTTTTCGACACCACGCGCCCAAGGAATGCTACTTCCTCGAGCCGTAACTCGCATTTCTTCAATTTGGCATATAGTTGGTTTTCACGAAGCCTTTCGAGTACCAAACTTTAAATGGTGCTCATGATCTTCACGACTTTTGGAATATATAAGGATGTCATCAATAAAGACAACAACAAACCGATCCAAATATTCCTTGAATACTCGGTTCATCATATCCATGAAAGTTGCAGAGCATTAGTTAGTCCAAAGACATGACTAAGAATTCATAATGCCCATACCGAAGTTCTTAAGGCGCCTTTAATATCCTCGCCTAATCTTCACTTGGTGATGATATCCGTAATCTAAGATCGATTTTTGAAAAGAATTGTGCCCTTGCAATCGGGTCAAACAAGTCATCAATACGAGGTAGAGGATACCTATTCTTGATGGTGACATGGTTCAATTCCGATAGTCAATACAAAGTCGCATACTCCCGTCTTTCTTCTTTACAAATAAAACAGAGCACCCCAAGGAGATGTACTAGATTTAATGAAACCGATGTCCAACAATTCCTCGTAGTTGGACCTTTAACTCCTCAAGTTCAATAGAGCCATTCGATATGGGGTTTTAGAAATGGGCTTTGTACTCGTGTTCAAGATCAATAAAGAATTCAACTTCACGCTCGGGGTAGACCGGAAGTTCTTCTGAAATACGCCAGAAAGTCAATAACAACAGAATATTATTCAAATTTGACGTGTCTTTATTCAAATCCATAACATGGGCTAGAAAGCTTGACATCCGCTTTTTAATAAACGAATAGCTTTATGATTAGATATGATGTTGATTGATTTTAATGGTTTAGTTGCTTGAATTGCATAACAAAGTTGGTTAGGAATATGAAAACTAACAACCTACATTTAAAACAATCAATTTTGGCATGATGAGTAGTTAACCAATCAATCCCTAAAATCACATCAAAAGCAAGTATCTTTAAAGAGATAAGGTCAACAGGTAAAGTAATGGTGCCAACTTGAATCAAACAAGATTTATAAACAAGTGGATGTGATGAAAGTTTCTCCTAACGGAGTTTCCACAGATAGTCAAAGTCTAATTTCTCCTGAGTCAAGTTTAAACGTTGAGCACACATGCAGAGAGATAAATGAATGGGTAAAGACCTAAGATCAAGTAAGGTATAAACTTCGCAAGAATTTATAAATAGCTTACCCGTGATCACCTCGTTTGGGTTCCTCGTGATTATGACCAACCACAACAAACGCTTCTTCCTAATCGTTGACTTTGACTTTTTCGGGATATCTTTTTGAGTCACCGTCCCTCATTGAACTAGGTTTCGCCATCGCATAATCTCGAGCGATATGTCCTTCCTTTCCACAACTATAGCATACCTTGAATCTGTTGTGGGCGGTTTGACCGATATGTCCCTCTTTTCCGTGATTTGTAAGATATGACCGGTGGTCGTTCTCCTCCCTTAGAACCCGATTGCCGCCAAGACCGCTGCGTCTTCACATGGTCGTTGTTAAATCTCTCTTTTTAAAATCTCCTCCCGACTCGCTTCTTCTATTTTCATGGCCATGATTACCACCAGAGTGGTTACCATTTCATCTGTCTGCTTTCTTTCTCGCAGGTTATCATTATTCTGCTGATCGCTATCTCCGACACGATCCTCGGTTGTGGTCCTCAGTTGACCGTACTTTCGTTATCTCGCTTCTAATAATTGAGCCCTGCTTACAACAACATCCGAATAAAGAGAAAATTTATGAGAAATGAGATATCGACGTATCCGGGTTTCAAACCTCTAAGAAACATCCGCGTAATACGCTCCTCATTCTCCACCAAATGAGGTGCAAACTCGGATAACTCGCAAACTTTGCCTCGCATCGAGACACCGCCATGTTGTTTTGCTCTAATCGATGAACTCCACTTCCTTATATATAACGAACACTTTCGTGAAAGTATTTGTCATTAAATAGTTTCAAACGCTTCCCGGGACACGCCGAAAAGTGCATTTGGATGGGTACGCTTCACGACTCCCACCAAAGAGTGCGCTTCGCCACGGAACATAAAGGTGGCGAATGGAACCTTCGTTTCTCCGCATCCCAAGACATCGAATATCTTGGTAATTTGTTTGATCCATGATTCCGCCATGATCGGATCTCGCTTTCCCTTAAATTCGTGGTCCCAACTCTTTGAATCGCTTCATTTGTGATAACCCGTGAATTGCTATCATTTCTCCTCAGTATTTTGAACACGAAGTCTCCTCGTCTCGATTTTGCATGAATCGCAAAAAACTTCTAAACATCCCCTCGTTCATCATCTCGCTTCAATGGTGTTGTTCACGGGAGGAACATTCACACACAGCACGTTCTCCTCGTTGGTGAGAAGACAGCATCTCCACGGCCTCATTTCCATTGTTAATATTCTCAACGACATTCTCAAATCATCGCCATAAAACAAGGGTTAATTAAGGAAATCAATATATCACATAATATCCCTATATATCTTGACCAACTAACAAATAAGCTTAGGTAGGACACACTAGCGAAGGATTTTTACTCGCCTCCCTCCTAGTTCTATTCCCCGATCTCCGCCGGAGATCATATCCCTAAGCTCGATACATTAACTCATGACGCCCCCAAAATAGGTATACATCACCTATTCCGAGTTGTCAATACATGGTACGTAAACAACTACAACTTTATTATTACAACAAGAAATCGTGAGTTTGAATACAAATATTATCTTCTAGACAATATTTATACTCAAATAAATCCTCATCACATTTATTGATACATTAATTTACAAAAATGGTGAGGACTACTAAACAATCCTTTCTAAAACCTTCATTCCATACCCCAGGCTCGTACTCGCTTATATTCTCGCCTCCACGAGAAAAATGGAACAAAAGGAAAAGGGTGAGCTCAACTAGCTTCAAGAAAGAATATTATGACTAAGATAATATACAACAAATTATCGTTAGTCTTCAACAGGAAAAATATAATAGAATCTGATAGACAACAAATTTTAAATCAATATTCGCAATGAAATAATAATTCATTAGAAGAGTTAAGTAGAGAATGCAAACTACTATCTTCTATGTATGAATTTAAAAGTTCATCGCCTATCTTTCATCCCCGTAACATCAATCAATATACATCGGAATCAAATATTCATCTTTGCACTTCTGTGCCAAAGATATTCATTAGTTAATTGGTCATGTTCATTTAAACACTGCTTCATCTTTTGCATCTACTACAGCCAAAGATATTCTTAAGAAATCATTCATCTTTGTACTATGGGCCAAAGATATTCCATAATATCATCATTTAAGAATGAAGATTATGAAAATATTTTTAAAGAAACGAATCCAAATTGAAACAAAATGACAAGGATTAAGGATTAAGGATTCGTATTTTATTTTATCCGTCCAAAAAAAATACCTCAAAAATAATCAAAGTGGTGTAAAATTCAAGAATGATCAAAACATGGATACAATCAAAGCTAGTATCCATAGTAGATATTTTGGACAAAAGAAGAAATTTTATTTTTCGATGAATAGTGTCAGATAATGTGAATTATGATATCGTGAATAAAAGATCAGATATACGAATAAGAATCGTGAATAGTCACGCTTCATGAATAGTATGAACATCGTGAATAGTAACTCAGAACACCAAAATTTCCAAATTTGATAAAAACTTCAGATCAATATTTCAACATAATAATGATATTGAAGAAATAATATCATTACTCAAAAAAAAATAATATCCCTTACCTCGAAGAAAGCGATATCCTTATTTGGAATAGATTCGACCGAATGAACTTGCAACCAGATATCAATACTCAAAGTATACTCAAAATACTCACAAGAATACGCTCAAAATATCGAGAGAGAAATAGAGAGAAAACTTCAGTTTACGGTGTGATTTTCAATTCTAACCTAAGACCCTATTTATAGGAAAACGCTAACACCAAAGCGAGAAAATTTAATATAATATTAATATAATTATACAAATTTTCCTTAGCCCACCTTTTTGGTCAAAACACCAGCCACACATGTTAATGATGTCAAAAAAAATACAAAAACGTTTTTCTTAACAAAAATAATTTAAACTCCCAAAAATCAATTATTTTGAGCTTGAACTTCAATAATTCATAATAAATAGCCCTTTCCTCAGAAAATTCGAATCTCATGAGTTTTTATAGGAAATTAAATTCTCTACAACTTTGCAGAAGAAAGTTTTTCAAATTCCAAATAGAAATTGACCGAAATCCACAAAGCAGGCGATTTTACGTGCTATAATCAAATTTCAAATCAATAAATGGGGTCCACCGAGCATGTTTAACATGTTTTAAACATTTATTGCAACAAAAATACTCTTCCTCCTCAGATACTCATATATCCCACATTCGTTGTAAAAATATCATAGTTAATATATTATTAAAATAATATATTTAAATGAATTATTTTATCGAAAAAGATAAAATATTAATTTTCAACAATTGTCATTTTAAAATTTTCTCCATCTATATCCACATAAAATCAATATTTTCCTCATCATATAAATCAATAATTAATTATTCACAAATAATATTACGAGAATCACAATATTGACAACCGGCGGTCCCAGGAAGCAGGGGCTTTCAATAAGAATTTCTTCTTTGGTAGCGCAATTAGATGACCAAACCTCTCCTTAGATGTAACTTTCTAGACATTGCCAATAATGTTATCTAATGATATTATTAGGATAATATGAATTATTGCTTCGATAATGAAAAAATCTTGTGTAATGACAATTATTGAAACAACAAAGAATATAAAATATCAACGCGACAATTATTAACTCAATAAAATATCGAAGCGATAATTCTGTAACCATTATTGAGTAGTGCCTTCTTACGTAAGAATCAATAATTGGTGCAATACCTGCAAGTATCTTCTTGTCAACAACGCGTATTAGTGTGTTTTAACCAACGGGTATTCCAATGGTGATACTTCAGTAATAACTTCTGTAGATTATTTAAAAACAACTTATATTTGTCATTTTCTTCATCCAATCATTTTTTTTCGTTATGGGGCCCACACATTGGGCTACTTGCGTGCATACGAATATTCCCAGAAGCGATCTGAATATTCCACGACCAAACGAATATTCCAAACAATAATGAATATTTTATAACCACTTGCTTATTTTGAAATATTTGCGTATTTAACCCTTAACTATCCACATTAATCAAATCAACCTTCTTATTTCAAAATAATAAATAAAGGAAATTCCTTTTATTTAAAAATTTTGAGGTCTTACATTGTGTTGAGGATGGGATGTTGGCATGGGGGCGCTCCAGATCCTTGAAGAAATCGAGGTCGGCGAGAGGAGATCGGAGAAGGATTTCTCCCATGGTTGTTGATTGGGGTTGGAACTCGAACCCTCTTGGTTAGGGTTTGGGTTGGAAGAAAGCGATCTTGTGAGAGTCGCATACGAAGGGAGAGTTTTGGCGGAGAGGTTACTGATCACCATTGTTAAGATTTCGTGAAGCAGAGAAAGAAGTTTGCAGAGAAGAAGAAAGCTCAAAGGTTTGATATAAGACCCCAGAAATTTTTTAAATAAAAGGAATTTCCTTTATTTATTATTTTGAAATAGTAAGGGTTGATTTGATTAATGTGGATAGTTAGGGTAAAATACATAAATATTTCAAAATAAGCAAGTGGTTATAAAATATTCATTTTGTCGGAGAATATTCGTTTGGTCGTGGAATATTCATAATGCACGGGGAATATTAAATTGACAGTAGCGCGACCATGTGTGGGCCCTATAACGAAAAGCGATTGGATGAGAAAAGCGACAAATATAAGTTGTTTAAAATAAGCGGCGTAGTTATTCACAATTAATTTGTTGGAATACCCATTGGTTAAAACACACTAATACGCGTTGTTGAGAAGTAGCACCGCAGTATTGCACCAATTATTGATTAAATGCGTAAGAAGGCACTACTCAATAATTGTTACGATGAATTCTTGCTTGATAGTTTATTTTATTGATTCAATAATTGTAACGTTGATATTTTATATTATTATTGTTTCAATAATTGTCCTTTGCATGATGATTTCCCATTATCGGATCAATAATTCATATTATTTGAATAATATTATTAGATAACATTATTGGCAATGTCTAGAAAGTTACATCTAAGGAGAGGTTTGGTCACCTAATTGCGGCGCCAAGAAGGAGAGATCTTTATTGGAAAGCCCTCTCTTCCAGGGCAAATTTGGGTTGTTATAAATGTGATTTCGTAATATTATTTGTGAATAATTAATTATTGATTCATATGATAAGGAAATATTTATTTTATATGAATATAAATGATGGATTTATTTATGTGGTTATTAATGAAGGAATTAATCTTGAGATGTTTTATTTGTATTTTGTCGGATTGGAGGTATTAAAAGATCAAATCGGTGTTATTACTGACTTTATTGTGTGAGTTATAATATTTAATCAAATAGTTGGATCGTTGTAATTTTTGGATATGTTATACATATATAAGTTGAGTATATGTCCACAAATTTTGAACCGTTAAAAATGAGCGTATAATTTATTATGAATTTTAAGAGGTGTTGATTCGTAAATTAGGTTATAAATGATTTTGGTGGAAAATTCTAGAATTGGTGGGCCCCACTTTTGGTTGGTGAGAAATGTGCTCAATTGAATTTTTAAATGTGGTGGGTGGGAATAGTAGCGAGTAAAGCCATCGGAGTTTGAGTTAAGTGCTGCTTTGCGTCTTAACATTTTCCTATAAATAGAGGCTAAGTTAGAATTGAAAATCACACCGAAACAAAGTTTTCTCTTTCTCTCTCTATATTATTGAGTGTATTTTGTGAGTATTTAGATACTTTGAGAGTTCTTTATTCAAGACAAGTTTCATTCAAACATTTCCTCCAAGAAATCTTGATTCTTTGAGGTAAGGGATATTATTTTTTCGTAATGATATTATTTCTTGATATCATTATCTTTGAAATGTTGATCTGAAGTTTTTATCAAATTTGGAACTTTTTCATGTATCGGGGTTACTATTCATGAGTTACTATTCACGAGTTACTATTCATGAGTTACTATTCACGATTCTTATTCACGAAAGTACTATTCATGAAGCGTGAAGATGTTTTTGTGGAATTTCTATCTTTTGGTGTCGGAGTTCTTATTCACGATATACGGCCTTTATTCACGATATATCTATTCACGATACTATTCATTCAATAAAAAATAAAATTTCTTCTTTTCATCCAAAATATCTATTCGGATACTAGCTTTGATTGTATCCATGTTTTGATAATTCTTGAATTTTACACCACTATGATTATTTTTGAGGTACTTTTAAACATGGATAAAACAAAGTACTGAATCCTAAATCCTTAATCCTTATCATTTTGTTTCTTTGGATTCGTTTCTTTAAAAATATTTTTCATCATCCTCGATCTTAAATGATGATATTATTGAATATCTTTGGCACAGTAGTCAAAGATGAATGATTTCGAAGAATATCTTTGGCTTTGTAGTGCAAAGATGAATGATTCTGAAGAATATCACTTTGTAGTCTGAAGATGAGCAGGTGTTTAAATGAACATGATGATCGATGAATATCTTTGGCCTTTAGTCAAAAGATGAGCAGGTGTTGAGATGAACATGACCGATTGATGAATATCTTTGGCACGTAGTGCAAAGATGAATATTTGATTTGAGATGAATATTGATTGATGTTCTGAGGATAAAATATTGATGATGGATTTATTAAATTCATAGATTATAGTAGATTTCATTCTCTACGTAACTCTTCTATGAATTATTATTTCACATTGCGAATATTGATACGAAACTTGTTGTCTATTTTATTCTATCGATTTTTTCTGTTAGAGACTAACGATAATTTGTTGTATATTATCTTAGTCATAGTATTCTTTTCTTTGGGCTAGTTGAGCTCACCCTTTTCCTTTTTGTTCCATTTTTCTCGGGAGGCGAGAATATAGCGAGTAATGCAGAGTGGGGTATGGAATGAAGGTTTTAGAAAGGATTGTTTAGTAGTCTTCACCATTTTGTAAAATAATGTATCAATAAATGTGATGAGGATTTATTTGGGTATAGATATTATCAGAAGATAATATTTGTATTCAAACTCATATTTTACTGTTGTAATAATAAAGTTGTAGTTGTTTCTGTACCATGTATTGACAACTCAGAATAGGTGATGTATACCTATTTTGGGGGCGTCACATTCAAATTTCAAATTAGCAGGTAAAACCGTCAGAATTGATAAAGTTTACCTTTTATCTTTGTGATTACGGTAATTGAGGCGGCACATTTAATTCATTGCAATGATGATGAATGGGAAGAGGTTTCGTCCGTTTTTAGATCTAAATATCTTCACCTGTGTGGGCTTGCGTCTACTGGGCTTCCCACTTCTATTCCTGATATCAATTTGGATCGATTTTGATGGGCTTTGGTGAGTTTCACTTTGGATCTCTTATGACTTATCATAGTTTGTTATGTCCTGGGCCTATACTGTTTATAGTCTTTCATTAAACACCCTGTTTAATATAAAACTAGGGGGTAATGTTGGGCCATAATCCTTTTCCTTATTGGGCTAGACTTAATGGGCTCCTCTCCTTGGATCATGTTATGCTAAGTCTGGTTGGTCCAGAATGGTTTGGGCCCAGCTACTTGATCATTTCATTGGGTTCTTTCGGTTGGATCCGGTCACTTGGGTCATTTCCATTATTTGGGCTTAGTCGTTGAATTGACCCATTATACAAATTGTCACTTAACCCAACTTTGACCCAAGAATCATTATGTCAAGTGATGATTGACTATTGTGTTACCACCTTCTCGCATGGCATTAATGAGGATGGGACTCGGATGGCCGTGGTGGCAAAGCGATGGCGGCAGCAGTGTAGAAGAAGGTCGCTTACTTTTCGGTGAAGTGAATGGGGAAAGTGGGGGAAAAGGTATCGAGGAGATGATGGGTGTACGATGGCAAGGGAGTGGAGCATGTATGGGGCTGAGATCACATAAGAGGGTAAGTAACACACAGATTTTCATATTATTATTATTATTCTATCTCAGGCATTAGATAATATTTTCTCCATTGTTAACCTTGTGATCTTTGTCTTGACTCTCACACGGAGCTATTCCTCATGGTCGGTAGTCAAGCTTTTGGTGTTGACTTGTTGAAGCGTATGCGGGATATTGGGATGGCGTCTTGGTGATTGGGACGTGGAGAAAGATCTTGGCGTTAACGATGCATTTTATTGATATTTAGTCGAACAATAAGGAATAGGGACAAAATTATTTCTTAAAGAATTTTGATTGCATCTTTTTTATGTATCTTGATAAAATTAGAACTGTAATTAAATAAATTAAAATTGTGTAGGTTTTGGAGCTGGGAATCTTAGTTCATTCCTTAATAATTGGAATATCCCTTGGTGCCACCCAAAGTCCCAAAACAATCAAGCCATTGATAATAGCTTTGGGCTTCCATCAGTTTTTTGAGGGCATTGGCCTTGGTGGTTGTATTTCTCAGGTATCATATCATCATCATCATCATCATCATCACAATCTCAACTAATCTCAAACACGTTTATACATCATAATCTCATTTATAATTTACTTATTATTTTGAGTAGGCCAAATACAAGATTCGAGCCATTACAATTATGGTCCTATTTTTCTCCCTGACCACCCCAACTGGGATTGCTATAGGCATTGCAATATCAAAAGTCTACCATGAGCATAGCTCCTCCAAGGCCCTTGTTGTTGATGGGTTTTTAAATTCGGCATCAGCTGGAATTTTGATCTACATGGCGCTTGTCGATCTTCTCGCAGCTGATTTCATCAACCCTAAATTACAAACAAATTTTAAGCTCCAACTTGGGACACATTTTGCACTACTTATGGGCGCTTGTACCATGGGTGCATTGGCCAGATGGGGTGGCACTTAAGTAGTATTTTTTTTTGGTGATTTGTTTTATCTTCCAAAATTTATAACAAAGTAATTAAGGTAATTATATCATTGTTATTGGTGAAGTCTGATTCAAACTTTAATTTAGAGGTTAACTAGATACAAACACGCACGTTGCAGCAGAATTATTCAATTTTTTAATACAATAAATATGTACGTACAATTAATAAATTAAAATACAATAAGAAGATGATAGATTATTATATGATTATCAAATTTTACACGGAAAAACAAATGAATACACATTGTAGGGGGTAGTGTTGAGATAAAGTAGTGATTTTATTAAATAATAATTAAATTATAAAGAATAATATCAAAGCAGTTGATATTATCAAAACAATTTAGATTTGTAGTGATTTATGGGATTATAAATCTAAAAAATTAAGAGAATGACATTATGCTATTAACTATTTAGATTTGTCGTGATTTAGAAGATTATAAATCCAAAAAAATTAGTTAATAGCATAAAGAAGTGATTTTATTAAATAATAATTAAATTACAAAATATAATATCAATGTTTAGATTTGTAGTGATTTAGGGGATTATAAATCTAAAATTTAGGGGAATGATTATGTTAGCTGGGCAGTTTTGTTAAAATTGGGGGGCGTCCAAGGTGGTTTTAATGGTAAGTAATGATGGGTGCCCTCTTTTTTTTTTTTTTAACCACAATTATGAGAAAAATAAATAAAAAATAATAGAGCAAGTTTGAACAAAAAACTGTAAAAGAAAGTATATTTTTTATTAAAAAAACACTGTAAATTACAGTGTTTTTTTAATAAAAAATATACTTTCTTTTACAGTTTTTTATTCAAACTTGCTCTATTATTTTTTATTTATTTTTCTCATAATTGTGGTTAAAAAACCAAAAAAAAAAATTTAAAATCAAAGTGTACCGGTCATTACCGGTCATTAAGGCAACGGACCGCTCCTTGATCCGTTTTGTTAAGGGTCTTAAGGAACATTAATTAGGCAGGACATGTATTGAATTGTAGGAATGACAGATGTCAAGCTAAGGTATCATGTACTGCATTTTAGTATATTTAATAGAAGATTATTGTTATAGACAGGTTATTGTTTGAATTTTTTCTTGTTTTCTTTTTCTTTTCTTTTATTTTATCACCAAGCATTTGATAACCTTTTTCCTTATTTTCAAGTATATCATTTTTATGATCAAAAACTCCTCCAGTTGACTTTTAAAAATAAAAGACTCACCATTCACATTTCTTTTTACTTTAGTTACTTATTGGAACTATAAACTTCAAAAATCAACAATAGTGAATGTATAATCTATTAATCTCAAAATAAATTGAAATATCTTGCTTAAAAATAACTTGCATAAATAGGGGTTGGCCATATCATAGTATCATTCATTTGCCTCGTGGTAATTAAGGTTTACTACCCACAATTTGGTGAGGAGACATTTTGAACATAAATACTGACTTGAGCATTTTCAGTTAAATGAGACCCAAAAAGGAGCACAACCCTTCTCCAAAAACTCCAATTATATGGTCTTATATCAGCATGCAAGTTTTGAGTTATGCTCACCATAGGTGTGGTTCAGTTGGATGCGAAATTATTAGCAAGCAGAACAATGTTTCAATGCCATTATCAATATGACTATTGACAGAAGCAAATTTATACTACGGGAAGAGTTTTAGCTTTCGATAACAAAAATGGTCTGCATTATCGATTCAACCAACATATAATCAACAATTTGAATAACAATCTCTTCGGTATCAAGCCGCCTGCCACTCCAACTTACAGATTTTTCCATATCCTTTTCGATAAGATGTTCCGATGTTGGCCTCCCCGATGGAACAAGATACCAAAGAACTTCCTTCATTATATCTTCGATCACATTTTTGTGCAGTAGTGAAAAAGCTTGAATGTCTGGCCTAATGAATGAAGTCCAAGGGTGGCATTCTAAATTTCGTTGATTTAACTCTAGTGAGACATGCTTGATAAAATGCGAGAAGAGATTGTGTTCATCAAATGAAGAGGGGTTAGGCAATTGGCCTGATGAACACGATTTCTTTGAGAGCTCATCCCAATTCAATCCACAAGCTTGCAGAACTGTTCTTATGCATGTATCTAAATTGATTTTAGAATCAATGGGGTCTATGATATCTGAGTCTTCTTTGAAATCTATATGAAGTGGTAGCATACTTGCATTGGAGGTTTAGCTGTTGATTTTCTTTTCAGTTAGTTCGAGTTCAAAATACTAAAAAAAAAATATAAAATAGCTGTAATTTTATATCATACGAGACCTACCACTACCAGGCTGGTTTATGGTGTCGCTGAGATTGGTGGCATCCTCAGTGAATGCTCTAGTACAGAAACTGGACTTGGATGTTCTTCTTTTTCTTTACTGTTATCCTCAATTTCAACTTTGCATATGTTCAGAGGATTTGATGAGGTATCAATTGGTGAAAATTTTTAGGCCTGAAACATAGGAATCCTGAAAAAGTGTCAAAATGGTAGCAGGACTAAGCTAAAATTGAAGAGCATCGTTTCAATAGTTCTGTTTGGAAATGACTATAGTACCTATATATTCAGAAAGATATAAACACCACCTGTATTGAACACTCCAAATATCTGTTTTCCTTGCATATTTTGGTTGTATTGATACTTTGTTCAGCATTCATAACAAACATATTTTGTTTCGAGGACATTTCTGAAAGGTTTAAATCTCCTGATTGTATGGCATCATTCACTTCCATAATCTTCAAATAAGCTGTGGTGGGAAGTATGTTGAACTTTAGTTAAACGACATAGAATAGAAGCATAAGAGTACTTTTGGAAGATAGATTAAATTATGTACCTTCAGAGCTCAAACCATAAGTTGAATATGCAGCTTCAAGATTTTTTGTCTCAAATTGAAAGTTTTGCAATTGATCATCAGGTTTCATATAATCAATGCATGTTGAAACGTCTTCATTACGAAGCGACAAAAACATTACGCTCCCCGCCAATGAAAATTGTTGCAAACAGAAAATCTCGTCCATGGAGAAACAGAAGCATTCCTATCCCTACTTGGACTAAAAGTGGCCGAGAACATAAAATTTTATAGGAGGCTAAATGCTATGTTTTATAAAATGAATGATGGGATATGGCCATTTGTTCTAATTTAGCACAATTTTAGATTATTTTATCCCTCGATTAATCTGTTATTTAATCACATGTTCTATTTATTATCATTTATAAGGTCTTAGAGATACACAAACTTAGTCTATGAGATTAAATAACGAAATAGTTCCTAGCGGTAATAATGTAGTCTAAAAAGTCATATCTCACTCATCACTTCTGCAAACAAACATTGAAAAAATAAAATTGAGTTTACCTATCTAGGTTGAGACTTAGGGGGGTGTATTCAATTAAGATTTTTAAAGACTTTTTTTAAGTGACAGACTTTTGTAGAATTTGTGGGATTTTAATGACTTTCACAGACTTTAAAGACTTTTTTAAAATGACTTTTATAGACTCCATGAAATAAGTAACAGACTCTTATAAACTTTTTATTAAGACTGTGATAGACTTTTGTATACTTCTAATATATCTTGCAACTTATATTAATTATTAATTAGCCCATGTGTACAACCTCTCCTTCTTTTTTCATGAACTAGAGTAAATCTAATTATATTATTGTGGCATGAGATTTTATATATGTTGAAAACGTTCACATTATTTTACTTATTTCATGATACATTTGGATACTCGGATACCAATAAAACTTTAGAAACTACAGACGCAATACAAAAATTAAACTCACTTTTCATTGAGTTATATATACTTTATGCATATGCGTACGCTTTTTACTAATAATTAATTGCTTTTTATTATTGATTGCTTTACTAATATATATATATATATATATATATATATATATATATGTGTGTGTGTGTGTGTGTTGATTGTGTGATTCTGTCAACCCAATTGTCCATCTTAACTGCTGCTAATTTTGTTTGATTGTGTGGACCTTTTTTATGCGCCTAACATATATCAAAGCAATGCGTTTTTTTCCTTTTTTATAAGGGAAAGATAACAATTCTGTGACGCCCCCAAAATTAGGTATACATCACCCATCTTGGGTCGCCACTTACATGGTACAGAATTTAAATACAACTTATTAACATAAGCATGTGGTGTACAATCGACATAAAGCGTGAGTTTAAATACAAATATCGTCTACTAGATATTATACAAACTCAAAAAAAAGTCCTCATTACAATTATTATCACACTATTTCACTGAATAGTGAGGACTACTATCTTATCTTCGGGACCATCACTCGTTCCCAGACTCGTCCAAATTTATATTCTCATTTCTCAAGAGAAACGGTGAAAGAAAAGGGTGAGCTCAACTAGCTAGCCCAAGAAGAAATATTATGACTAAGATAATGCGAGAATAAATTATCAATAGCCTTCAATGATGTTAAAGCGATAAAATATAATAAACATCAAGTTTAAGCTGCAATTGAACAAGCAATCCATTAAAAGAGTCAAGTAGAAAATAAAATCTACTATCTTTTATGATTTAAAAGGTTTTTCATCACTGTTAAAGCTGAGACTCAGCCTTTAATAAATAATCCACATCATCGAATCACCCCGCACTACGGCCAAGGATATTCTTTAGTATCACGACCACAATTATTCATGCACTACGGGCCAAGAATAGTTGTGTATTCATTAATGGTCATGATCATGCCAACAACTGTCCATCAATGCACTACTACTAATCGAGGATTTTTACCACATCATTTGTAACATTCTGATTCGTGATTACAAGAATAATCCACAGTCATAATCATACCAAGTCCATCCATGCTCTACAGGCCACAGATGACTTTAAAAATATATATATAAACATGAGGATGATGACAATGATATAAGAATTCAATAAAACAAGTTCAAGAATTATTTTATCCAGGAATTATTAACGTCCAAATTGTCAACATGATCTTTATTTTGTAGAGAGTAAAATTCAAGAATGATCGGGAAGAATATTTCCATGAAAAGATATCGATGAAACTCAAATATCAAGGATATTCTACTAATTTCATGGAGTATAGAAGTCAAAGTTTTAACTTATTTGGGTATAATAAAGAATGGAATAAAAAAGAAATCACCATGCATGCGGTACTTAGCATAGATAGGTTATTCCATAGAATAATAATAACGGAACGGTCGGGTGAAATTCACCGCAAGCGGGATGTTCCAACAGAATAATAAAGATGGAACCGGATCCGGTGTAAAACACATGGATAGAATATTCCAAATGAGAATGATAAAATACAATAGACAACCGGTTTAAGCTGCGGTGAATAAGCAATCCATTAAAAGAGTCAGTAGAAAATAAAGTCTACTATCTTTTAGGTTTTAAAAGGTTTTCATCATTTGTTATATTTGAGACTCACTTTAATAAATATTCCACATCATCGAATCACCCCCCGCACTACACGCCGAGGATATTCTTTAGTATCACGACCACAATTATTCATACACTACGGGCCAAGAATATTTGTGTATTCATTAATGGTCATGATCATGCCAACAATTTCGTCCCACCAATGCACTACGACCATCGAGGATTTTTATCACATCATTTGTAATATTACGGTGGCATGATTAATAGAATAGTCTCGGTCATAATCATACCAAGTCCATCTATGCCTTCTGAGGGCTGAGATGACTTTCAACATAATATAAACATGAGGATGATGACAATGATATAAGAATTCAATAAAACAAGTTCAAGAATTATTTTATCCAGAATTATTAACGTCCAAATTATCAACATGATCTTTGTTTTGTAGAGTAAAATTCAAGAATGATCGGAAGAATATTTCCATGAAAAGATCTTTGGATGAAACGCAAATATCGAGGATATTCCACTAATTTCATGGAGTATAGAAGTCAAAGTTTTAACTTATTTGGGTATAATAAAGAATAGAATAACAAAAGAAATCACCATGCATGCGATAGACCGACTTGCAGCGAGTTATTCCAATGAGAATAATAAATAACGGAACCGAAGTCCCAGAAAAGCGCATGCACAGGATGTTCCAAACAGAATAATAAAGAATGGAACCGGTCCGGCGAAAAACACATGCATGGATGTTCCAATGCGGAATAATAATAAAAAGCGGAGAACCGGTCAAGGTGTAAAACACACATGCATGGATGTTCCAGCAGAATAATAATAAAAGGCGGAACGAAGTCAGGTGTAAAAACACATGACAGGATGTTCCAACAGAATAATAGAAGAATGTCACCAAGTATAGGGTAAAGCGTATGAGTTATTCAGCAGAATAATAAGCGATGGAATAACAACAGTTCTCTTCGTGAATAAGAAGAAGAATAACACCCTTACGAGGTACAACAAATAATACCCCTTACTTTTGGTAGGAGATTGAATCTATGACGAAGTGTAACAAAATACTCTTCTTCTTTCTCTCTTATTCTCTCTATACTTTCTCTCTCTCTATAGCTTGAATGAATTCGTGAAAAATAATGAAGCACTTAGCCTCTCTATTTATAGAAGATTTCTAGCTTGAAGACCGCCGTGTGAAAAGTGAGTGGCTTGACGACAATGATGATGTGAAAAGAAAAGTGGTTTGGCGTACGTAATGTGAAACGACAAGTGGTTCGACGCTTTTGTAATGTGAAACGACAAGTGGTTCGGCCTTTGTAATGTGAAACGACAAGTGGTTCGACGTCTGGTAAAGGTAATTACTATTGGCGAAGGTAATTACTATTCACAAAGGTAATTACTATTAACGAAGGTAATTACTATTCACAAGGGTAATTCTTATTGGTGAAGGTAATTACTTATTGTGAAGGTAAATACTATTGACGAAGGTAAATACTATTGACAAAGGTAATTACTATTGACGAAGAGACTCTTAGATGATGACATATGAGCCCCCCATAAAATAATCAAACTTACCACAAATCATTTTATTTTTAATCAACACATATTTAATCTTTCAACAATTATTAATCATTTATAACTTGTCGTCTCAATTATTGATTTAATACTATATTATATGGATGATCTGTGACAATAATTGAATCGATAATATAAGAGATATGATCGGCAATTCATGTAATAATAATTGAGCGTAGGTGAGTGACTCTCACGTAAGCATCGATAATCAATCAAGTGTGCTCTTATGCAACCACGCGTATTCTTGATTTTTACTTTACGGGTAGTTCAGCAGTTTTAACGGTAACACCTCCGCGTAGTTATTTTTATAAAATATTTTGTCATTTTCTCAATCAAACAATAATTACATTGTGGGGTCCATCAATGATTGAGTAGTTATGCGAATATTCCTAACAAAAGAATATTCCAAACCAAACGAATATTTTATAACAACTTGCATACTTTGCAAAATTTATAAATATTACCCACAACTATAACATTATATCAAATTTATTCCATAATATTCAAAAATAATATTTATAGAAAATTCATCTTTATTTATAATAGCTGGGGTCTTACAAATTCTGTCAATTTGTTATGCAGAAATACAAGTATACAAACACATGTTACATTATTTCACTATGATACACCAAAGACACTTTAAGACGAATATGGAGGATGTCTCAAAAATTAACAGTGATTTCCTTCGTTTAAAATATCAAAAAACTAAAAAAAACATACACATACACATCATATATTTTCTATTTCCATATATTATAATACATAATTTTTACAATTGATATGAGAGTTTTATGATTTTATCTCACCTTTGTTGAACAAATCTCTCTCTTTCTATTGGAAGCTTTCGAACGGCTGTTTTTTCCCTCACCAATTCAGATTAGGTATAGTTATTTGTTTACTTATTAATATATCTTGTTAATTCTCTTATAATAAAATTATAATAAATTCAATTATTTTTATGGCCCAAATTTTACCAAATTATTTATTTTTATTTTTATTTTTAATTTTAATTTTTTTTAGCACATATTAATATTTATTAGCTCATATAAAATAAATAACTAATTTGACTCAATAAAAGATAAAGTCCGATTAATAACTAGTTTTATCAACCTTTGTATTTATTTGGAAGTCTTTAGAAATCTTTAGAGATGAGGCAAGACTTTGGATATGGGTTGATAGTTATAATTTTTCTTCTAAAGTCTGTCAAACTCTACCATTTGATAGAAATCTTTAAAATCTATGACTTTTTGAATACCAAAATACTTTTATAGACTTTGTAAAAATCTTAATTCAATACCACCTAAACTTTTAAAGACATTAAAAAAGTTGTAATTGAATACCACTAAACTTTTATAAACTCTTTAAATGTCTTGATTGAATACAACCAAACTTTTAAAGTCTTTAAAAATCTTAATTGAATACACCCCCCTTAGTCCCAAACTATCAGCAGGAATTGTCAGCGGATGAAGATCCCAACGAGTTTCCAGAGAAGGATGACCTGTTTGGCATCTCATATATGTGTGGAAAGTGGCTATGCCAATCAGCCAGAACTTCCCACTCTCCCCAAATCCACTCAACAATCTACCAAGCTCCATGATCACGTGTTCCAAAGGACTATAATAGTTACTCCTTTGGTCACAATAACTTGACCAAAACTCTGAAACCCATTTGAGATCACCTAAATACAAGATAACCCCTTTACCAACATAGCTTCTAAGAAAGCACCTAAGCTCCCCAACCTTGTTTTGAACTTCTTCCCTAGAAAGATGTCTTAAAGAGTAAAGAGGAAGACTTACAAACTACACACACTTCAAATTCCCACAAATATCTTCACTCTCAAACTTATTAAATCAAAGGAAAATTAAAATGGAAAAATACCATTATCCGAAAGATGAACATAGCTTTCTCTGCTAATCGGAGTGTTTTCCAGAGATGTAGTACTTGTGCTCATTTTGTTGGTGGATTCTAACACAATCAATATGCATAGGATAGTTTAGCAGATGTGCAAAATATTTTTATACAATTACTTAATGAATAAATAATTAAACTCCTTTATTCTTTTCAATTCAACAATGTGTTTACATCCAACATAATAAATGCATAAAAATAACCAAAATGCCCTATACCCAAAACCCAAAACTCGTAAGAAATCAATCTCTTCACCACATTGACACAAATTCTCAAAAAAACATCACTCATTAAAAGCCTGAAATCAAAAATGATGAAATTGAATGAACGTCCACTAACCTTCGACAAGAGGCAGAGGAGGAGAGATCGTCGTTGAATTAAAATGGCGATAAAATCAATCTCTCTCCGGTAGCATTCACCAAATCGTTAAGCTTCAAAAAGATCGATTCACAGAAAATTGAGGATACACAAAATGCAAGCAGATCCGAAAGCGGAAGGTATATAAATGGTGGATCAGTGGTCGGCGAGGAGAGAGAAAGTGTAGAGAGATAAAATATAGAGAGTGATTTTTATCCAGACTGATTTCTAAGACAACCAAGAAAAGAAATTAAAAAATTCACACAGTCTGAGATCCGAAGAAGATGAATGTAGACCAAAACAAAACAAAATCGAAGAAACCATAAAATCAGCAAACAAAGCCTTATATCACGATCTCGATCACGCACTCAATTTCAAAAGAAAAACTTACTTGAAAATCGGTACTCAATCTGAACAACAGCTCTTCAACTAATAAATCTCTAGAGGTTTGTTGTTTCGTCACAAATCGATACTTTTTACTCGCCGTGGTATGTCTTCGGATTCATCATTTGGGGCTAATTAGTCTTCGTCGTTTGAACAAATTTGAACGCCAAAGTTAAGATAGGATTCCAGTTGTTATTTGAACGAATTTGAACGCCAAAGTTGAAGATAGGATAGGATTCCAGTTGTTATTTGAACGAATTTGAACGCCAAAATTGAAGATAGGATTCCAGTTGTTATTTTATAGGGGCATTGTTGTGAAGGGTATTTTGGTAAAGGATATTTAGGAGCATTAATTAGGATGGACAGGTGTTGAGTTTTTAGAATGACATATGTCAATATATTGTGTGTACTGTGATTTAGTATATATAGATGTTATCCAAAAGGTAACTGGTCTCGTTTCTGGAGAGGAAGGAACGGGCCCTAAGAAGCGTAATCATCATTTGATTGCTGCTACAAATAATTTAGCGGGCATCCGGAGGCAACGCCCTGGCCCAAATATGGTGAGATAGTTTTGTACTTTCAGGTGAATTAGAGTTACTTATATCTATTATATAAGAAAAAGATCCTGCAATTGTATGACCGTATGAATTTTTTAGGAGAATATCCTACAATTGTATGGCATTAAAATATGGTTGAGCTCTTTCACTTTATCATTTTATGCCAATTAGATTTGAGACTAAAATTAGGAATTTGATGGTGGATAAATGAAAACTTTGACATCCAACTTTTATTTCCCTTCCAAATTACAAAATCCTTTACAATCGGATTACAAGTGCAATTACAATTAGTAAACAAAATAAAAATAAAAAAATCTTCAAACAATTTGCATACAATTTAAATTAAAAGCTAACTTTTGAATTCATAGAATTATTTAGTGCTTTCTCCCCCATGAAATACGAAAAACCACTATTTATAGCAAAACATAAATATACAATCACATGAACAAACAAAATGAAGATTATACAACATGCGTTCATTTCTTTTATATGATTATAAAATATTTCATTTTACAATTGTTAAATACCTTTTGTATGACTATCATCTACATTTCACCTAATGTGTCTGCATGAAGCTATTTTCGAAATCTTATAAATGTAACTAAACAAATTCCATAATCTGTAATTTGATAAAAATGGTCCCTAATTTTTCACCAATAATTCTCTAATTACTAGTTAATTGAATTGACATAAAATAAATTGAATAAATTGGTCTAATGATATGCTTGGAATATTTAAGAGTTGAAGTTGAGGATTTTGCTCAGTGTTCTAAAAAGCGGCCGCTTAGGGGTTAGGTCTCTCCTGGCGTCTCGCCTAGGCTCAAGACGTCAAAATAACCCCTTCAAGAAATTAGACGGGCTAGGCGGGACATGCGGGCCTAAGCAGACAAGGTGGGGCCCAGGCGGGCAAGACGGAACCTAGAGGGAGAAGTTTTTTTATTTTAATAACTACTCAAACTAGATCTTGATATATTTATATTTCTAATGATTTATCATATTCATGAGTACGAGTGAATCCGATGGAGACATTATCTTAGAGGGATATGGAGAAGAAGAGTTAGAGTTATAGAGGAATTGCATCTTTGTGTTTGAACTTTGATATTTTCAATTCGGATGTGTTTGAATTTCAAGTAAAAATTTTATTATCTTTATTATAAATTATTTTGCTTTATATTATTGTTTTGTTTTGATAAATGTAAAATAAAATATTAAAATTGACTTAAAATAAAAAATCTCGCCTAAGCCCCTAGAGGCTAGGTCCCCAGCTGCCCGCCGCTCGCCTAGCCTAGAGCCTCTTGGGCAATATAATGGCTATCTTTGTAAAAACAATGACAACCTTCACAGCCCAAGAACTTAACCCCGGTGCACCTCCTAAAGCATGAAAAATGACCACCTTATTGTGAAGTGTGTAATGAATTGCTTGATATAAACTATAGGAAAATGTTACATGAAGCTATTATTTCTCAATGGTTTCAATTGCTTACTTGACTTTACTCTCGGTTAACAAGTGAAAAGAGGATCATGGACCCTGCAGACAATATAGCATTCTCAGCTTCCATCCTCTTTGGAGGTGTTCTTCAACATAAATAATAGTCGTTTTGGGGAATTTAGTTTCAAATTTACTTGGGGGAATAGAGAGCTGCGACTTTTAAAGTTGTATTTTATTTTTGATTTCACTTATTTCTTTGGGCATATTACTTTTGTCATCTTTTCAAGTACCGTAGGTCTTCGGTCGGCATATTACTTTCGTCATCTTTTCAAGTACCACATGCATAGTTGTTACGGCGCCTCGACGAGGCACGGTGGTAATTGACCGCCAAAACGCCTAGGCGATAAAATGCCTTACATGGTGTCCGTGTACAATTTATACATTATTTATTTTACTTTAAAAGTACATTGAACAATGAAATTTTGTATACATTAAAACCCAAACATATTTACCGAGTAACATTAAAAACACAATTATATCAACACCTATAACAAAACTTGATTCATCCAACACTAAGCAATGGTTTGCATCATCAGATACTAAATTTCAATTTCCTAATAATGTAAGACGCAAAAGAATCTTTTCCCCCACGGTGGAATGTCAGCTAACCAGCAACTTCTGTATATCATCCACTCTCCTTCCGTACAAATTAAGCACTTCAGGGAATTCTGCACAATATTTTACCACAAACTTTTCTAAGAATTGTTTCTCCATCATTGCGATGAATGAACTCAAGGTTAAGTCCTTCTCTATCACACCCTTGGACAACAAAAACTGAACAACCAAACACCGCTGGAATAGTTCACTTGTCCAAACTATAATTAACAAGAAAAGGACAAGATGCAACCTTTGATGCATCCCATCCCATTCTGTTAACCAAAAAAGCCATCACCCGCTCCAACTTCTCCTCCGAAACTGACAGACATAGGGGTTGCCTCCTAAAAGCCGAAAGAATCTCATCGTCTGACCAACCCCACTTCCTATAAAGATCCCACTTTCGTTTAAACATTGATTTGCTCATCATAGCCAACAATTGCAATCCCACTGTGAAATGACTCTTTACCGGCTCAAACCCCATTCCCTTAATCTCTTCAACGAGTAATATAAACCTATCAGGAGTTTGCATCAATGTCTTTGGTTGGGTCCTTAGCACTGTGCGAATCCTATCATCTGACACGCCACAATCGCGCAACACAGCAATATTGGGTTCTAAGGTTTTCCGAAGGTCTCGCTTGAGTACCCAACTGGACCGCTTTATTGCAGCAATTACACTCTCATTATCACTAAGTACACTCTTCAATAACTCACACGAAGGTATAATTTGATTATCAAGACTGCGTTGCATAATTCCAGGGTCTGTAGTGAGTATTTTATCAAGGTCAGCGGGTGAAAACCCATATGAATTGAAGAAATCTAATTTGGGTTTAAGTATTTTGTCTGGATGGGAAGATAGCAGTACTGGTCTATTTCTTATGAGAGTGGAAATTTGGGTTTCAGTGAAGCCATAGATTTTGAAGAGAGAGAAAATAGATTCCTTTCGTCTCTCACTAATTTCAGATCCGAAAAAATATCTTTGATTCAAAAGACACAATTGGGGTGATTTTAAAGAAGTAGTAGCAGTGTTTTTGAGCAAATTTTTGTATAGAAAACTAAGCATCATGATTTAACAAAAGGGGTTTAATGAGATTTCAGAAATTACCAACCTTTTAAGCTTCTTCTGAATCTCTGAGCCTCTGTAGAACGAACGAACGAACTGAACTGAACTGAACTGAACTGTTAGGATTGGAGGTTCTCACTTACAAACCCTGGACGGCTACAGTTGTCATTTTGCATTCTGAAACTTATTTCTCCTCTTATTGTGCTTTTAAAGTAGAGATATTTTTTTATTATTAGATTTATAAAAAGATATACACAATCATTACGAAAATATAAATAAAAAATATTGTGGTCAAAATCTAAATATGGATTTATTTATTTCTTATTAATAAAATAATTAATGTTATAAACTACTTTAAAAAACATTATCAAGTACAAAATAGATGTTTCAAAAATCAAAAGTGAAGTGATAGTATTAAATGTTTCTTCTTTTATCGTCAAAGTTTATATGTTCAAGTTCGTTCTAAAGAATTAAAAGTCTTTTTATATTAACATATGTTCTCAAAAAAAAATTGTTTCATAAATTAATATTATATCATAATTCGAATTATAGTGGTTCACAAATTAATTAAGATCGAATTAAATTAAATGAATATATTTTCAATTATATAATCTGATTTTGAAAAATTTATACTACCTTATTTCTAAAAAAGATGAGTAAAATACAAATTTCACGATATTAAGAAAAGTAAAAATAGAAAAGAAAATAAATAAAGTTTAAAATTAATTTATTTTTTGATACTCATACTGCAAGGAAAGAAAGAAAAAAAGTCTGACTAAAATTTATTTATTTATTTATTGCTAAATAAATTCAATCCGCACTTTCTTTTCTTTCTTCTTTTTTTTTATAAGTGAAAAAATTAGCATTTTTTTCTATGGAAGAATAGAACAAAAGACTTTGTAGGTGATTAAGCATCAATCAAACCATTGATAATAAAACAAAAAATTTGCGGTTCATTTCTAACGGGCGTAATCATCATTTGGTTGCCGCTATGAATAATTTAGTGGGGTTAGGGGCAGCGGCTTAGCCCAATATGATGGGGGTTAGTTTTGTATTTTTCGATTGAGTTAGAGTTATTTATATTCGTTGATAAGGATGGGATCCTGACGTACGAATTTTCTAAGAGATGATGAAATTATCAGTCGCCGGCTGTAAACTAACTGAACCACGTAACTTTTGTGTCATGTGTAATTGTTTTCTTTCAATTTTTTTTTACTATTATTTTTCGTTGCGTTGTTATTCTCTAACATATCATTCAAGATTAATTATTGAGCACAAAAGTAATATTAGGGCACACTTTTGCTGTTATTCATCTTGGCCGCAAATATCTAGTTCGTTTCTTATTTGCCAATAACAATGTGCATGATATTACACATGGCAAAATATGTCACATCATCAATAACTAACTCACACATCAATTTTTTTTCTTTTTTAATTTCTTTCACTAATCTTATTTCTGTAGTAATATCATGTGTCACAATATCAATAACTAACTCACACTCAATTAAGTAATGTTAAGTAATAACTAGTTTGTAATATTTTTTTAGTATAATAATATCTTTGTAACAAAAAAAAGAATTAGTAACCAAAATAAAAACCGATCCTTATTACAATGTACAATAATCAAAATATCAATTAACTATCCATGTAACAAGGATCCACCTACCACATTTAAATACACCACATTACAGCTGTTAAACGCTAGTCAATTCAGCACTTCTGTCAATTTTTAGACGGAATGTTAAGTAATTACTAGTTTGTAACTCTCTTTTTTAGTATAATGTCTTTATAACAAAAAAAAATTTGGTAACCAAATGAAAATCGACCCATAATACAATAACTAAAACACTAATTAGCCTAAATAATGACAACCTTCATAACCCAAAACTTTAAACCAATTTTAGAACAAAATTTTACATGACGAGATTAATTGGCAATTTCAACATGCATGGGGAAATAAAAGGTAGTATTAGTATACCAACTGCCACTAAAAATTGCCGGCAGAAAAACCCTGTCAAAACCTAGAAAAACAGCCATAGGAATAAATATTCTACAGAAAAAAGAAAAGTCTGATTAAAATTCAGTCACCATCATCTTTTCTTTTAATTTGTCTGATGAGTAAAAATATGAACAACTTTTTTATGGAAGAATGGAACAAAGAATTTGCATATGACTTGAGCACCAACCAATAAAGGATGAAGTAAAACTCTTGATACCAAAGAAGTTACCACAAGCTTGATACCAAGTCCATCAGCTTATCATGGTTCCATATAATTTCTAAGCTCATCAAGATTCCAAAATGTAGCTTTAGTATAGTTGCTTATAACCAGGAACACTCATAGAATCTAAATGCAATAAAGCTGAATTTCATGGAAGATTTTTAGTTACATAACAAGAAGAATGTTCTAGAAATTTTTTTAGTAAAAGTGTGATTTTTTGAGCAACAATAACCAAATCAAAATATTGGTAGTTGTTCAATTAATTAATGGTAGATTACAAATAAATATTTAGGAAAGCTAAAATTTGAAGCATTAGTACGTAAGAGTACCATTTTTGGGAACACAAATACTAATACGTGATTCACTGGATTAATGAGAATATCTTATAACTTGGTACAAGCTTATGTAAAAGAGAATTAGAAATTATATATTTATCCCATAGTGAGACTTTTTTATTTGGTGTAGGAGAGGTTAGAAATTGTACTTCCTCTTTGGTTTAAGAGAGCTTTAAAATTGTTCTTGTTCTATGGTTCTACCTCGTAGGTATCAAGCCTAAACCCATGTTACTTTCTCCTATATCACTAATCCTAAATAATGTAAGCTCGTTGCACCTCATAATAAACCATGACTAATGACCACCTTATTGTGAAGTATATATGCTATGGTTCGAATATGTAGTCAGGACAGTTGACAACTGAATCCGACTTATCTCATAATTTTCATATCCGAACGTTACATAAATTGTGAGGATGTAAAAATAAAATCAACTGTGAGATGACACGTGGCCTCACACCAATGGTGGTATTACAGTCATTTCACAAGAGGACAATTCATACCTTCCTTGCACATTAAGGGAATAAGGGTAATTACCAAATATTCCTCCTTATAAATATTAGAGACCCTAACCATTATCATAACTATTATTCATTCTACAAGATACTGGCTTATACTTTAGAGAGAGAAAGACTCTCAAGTCTCAACCATTCCAAGGAGTTGTATTGACACTCAGACCTGTGAGGCTTTCCAAGGACGAGGGTCTTTCTAACCCTTCTCTTAGACCGCAAAAGACTGGACCTAAGCTAGGAGGACCTAAGCTCAAGGAGGACCCCATCAAGGAGAAACACCTTATCTAACCTTAGCATAATTTCTGTTACAACATAAACTACGGTAAAATGTTACATGAAGCTCCTATTTGTCAATGTTTTCAAGTATTTACTTGACGCTCATTACTTATAAACTACTCTGGGTTAGCAAGTGAAAAGAGGATTTGGAGGTGTTCTTCAACATAAAGAATAGTCATTTGGGGGAATTTAGTTTCAGATTAGATCAATAGGATTAGTGTGTTGTAGGCTTTTAAAATTGTTTTTTTTATTTTTGATTTTCACTTTTTTTCTCCGGGCATATTACTTTTTTCATCTTTTCAAGTACCGCCTATCTTTTCAAGTACCACCTGTCTTCTATCGATAATTTTTTTACAAAAAATAAAAGGAGTAGATATCACCCTCCTCGCCCCAAATAAAAAATAAAATGAAATTAACAGTTTACACCAAGAAGTTCCACAAAATACATTTATAACAAGGTAAAACAAAACGTAGTAATGGTACATGGGGAAAAACATAAATATAAGAAAGTAAATTTTCCAAGTGATAAAGTGTCTACTAAGAAAATGTTTAAGCAGCAACCAAAGTATATGAACTTGGAAGCCGTACATTATACTAAAACCAGAAGAAAATTAATTGTCATCCAATCAATGTATAACCATGTAAAAAGAGTTTCATCAATTGTCTATAAATATTAGAAGGAAAAAAATCCAAGGGATAAACTAGCAACTAAGAAAAGTATGTGCTTAAACAACAGGTTAACATTCTTCAACACCATTATGCCTACTAAGTGTTTGGTTTCGTTGAGCTAAGGCTTGAGACAATATAATCCACCTTCCGCCGGAACAAAATCATCGGTTACTATTTGCAAATCCTTGATCAGATGGTTGGTAACTCAAGAAGAAGCCCACTTTATACAAGCAAAAGACCAATCTAGAGTTCTTTGTTAAAACCTTTGAATAGCTAAGTAGGGGATAATAGTCTGCTTCTCCACCATAAAATTAAGAACTACTACTTCAAAATATACTAACCTTCATTGGTAATTCTTTTACTTTTTGACTTGTTGAACTCTTCTGATACTAGTCGACAAAACTTGATCCATCCAACACTAAGCAATGGTTTGCATCATCAGATACTAAATTTCTATATCTTAATAATGTAAGAGGCAAAAGAATCTTTCCCCCACGGTGGAAAGTCAGCTAACCTGCAACTTCTGTATATCATCCACTATCCTTCCATACAAATTAAGCACTTCAGGGAATTCTGCACAATATTTTACCACAAACTTTTCTAAGAATTGTTTCTCAGACTTCAAGAGGAATGAACTCAAGATTAAGTCCTCTATCACACCCTTAGACAACAAAAACTGAACAACCAAACACCACGGAATAGTCCACTTGTCCAAACTATAATTAACAATAAAAGGACAAGATGCAACCTTTGATGCATCCCATCCCATTCTGTTAACCAAAAAAGCCATCACCCGCTCCAACTTCTCCTCCGAAACTGACATACATAGGGGTTGCCTCCTAAAAGCCGAAAGAATCTCATCGTCTGACCAACCCCACTTCCTATAAAGATCCCACTTTCGTTTAAACGTTGATTTGCTCATCCCAGCCAACACTTGCAATCCCACTGTGAAATGACTCTTTACTGGTTCAAACCCCATTCCCTTAATCTCTTCAAGGACCAATATAAACCTATCAGGAGTTAGCAGCAACGTCCTTGGTTGGGTCCTTAGCATTGTGCGAATCCTATCATCTGACACGCCACAATCGCGCAACACAGCAATATTGGGTTCTAAGGTTTTCCGAAGGTCTCGCTTGAGTACCCAACTGGACCGCTTTATTGCAGCAATTACACTCTCATTATCACTAAGTACACTCTTCAAAAACTCGCACGAAGGTATAATTTGATTATCAAGACTGCATTTCATAATACGAGGGTCTCTAGTGAGTATTTTATCAAGGTCAGCGGGTGAAAACCCATATGAATTGAAGAAATCTAATTTGGGTTTAAGTATTTTGTCTGGATGGGAAGATAGCAGTACTGGTCTATTTCTTATGAGAGTGGAAATTTGGGTTTCAGTGAAGCCATAGATTTTGAAGAGAGCGAAAATAGATTCCTTTCGTCTCTCACTAATTTCAGATCCGAAAAAATATCTTTGATTCAAAAGACACAATTGGGGTGATTTTGAAGAAGTAATAGCAGTGTTTTTGAGCAAATTTTTGTATAGAAAACTAAGCATCATGATTTAACAAAAGGGGTTTGTATGAGATTTCAGAAATTATCAACCTTTTAAGCTTCTTCTGAATCTATGAGCTTCTGTAGAACGAACTGAACATTACACCGTTAGGATCGGAGGTTGTCACTTACAATTACAAAGCCTGTACTGGACGGCTTCAGTTCTCATTTTGCATTCGGAAACTTATTTCTCCTCTTTTTGTGCTTTAAAGTGGAGATATTTTTTTATTATTAGATTTATAAAAGGATATACGTAATTATTACGAAAATATAAATAAATAAAAAATTATGGTCAAAATCTAAATATGGATTTATTTATTTTTATTAATAAAATAAAATAATTAATGTTATAAACTATTTTTAAAAAATTGTATTAAGTACAAAATAATTGTTTCAAAAATAAAAAGTGATAATAGTAAATATTTTTTCTTTTATCTCCAAGTTTATATAATCCGTCAGAATTCACTAGGCATTCTTTTTATTACAGCATAGGTTATAAAAAAAAAAAAAAAAAATTGTTTCATAAATTAATAATATATCATAATTTGAATTATAAAGGTTCACAAATTAATTAAGATAGAACTAAATTAAATGAATATATTTGCAATTATATCATCCCAAATTATAAATTTCACACATTAAAAAAAAATAAAAGTAGAGGAAATAAAGTTCCAAATTATGCTAATAGGATTCAATTGCATTACCACTTTTAAAATAAATTCAAAATCAATATATGTAATCTGCACTTCTCTCCCCCCTTCCTCTACTCTAAATAGATTTGTTATAGTTATATGCTACCAAAAATAAAAAGTTACCCACCAACTTTTGGTTTCTTCCCAAAATTTCAAAATCCATTAAAAGTAGGATTAAGATTACAAAACCAAGGGAAAAAAACTTCCAACAATATGCATATAATTCAAAGGTAAATTTAGAATTTAATAATTTACCAAAACCACTATTTATATAAAATAAACATAGATATAGAACTAACAAAATGAATATTATACCGTTTATATTTCACCCCATACAATCAATGTATAAGCATGTAAAAAGAGATACATCAATCGTAGTATAGATAATTTAAGGCTAAACTAATGATTTCACCGTTGTAATTGGCAAATTTTTACTTATTACATCACTATACTTTTAATTTTTTAAATTATCTCATTGAACTAATTATAAATTTACAATTGAACCCGTCGGTTAATTCCTGCTCACTTCTGTTAAATAGATTTGGTTTTTTTCACGTTTTTAAACAGAAAAGGAGAAATAAGAGAAATGACATGTCCCAATCCAGGTGGAACCACACATGGCAACTAGCAGGCGAATGAACTTGCAGTGCACCCACCGGCTAGGCTCCAGCGATACCAGACATAGATTCTGGCCTAACTCTGGCATAAAATCCGGCTATAACCATCAGAAAATAAATCTATATCATAATTACATCCCGAACGATTCAACTGGACCCATCGAAGGACCAGCCAGCCGAGCCCAAATTCCAACAGCTACCTACTAGAGACGCAGATTCGGCGTAGAAGCAACTGAGAGAACACAAAAAACACATCCCAAAGCTAAACATGAACCAATTAAAACAAGCATGAGGTCTAGATTAAGAAATCACACATATCAAAGACCCAAATCCAAACGAGTTGTAACAACAGGGTACCCAAATCAATAGACCCAACAAATAAATTGAATGTAACCCACAAAAAACCACGATGATTCACACAGAACCATCAACAAACATCTAAATCTGAACCCAGAAGATAAATAAGCAGTAAATACAAAGGATCCAGATTAGACAGAACAATCGTCCAAGATCCAAATCTGATTTACGAAAAGGAACCAGACGAACCCAAAATCCAACGATATTAATCCAAAAGTCCGAACCAGATTTTGACTAGATCAACAGATAAATCCCCAGAATTAGGCCATGTCATTTCCTTTATTTCTCTTTTTCTGTTTAAAAGTCACGCAGGAAGAAAAACCATTGGCAATTTAAGATGAATTCAAAACCATTGGCACAAGGAGGATGATAAATTTGTTATATGCTTCCAACTATTAGGGCTTTGATAGTAAATAATTGGAAAGTTTGACATCAAATCTTAGTTTCTTCCACAATTTTTTGACAAAAATTTCCCACAATTTGTATATAGTTCGAGTTGAAAACTAACAGGGATCGAACACTTTGAAGAACATATTTTTGTTAAGATAGAGAGGACAAATCAAGGTAAACACTACGAAGAACAGATATCAAAGTGGGTGGCATTTAAGGATATGAAAGAACGTTGAGCTCTTTCGCTCTATATATGATTTTATTATGTCAACCAGATTTGAGACTAAAATTGTTATATCTAGGAATTTGATGGTTGGATAACTGAAAATTTTGACATCCAACTTTTAGTTTCCTCCAAAATATCAAAATCCGCTTACAAGTGCAATTAATTACAATACCAAACATGGGGGGTATCTTCAAACAATTTGCATATAATTTAATCTAAAAGCTAACTTTTGAATTCATAGAATTATTTAGTGCATTCTCCCAGGCAAAACAAAAAACCACTATTTATAATAAAACATAAATACACAATCGCATGAACTAACAAATGAAAATTATATAATTACTAGTTAATTGAATTGACCTAAAATAAATTGAATAAATTGGTATTGATGATATGCTTGGAATATTTAAGGGTTGAAGTTGAGGATTTTGCTTTCTGTAAATCCAAAAGCAGTAGTGCATCTTGGGCAATATAATGGCTATCTTTATAAAACAATGACAACCTTATTAACCCAAACTTTCAACCAATTTTAGAACAAACTTTTACATGACGACATTAATAGACAATTTCAGCATGCATGAAGGAATAAAAGGTACGTAGTATATTAAAAATCACCCTCAGAAAAACACTGTCAACACCTAGAAAAACAGCAGTAGGAAGAAATACTTGTACTATAGAAAAAATGAAAAGTCTGATTAAAATTCAATCACCATCATCTTTTCTGATGAGTAAAAATATGAACAAACACTTTCCATATGTGATACCAAAGAAGTTACCACAAGCTTGATACCAAGTCCATTAGCTTATCATGGTTCCATATGATTTTAGCTCATCATATGGTTCCAAAATGTAGCTTTAATATAGATGCTTTATAATGAGGAACACCCTTAGAATTTAAATGTAATAAAGCTAAATTTCATGGAAGAGATTTAGTTACATAACTAGATGAATACATAATAAGTTGAATGTTGTAGCAGTAATAATATGATATTTGAGTATCAAATAAGTACCAAATTAGAATATTGGTAGTTGTGCAATTAAAGGTAGATTACAAAGAATTATTTAGGTACATTAAATTTAGAGTATAGGCATGTAACAATACCATGCACAGTAATGACTAGCTTATTGTGAAGTATATGCTATGGCTCGAATATGTAGACAACTGAATTCGACGTTTTATATTCGTAATAATGTGATACTTATATAAACTGTGAGAATATAAAAATACAACCAACTAGAAAATGACATGTGTTCTCACACCAGGATATTACAGTCATTTCACAAGAGGGAAATTCATACCGACCTTACTCATTAAGGGTAATTAGTGGACATTGCTCCCCCCGGGCCCTAACCATGATCTTCATAAATATAATTCATTGTACAAGATACTAGCTTGTACTCCAGAAAGAGAAAGACTCTCAACCATTACAAGGAGTCTTTCTAACCCTTCACTTAGACTGCAAGTCAGAACACTAGACCTAAGCTAGGAGGACCTAAGCTGAAGAAGGACCCCATCAATATGATCTAACCTTAACATAATTTTTGTGTTCCGATGTAAACTATGGAAAAATGTTACATGAAGCTCCTATTTGTCGATGGTTTCAAGTGCTTACTTGACTCTCTTTACTTATAATCTACTATAGGTTAGCAAGTGGAAAGAGGAGGATGAATTCTGCAGAAAATATAATATTAATCTCAGCTAATTCTTTGGAACACAAAGAAAAAGAAAAGTCGTTTTGGAGCAATCCATTTTAGATTTTTTTGGGGAATAGAGAGCTGCAATCTTTTACTAGTGTTTTGTTTTTGCTTTTCACTTGTTTTCTTTGGGCAGATTACTTTTCATCTTTCAAAGTCCCAAAAAATAAAAATTACCAAGAATTTCCACACAAAAAATATATTTATAATAAGGGAAAAATATATAGTAATGGCAAATGGGGAAAAGCATAAATACAAGAAAGAAAAGTTTTTCAAGGGATAAAGTGTCGACTACGAAAAATGTCTAAACAAAACCACGATATTCAGATCAAATTTCTTAAAATGAGCTTCAAAATTAAATATATGTTAATAGGGCTTTAGAGATGGTAAGTAACAAATTCAGGGTTATCTTTAAAGATAATCTAAATATAAACTGGGATAGGAATTTTTTCTCTTTCTTACTTCATTGGTGCAACAATGGAAGCAAAGCCCAATTGCTAACTTTCTTCTCAAATAGATGAAAATTCAATTAATATTGGACTATGACAAATTGAGATGAAAACTCAAAATTTATAGGTTTTATTTGTCAGAGGGTCTTAACCTTCACACAAACACAAAAGGAGGGGATTTGTTATATACTTTGAACTATTGAAAAATTCCTCGCCCAAAAAAAATAAACTTTTTTTTTTTTGGGACAAACCAATTCAATAGAGATTATGAAAGTAAATAAATGAAGTTTTACTTCAACTTTTAGTTTCCTCCAAAATTTCAAAATCCATTACAAGAAAGATTAAAATTATGAAACCAAAAAAACATAAAAAAAAAATCCAATAATTTGCTTATAATTCAAATTAAAAGTTACAATTTGAATTTCCAAAAATTACTTGTTGCTTTTCCCCATGCAAACAAAAAACACTATTTATATACAATAAACATATTTTTATTTTCACTTATTTCTTTGGGCATATTACTTTTGTCATCTGTTCAAGTACCACATGTCTTCTATCGATAGAAAGAGTAGAATTACCCCCTCCCCCCAAATAAAATAAAATTAACAGTTTACACCAAGAAGCTCCACACAATACAATGATACAGTTATAATAAGGTAGAACAAAATGTAGTAATGGAACACGGGGAAAATCATAAATATAAGAATCAAATGTCAACTAAGGAAATGTTTAAGCATCCACAACGAAATATGAGCTTTGTAAGCCATAAATTATACTAAAAGCAGATGAAAATAAATTGCCATCCAATCAATGTATAAGCATGATTCATCAATCGTAAGGACAGTATAAATATTAGAAGGAAAAAATTCAACGGATAAACTAGCAACTAAGAAAAGTACGTGCATAAACGACAGGTTAACATTCTCCAACACCATTATACCTACTAATTGTTTGGTTTTGTTAAGATAAGGCTTGAGACAATATAATCCACCTCCCGCCCACTTTATACAAGAAAAAGACCGATCTAGAGTTCTTTGTTAAAACCTTTGAATTGCTAAGTAGGGGATAATAGTCTGCTTCTCCACCATAAAATTAAGAACTACTACTTCAACATATACAAGCCTTCATTGGTAATTCTTTTACTTTTTGACTAGTTGAACTCTTCTGATACTAGTCGACAAAACTTGATTCATCCAACACTAAGCAATGGTCTGCATCATCGGATACTAAATTTCAATTTCCTAATAATGTTAGAGGCAAAAGAAACTTTCCCCCCGCGGTGGAAAGTCAGCTAACCTGCAACTTCTGTATATCATCCACTATCCTTCCATACAAATTAAGCACTTCAGGGAATTCTGCACAATATTTTACCACAAACTTTTCAAAGAATTGTTTCTCCAACTTCTTGATGAATGAACTCAAGGTTATGTCCTTCTCTATCACACCCTTAGACAACAAAAACTGAACAACCAAACACCGCGGAATAGTCCACTTCTCCAAACTATAATTAACAACAGCAGGACAAGATGCAACCTTTGATGCATCCCATCCCATTCTGTTAACAAAAAAGCCATCACCCTCTCGAACTTCTCCTCTGAAACTGACATACAATAGGGTTGCCTCCTAAAAGCCGAAAGAATCTCATCGTCTGACCAACCCCACTTCCTATAAAGATCCCACTTTCGTTTAAACGTTGATTTGCTCATCCCAGCCAACACTTGCAATCCCACTGTGAAATGACTCTTTACCAGCTCAAACCCCATTCCCTTAATCTCTTCAAGGACCAATATAAACCTATCAGGAGTTTGCAGCAACGTCCTTGGTTGGGTCCTTAGCATTGTCTGAATCCTATCATCAGACACGCCACAATCGCGCAACACAGCAATATTGGGCTCTAAGTTTTTCCTAAGGTCTTGCCTTAGTACCCAATTGGACCTCTTTATTGCAGCAATTACACTCCAATTATCCCTAAGTACACTCTTCAATAACTCACACGAAGGTATAATGTGATTATCAAGACTGCGTTGCATAATACGAGGGTCTGTAGTGAGTATTTTATCAAGGTCAGCGGGTGAAAACCCATATGAATTGAAGAAATCTAATTTGGGTTTAAGTATTTTGTCTGGATGGGAAGATAGCAGTACTGGTCTATTTCTTATGAGAGTGGAAATTTGGGTTTCAGTGAAGCCATAGATTTTGAAGAGAGCGAAAATAGATTCCTTTCGTCTCTCACTAATTTCAGATCCGAAAAAATATCTTTGATTCAAAAGACACAATTGGGGTGATTTTAAAGAAGTAATAGCAGTGTTTTTGAGCAAATTTTTGTATAGAAAACTAAGCATCATGATTTAACAAAAGGGGTTGTATGAGATTTCAGAAATTACCAACCTTTTAAGCTTCTTTTGAATCTCTGAGTCTCTTTAGAACGAACGAACGAACGAACTGAACTGAACCGAACCGAACCGTTAGGATTGGAGGTTCTCACTTACAAACCCTGGACGGCTTCAGTTGTCATTTCGCACTCTGAAATTTATTTCTCCTCTTTTGTTCTTTTAAAGTAGAGATATATACTGTTTCAAAAAAAAGTAGAGATATATTTTTATTATTAGATTTATAAAATGATATACATAATCATTACGAAAATATAAATAAAAAAATTATGGCCTAAATCTAATTATGGATTTATTTATTTCTTATTAATAAAATAATTAATGTTATAAACTATTAAAAAAAAAAACAGTATTAAGTACAAAATAATTGTTTCAAAAATCAAAAGTGATAGTAGTAAAGGTTTCTTTTATCGTTTAAGTTTATATATTCGAGTTTCATAAAAATTCAGTAGACGTTCTACAGAATTAAAAGTTTTTTATAATGACAGAGGTTCTCAAAAAATTGTTTCAGAAATTAATATTATATCATAATTTGAATTATAAAGGTTCACGAATTAATTAAGATCAAACTAAATTAAATGAATATATTTGTAATTATATCATCTGATTTTGAAAAAATTAATACTACCTCCGTTTTTTAAAAGATGAGTAAAGTATAAATTAATTGAGATCAAGAATGTTAAAATCAAATACAGCAAAAAAAAATTAATTTACGATTAAAGTTTCAAATTGATTTATTTTTTTGATACTCATATTGCATGGAAAGAAAGAAAAAAGTCTGATTAAATTTATTTATTTATTTTTTTGCTAAATAAATTCAATCTGCACTTTCTTTTCTTTCTTCTTTTTTTATTTTTTCTGATAAGTGAAAAAGATTAACAGCTTTTCCTTTGGAAGAATAGAACATAAGACTTTGTAGGTGATTAAGCATCAATCAAACCATTGATAATAGAACAAAAAATTTGCAGTTCATTTCTAACGGGGATAATCTTCGCTTGATTGTCACTATGAATAATTTAGTGGGGTCCGGTGGCAACGGCCTTGTGACGCTCTAAATTCGGGTATCTTGAACTTCGGACCTGGTACGTTACGGTACTTCGTCTTTAAACGTATTCTATAACTAATGCGGAAGACAATAAGCTCTTACAACATAACAATCTTAACTTATATGTACCTTTAAAATCTTCAAAAGGTTTACATAAATAACTTACATCAGATAACTAAATAGTTAACATGCATAATAATTTACTCTTGTACTTGTCCTTACCTCTGCCTTTCTTCGAACATTCGTCTTAACTGAAAATATACTTTGCCTAGCAACTTTAAATATAAGAAGGATATATCATGATTGAAAAAGAATAAGCTTTCAAGTTTTCAACAATGTAATATAATTGTGAAAGAACATGAATCAATTTCAATAATTGAATGATTAAATCAATAGTGATGGGTGGTGAATGATGAATAAATTTAACTAAACCTTATGGTAATGAAGGTGATTAGTCTTTCATACACGATGAACATAGAACTTGAATCAATCAATAATCAAAGATGTGGAATAATAAATAATTAAACTACTAGCATACTTGAATCATAATAATCGAGTTTAAGTTAGGAAAACTTATGTAATCTAATTTAAATGAAAACCTATCATTAAGAAGATCGATCTTTCAATTAACATAATACATTTTAACTCACAAAGTACTATTACTCGAATAATAAATTAGCTAATATTTACATAATTAAACATTGAATAATAAATTAGCTAATTTTTTACCATAATATTATTAATCATTGAATAATATTAACATTAATTAACTTTTTAACTCACTAGTAATATTATTAATCATTTAATAATTTTATTACTATCATTTAATCATCATATTAAACTCTTGTCTAATATATTAATCCTTTAATAATATTCTTTAATAATATTATTAATCACAATTATATTTAATCACTAATCATTTAATAAAATATTTTAATCAAATATATTAATCATTATTATAATATTTAATAATATTTTATTATTTTACTAATACTATTAATTATTTAATAATATTTTATTCATTTACTAATACTATTAATCATTTAATAATATTTTATTTATTTACTAATACTATTAATCATTTAATAATATTTTATTCCTTTTTACTAATATTATTAATCATTTAATAATATTTTATTCATTTATAAACTTATAAACAATTTTAAGTTAATTATTTATCTCTTACAATTTAATTCATTTAACAAACATATCAAACCTTTCATATAACATTTTATCAAAAATAACTAAATTACCCTTATATGGTCTTAATATAACATACTCCATATATCCCATGATAAAAGTTTTGGTGACTTTTTTGTAAGACCCCAACTTTTATGAATAAAGATGAATTTTCTATAAATATCATTTTGAATATTATGGAATGAATTTGATATAATGTTATAGTTGTAGGTAATATTTATAAATTTTGCAAAGTATGCAAGTTGTTATATAATATTCGATTGGTGGGGAATATTCATTTTAACGAGGAATATTCGTAGAGCAGCACATTCATTGGTGGACCCATTAAGCGAAATTATTGTCGGATTGAAAGCGACAAAAATACTTTATGAAAATAACGGCGGAAGTTTTTAGTTAATTGTTGAAACACCGGTGTTAAAAAACACGATGATAATAAGCGTAATATTTACGATGTATTACCGGTATTGATTATTGATGCGTATGTGATAAGTCACTCGGTTTTGTTTTATTAGTATTATTAATGTAATAAAGCAGAAAAGTTTTTTTATATAAAGCAGAATACTTTTATAAAGTTATTCGTTTTATTAGGTTAATAGTAAAACATTTTATATAAAACAAAATACTTTTATAAAGTTATCTTTTTTATTAGACAATAATTAGAATATATTATATTTTATTATACATAGTGTTTTGCATAAGTGCTGCATAGTGTTTGTATAGTAAAAATTTTTATAAAGTTATTAGGTTTATTAGATTATAAATAAAATATATTATATTTTATTTAAAAGATTTTACTTTAACTATGAACCGTCGATTAAAGTAAATCAATTTATACAGATTCATGAGTTAATTCTTACGCAGATCCATTTTTCATAAATAGAAGCTCATTCATTCCTTCATTATTTCTTACAAATTCATTTGAAACTACAGAGAGAAATTATAGAGAATTTATAAAAAGTATTCGCTCCTTCCTCCTAGTATTATTCTCCGATCTCCATGAAACAATATCCCTAAGCTCGATACTAATTGTGAAGCCCCAAAATAGGTCCAATCCAACCAACCTATTACAAGTCGCCAAATACTTGATGCAGAAACAACTACTGACTTCATTAATACAATTGTCGGTGCAAAATACGACAACACATAAAGCTGTGAGTTTAAATACAAATATTATCTTCAGACAATATCCACACTCAAATAAGTCCTCATTACAATTATTGATACACTATATTACAAAATAGTGAGGACTACTAAAACAAACATCTTGAACCATCACTCCACACCCCAACTAGTTCCCATTATATTCTCGTCTCACGAGAAGAAAAATGGAACAAAAAGGAAAAGGGTGAGCTCAACTAGCCCAATAAAGAATATTATGACTCAAGATAATGTACAACAAATTATTCTTAGTCTTCAACGAGGAAAAATCGATAGAATACAATAAATGACATGTTTTAGATCAACAAGCGCAGTAGTGAAACAACAATTCATTAGAAGAGTTAAGTAGAGAATGAAATCTACTATCATTTATGAATTTAAAAGTCCATTATCGATATTTTATCCCTGTAACATCAATCAATATACATCATAAATCAAATATTCATCTTTGCTTTACAAAGCCAAAGATATTCACCAATTGGGTCATGTTCATCTAAACACTGTTAATCTTTTGACTACGGCCAAAGATATTCATCATAAAATCATTCATCTTTGCACTACGGGCCAAAGATATTCGATTATATCATCATTTAGGACCGAGGATGATGAAAATAATTTAAAGAAAACGAATCCAGTGAAACAAAAGAATAAATATTAAGGATTCGTGCTTTACACAATCCAAGTTCAAAAATACTTCATAAGTAATCAGAGTGGAGTAAAATTCAAGAATGAAGACCAAAACATAGATCCAATGATCAAAAATAGGAATCATAATAGACAATCTTGGACACAGAAAAGAAAATTTAATTTTTCTGTGAATAGTGTCGTGATTCGTGAATAAGTCAGATATCGTGAATAGGCAGTATCACGTGAATAGTAAATCAGACCTCAAAAGATAGAAATTTCACAAAAAAAAACATCATCACGCTTCGTGAATAGTACTCATGAATAGTAACTCGTGAATAGTAACCCCGACATGAAAAAGTTCCAAATTTAATAAAAATTACCAACCAATATTTCGGCATAATGATATTGAAGAAATAATATCATTTTGAATAAAATAACATCCCTTACCTCGAGAAAGAATAGTATTTCGTGAAATATTTGGATATATTCTTGAAAAAGAACTTCAGACCAGATATAGCAATACTCAAAGTACTAAAATACTCACAAATACATTTCGATATTATAAAGAGAGAAAGAGAGAAATCTTTAGTTTACGGTGTGATTTTCAATTTAACCCAAGACCCTATTTATAGGAAAATGCTTAGAACACCAAAATAGAAAATTTAATATAATATTAATATTTATATTATAAATTCTCTACGCATACTTAGCATCTGAAATCAGCCACCTAATCACATGTTAAATGAGTCCCAACAATGTAAAAAAAACATTTTTGTTAATATAATTATTTAAAACATCCAAAAATCAAGTATTCTGGAACCTCGGAACTTCAATAATTCATAATAAATAGCCCTTTTATCAAAAAATTCAAATCTCGCGACTTTTTATAGGAAATTCAATTCTCTACAACTTTGCAGAAGAAAGTTTATCCAAATTCCAAACAGAAATTGACCGAAATCCATAAACGGACGATTTTACAGGCTATAATCAAATTTCAGTCAAGAAATGGGCCCACGGACATGTTTAACATGTTTTAAACAACTTTTGCAACAAAAATACTCCTCATCTTCATATACTCATATATCCCACATTCATTGTAAAAATATCCCCATTATTATATTATAATAATATAATAAAATATTATTTTATCGAAAAGATAAAATATCAATTTTAACAATTGTCACTTTAAAATTTTCTCCATCTATATCCACATAAAATCAATATTTTCTTCATCATATAAATCAATAATTAATTATTCAAATAATATTCTAGAATCACAAAGATTAGCAACGGTAGATTTAAAACCTAAGAGGGGCTTTCAATAAAGATTTCTCCTTCTCGACGTGTGATTAGATGACTAAACCTCTCCTTGACGAGAACTTTCTAGACATTGCCAATAATGTTTTCTAATAATATTATTCAGGATAATATGAATTATTGCTCAGATAATGAAAAATACGTGTAGTGACAATTATTGAAATAACGGTAATATAAAAAATCAACGCAACAATCATTGAATCAATAAAATAAAATTCGAGCAAAGAATTTGTAACAATTATTGAGTAGTGCCTTCTTACGTAAGAATCAATAATTGGTGCAATACTGGTGTCTTCTTTGTTCAACAACGCGTATTCTTGTGTTTTAACCATCGAGTATTCCAACAAGATTAATTGATAACAATCTGCGTAGATTATTTATAACAACTTATACTTGTCATTTTCTTCATCCAATTGCTTTTCGTTATGGGGCCCACACAAGGCTGCGTTGTCGTACGAATATTCCCCGACAGCAAGAATATTCCAAGACCAAACGAATATTCTTCGACAACAATGAGTATTTTATAACCACTTGCTTATTTGAAATATTTGCGTATTTTACCCATAACTAACCACATTAATCAAATCAACCATTACTATTTCAAAATGATAAATGGAGGAAATTAAATTTCAATTATTAATAATTTGGGGTCTTACAACCTCCCCTCCTTATGAAATTTCGTCCTCGAAATTGACGTACGTACCTGGTGTTTGGAAAAGATGAGGATACCTCGCTTTCATTTCCGTTTCCAACTCCCAGGTCATTTCCTCAATAGCATGGTTTTTCCACAAAACTTTAACTTATGGTATGGCCTTCGTGTAAGACCCCAGCTTTTATAAATAAAGATGAATTTTCTATAAATATTATTTTTGAATATTATGGAATAATTTGATATAATGTTATATTTGTGGGTAATATTTATAAATTTTGCAAAGTATGCAAGTGGTTATATTATATTCGATTGGTGGGGAATATTAGGTTTAGCAGGGAATATTAAATACAATGGCTCAATCATTGGTGGACCCCACAACGAAATTATTATCGGATTGAAAACGATAAAAAATATTTTATGAAATAACGGCGGAAGTTTTACTGGTTGATGACATTGTTGAACTACTTTCATTAGTAAAAATACAAGATGTCGTGTGGTTGCATAAGTAGCATACCGGTATTGATTATTGATGCTTATGTGAGAAGTCACTTTCGGTTTGATTCCATTATTGTCGATTAATAATATGAATTATTATAGCGATAATGACGTTTTTGTTTTATTCAGTATTATTAACGTAATAAAACAAAAACATCTTTTTATATAAAATGAATACTTTATTAAAGTTATTCTATAAATAAAATATATTATATTTTATTATGACATAGTGTTTTGCATAGTATTTTGCATAGTGTTGCATAGTGTTTTGCATAGTAAAATGTTTTTATATAAATAGAATATATTATATTTTATTTAAAAGATTTTGCTTTAAATATGGACCGTCAGATTAAAGTAAATCAATCTGGACCGTTCATGGATTAATTACTATGCATTCTATTTTCCTATAAATAGAAACTCATTCCATCATTATTTTCTTATTTAATTCATTGAAACTACAGAGAGAGAAACTATGAGAGAAAGAAGAAAAGTATTCTCGCTACTTCACTTTGCCAATATTCAGTTCTTCTTGGGTAGGGGAATATTATTTGTTGTACCCGTAAAGGGTGTTATTCTTTTGTATTCATGAAGAGAACTTCTTTTGTTATTCCATTCTTATTTATTCATTGGAATAACTTGTATCATGTGAATCCCCTATACTTGGTGATCTTCTTCTTTTATTCCATTCTTCTATTATTCATTGGAACATCACATGATGTGTGTTTTACAGGACACGGTTCCGCTCTCTTTATTATTATTGTTGGAACATCATATACGTGTGTTTTATCGGACTGGTTCCATCTTTATTATTCTGTTGGAACATCACATGCATGTGTTTTACAGGACTGGTTCCGTCTTTATCATTACATTGGAATATCCTATCTGTGTGTTTTACAATGGATCCGGGTTCCATCTTTATTATTTTGTTGGAACATCCCGTCGATTGTGAATTTCACTTGACTGGTTCCGTTATTATTATTCCATTGGAATAACTTCATGCATCTGCAATCTTATGCATGGTGATTTCTTTTGTTATTCCATTCTTTATTATACCCTGTTGGTTAAAACTTTGACTTCTATACTCCATAAAATTAGTAGAATATCCTTGATATTTGCGTTTCATCCAAAGATATCTTTTCATGGAAATATTCTTCCGATCATTCTTGAATTTTACTCTACAAAGCAAAGATCATGTTCGAGTTTGGATGTTATTAGTTCTGAACAACTTAATTCTTGAACTTGTTTTATTGAATTCTTATATCATTGTCATCATCCTCATGTTTATATTTTTTTTAAAGTCATACAGGCTTTGTAGAGCATGGATGGACTTGGTATGATTATGACCGGGGATTATTCGGTTGTAATCATGATAGTAATGTTACAAATGATGTGGTAAAAGTCCTCAGTGGTAGTAGTGCAATGATGGACGAGTTGTTGGCATGATCATGACCATTAATGAATACACAACTATTCTTGGCCCGTAGTGCAGAATAATTGTGGTCGTGATCTTAAAGAATATCCTTGGTAGTAGAAAGTGGGGGTGATTTGATGATGTGGATTATTTATTAAAAGCCGAGTCTCAACTATAACAAATGATGAAAAACCTTTTAAATCATAAAAGATAGTAGATTTTATTTTCTACTTGACTCTTTTAATGGATTGCTTGTTCACATGCAGATTAAACTTGATGTTTATTATTATATTTTATCGGTTTAACAATGTTGAAGGCTATTGATAATTTATTCGCATTATCTTAGTCATAATATTTCTTCTTGGGCTAGTTGAGCTCACCCTTTCTTTCACCGTTCTCTTGAGGAAATGAGAACATACCGGGAGACTTGAGTCGAGAACGGAGTAATGGTCCAGAGGATAGCATTAGTAGTTCTCACTATTGCGTGAAATAGTGTGATAATAATTGTAATGAGGACTCCTTTTGAGTTTGTATAATATCTAGTAGACAATATTTGTATTCAAACTCACGTTTTATGTCGTATTGTATACTGCAGCAGTTATATTAGTAAGTTGTATTTAAATTACGTACCACGTATCGACTACCCAAGATGGGTGATGTATACCTAATTTTGGGGCGTCACGGTACAGTATCGAGCTTAGGATATGATCCCGGCTAAGATGTGAGAATAGTACTAGGAGAGGGAGAGATGGAGAATACCTTCGTTAGTATGACCTACCTAAGTTTATGTGCTATTTTATTGGTCGATCGAGAATATAAAGATAATTGTTACACGTCAATTAATCTTTTGTTTTGTGGCGATGATCTCAAAATGACATCCGAGAATGTTGAAATAGAAATGGAGCACTGCGATCGTTGATTCACCACATATCAATAATCGGGATAATGTGCATCGAAGGCGACAATCCTCATGCAAACAATAACACCGACCAAATGATGAATGATCAAATGTTCAGAGGCTTTATGCAATTTATGCAACAATGAGCGAGAGCGACTCTCATCCAAAACGTAGGTGGAAAACACGAGAAAACTCTCGAGGCGGTCACCATTAAACAATTCAAGGAGTTGGGACCACCGGGAGTTTAAGGGAGAGCCAAAACCACTTCGGCGGAAGCATGGATAAAGCAGATTACCAAGATATTTGATGTCTTGGGATGCTCGAGGAGCAAAAGGTTCCCTTCACGCCTTTTATGTTGCGTGGAGAGCAGACATCTTGGTGGGAATCGGTAAAACGTACTCAACCCTCTCAGATCAAGATATCTTCGGGAGAAGTTCCAGAGTCGTTCAACGACAAATACTTTCTCGAAAGTATTCGCCACATGAAGGAGGTGGAGTTTATCAAGTTGGAACAAAACAATATGACCGTGTCGCAATACGAGGCAAAATTTGCGGAGTTATCACGGTTTTCGTCCCCACTTGGTGGATAATGAAGAGAGAATGGCACGAATGTTTTTAAGAGGTTTGAAGTCGGGAGATACGTCAACATCTTATTTCTCATAAAACGTGTTTATATTCAGATGTTGTAAATAGGGCTCGATTAGTGGAGCGCGATAACGAGTCAATATAACTAAAAGAGAGCGGTAAATTGACAAAATTATAATACCGGTGAGAGTAGTCATCAAGCGGTGACAACAAGCGTGGAGGAATCAACGAGGCCGGACACGGTAACCACTTCGGTGGTAATCGTGAGCCAAAACAATAAGAATGGACATTTCAAGAAACGGAGATTCAACAATGATGGAAAGACGTCAAAGACCAAAGACCCGTTGTTAAGGAAGGAGAAAGACCACCTATCATATGCTCCAAATGCGGAGAAGAGGGACACATCGATCTAACTGTGCCATGTCAGTCAAAGCATGTTATAATTGTGGAAGAGAAGGTCACTTAGCTCGATTTTGTCATTTCATCAAGACAAATTCAACTAGGATGGAGGCACCAAAGTCAGTCCCGGAAAAGTCAAAGCCGGTAGTCTGAGGGAGAGCGTTTGTTGTGACCTCCCAGAGAGCAAGGAACGAATGAGGTCATCACGGGTAAGCTTATCATAAACTCTAATGAAGTCTATACTTTATTTGATACCGGGTTCTACCCATTCTTTTATTTCTCCTACTTGCGCTCATCGATTAAATTTGACTCAGGAGAAATTAGACTTTGACTTATCGTGGAAACTCAGTTGGGAGAAACCTTCATTACATCCATCGTTTATAAGTCTTGTTTGGTTCAAATCGGTACTTCACATTACCCGTCGATCTTATTTCATTAAAAATACTTGCATTTGACGTGATTCTAGGGATTGATTGGTTAACTACTTATCATGCAAAAATTGATTGTTTTCGTAAGGTTGTTAGCTTTCATATTCCTAATCAACCTATTATGCGAATTCAAACAACCAAACCATTAAAATCAATCACGGTCATCTCAAGCCATAAAGCTATTCGTTTATTGAAAAAGCGGATGTCAAGCTTTCTTAGCTCATGTCCTGATTTAAACACAAAATACGCCGATTTTGAACGATATTTCTATTGTTAATAAATTTCGACGTATTCTCGAAGAACTTCTGGCCTACCCCAGAGCGTAAAATTGAATTTTGTATCGACCTTGAACCCGCAGACAAAACCTATTTCCAAAGCTCCATATCGAATGGCTCTATTGAACTTCGTGAGTTAAAGACCCAACCGCAGGAATTGTTAGACATTGGCTTTATTCGTCCCTAGTACTTCTCCTCGGGGTGCTCCTGCTCTATTCGTGAAGAAGAAAGATGGGAGTATGCGACTTTGTATTGATTATCGGGAGTTGAATCATGTCACCATCAAAATAGGTATCCATTGCCACGTATTGATGACTGTTTGACCCGATTGCAAAGGAGCCAAATTCTTTTCAAAGATTGATCTTCATTAGGATATCACCAATTGAAGATTAGAAATCACCGACATTCCAAAGACGGACTTAGAACTCCCGATGCGGGCATTATGAATTCCTAGTCATGTCCTTTGGATTGACTAATGCTCCCGGCCGCCTTCATGGATATGATGAACCGAGTATTCAAGGAATATTTAGATCACTTTGTGGTCGTCTTTATTGATGACATCCTTATTTATTCCAAAATCCGCTGTAGATCATGAGCAACACTTGAGCCTCGACACTCCAAAAGCTTCGTGAATATAAGCTTTATGCCAAGTTGAAGAAATGCGAGTTCGTCAGAAGAAGTAGCATTCCTTGGGCACGTGGTATCAAGTCATGGAATATCATTGACCCAAAGAAAGATTGAAGCTATTCAAAGTCGGGAACAACCTAAATTAGTGACCCAAGACGTAGCTTTCTCGGTTTAATTGGTTATTATCTCGGAGATTCGTGGAAGGATTTTCTCGAATCGCTACTCCATCGACTCAAATTTGACTCGAAAAGATACAAAGTTCTATTGAGCAAAGAATGTGAGAAGAGTTTTCAAGAACTCAAGAGGAGACTTATTTCAAAGACTGTTCGCAATAATAGCATCTCGGCTCGGAGGGATTTGTCATCTACAAATGATGCTTCCGGGCAAAGGGTGGGATATGTTCTCATGCAACATGGAAAGTTATAGCTTTATGCCTCGTGACAACTCAAAGAATATGAGAGGAATTATCCTACTCATGATCCGGAGTCAGCAACATTGTCTCTTGCACTTAAAATTTGGAGGCATTACTTGTATGGGGAGAAAGTGGAAATCTTACGGATCATAAAAGCCTCAAATATTTCTTCACTCAAAAGGAACTCAACATGCGACAACGTTGGCTTGAACTATTGAAAGATTATGATCATACCATCCAATACCATCCTGAAAAAGCGAACGTGGTAGCTGACGCATTGAGTAGAAGATCATATGCAAGTACGAGTGCGTTATTGTCAACGCAAAGGCCCATTTTGTGTGACTTGCAAAGGATGGAGATAGAGTTAAAGACTCCAGGGACGCATGTGATGATAGCGAATATATGAGTAGAACCGACTTTAATCGATAAAGTTAAAGCTGCTCAAGCTACAGACCTGGAGCTGATGCGTATGAGGAAGAAAGTGCAAAGAGGGGCTAAGGCCGGAAGCAAGAATCGATGAAGAAGGAATACTTCGAGTCAACTCCAGACTTTGTGTTCCTAACGACTCTGATTTAAAGTATAATATCATGATGGAGGCGCACAACACACCATTTGCAATCCATCCTGGGAGTACCAAAATGTATCATGATATTCGTCATACATTTTGGTGGAGCAATATGAAGAGAGAGATAGCGTTGTTTATCTCAAGGTGTCTAACTTGTTAACGAGTTAAAGCGGAGCATCAAGTACCAAAAGGTCCATTGCAACCACTTAAAATTCCGAATGGAAGTGGGAGCACATTCTTATGGATTTCGTTCTACGGTCTTCCTAAGGTTTCTCAAGGCATTGATGCGATTTGGGTCATTGTTGATAGATTGACCAAGTCCGCTCATTTCTTACCGATCGAGAAACTTATACACTTGAACGTCTTGCTCGTATGTACATAAACGAGATTGTAAGATCGCATGGTATGTCGGTATCCATAGTTTCGATCGAGACCAAGATTCACTTCACGATTTTGGGTTAGTTTGCAAAAAGCTATGGGCACAGATTTTACGATTTAGTTCGCATATCATCCTCGCATTTCGGACGGACAATCTGGAGAGGACTATTCAAACTCTTGAAGATCTATTAAGACTCGTGTCCTTGATTTCAAGGAGTTGGGACAAGTTCTTACCATTCGTGGAGTTTTCCTACAACAACAGCTTATCAAGCAAGTATTGGCATGGCTCCATTCAAGCGTTGTATGGAAGAAAGTGTCGTTCTCCAAAGATTGGGATGAGGTGGGTGAAGCAACGTTGTTGGGACCGAGAGTTGGTACGTATGACTACGGAAAAGATTCAAACGATCCGACAACGTATAAAAACCTCATAAAATCGTATAAAAAGAGTTATGCCGATCTTCATCGAAAGGACGTGGAATTTGATATAGGAGATCATGTGTTGTTAAGAGTTGCTTCCATGGAAAGGAGTTACAAGATTTGGAAAGAGAGGAAAACTTAATCCTCGATTCATCGGTCCATTTTAATCCTCGATCGAGTAGAAGCGTGGGGCCTATAGACTCGCTTTTCTGCCAAATATGTCTCGTGTTCATAACGCTTTTCAATATCCATGTTACGTAAATATGTGAAAGACCCGAACCATATTATTGAGTTAGAACCGGATGAAATAGCGGAAGATTTGACGTATGAAGAGGTTCCTGCTCAAATTTTGGATAAGAAGGAACATATTCTACGCCCAAGGTTATACCTCAAGTCAAAGTTTTGTGGAGGAACCACGATGTTGAGGAAATGACTTGGGAGTTAGAATCGAAATGAAATCAAGGTATCCTTACCTCTTCGATATACCAGTGCACGTACCCTAATTTCGAGGGCGTAAATTTCATAAGAAGGGAGGTTGTAAGACCCCAAACTTTTATAAATAAAGATGAATTTTCTATAAATATTATTTTTGAATATTATGGAATAATTTGATATAATGTTATAGTTGTGGGTAATATTTATAAATTTTGCAAAGTATGCAAATGGTTATATTATATTCGATTGGTCTGGGAATATTCATTTTTAGCAGAGGAATATTCGTACAACGGATCAATCATTGGTGGACCCCATAATGTAATTATTGTCGGATTGAGAAAACGACAAAAATATTTTATTGAAATAACGGCGGAAGTTTTACCGTTGATCTTTGTTGAACTACTTTAAGTAGTAAAAAAATACGAATACGTGTGGTGGTTGCATAGTAGCATTACGGTATTGATTATTGATGCTTATGTGAGAAGTCACTCGGTTTGATTCCATTATTGTCGATTAATAATATGAATTATTATAGCGATAATGACGCTTTTGTTTTATTCAGTATTATTAACGTAATAAAAAAAACATCTTTTTATATAAAATGTAATACTTTATTAAAGTTATTCTATAAATAAAATATATTATATTTTATTATGCATAGTGTTTTGCATAGTGTTTTGTATATAGTGTTTGCATAGTAAAATGTTTTTATATAAATAGAATATATTATATTTTATTTAAAAGATTTTGCTTTAAATATGGACCGTCGATTAAAGTAAATCAATCTGGACCGTTCATGGATTAATTACTATGCATTCTATTTTCCTATAAATAGAAACTCATTCCATCATTATTTTCTTATTTAATTCTTTGAAACTCTAGAGAGAAACTATAGAGAGAAAGAAGAAAAGTATTCTCGCTACTTCACTTTGCCAATATTCAATTCTTCTAAGGTAGGGAATATTATTTGTTGTACTGTAAGGGGTGTTATTCTTTTGTATTCATGAAGAGAACTTCTTTTGTTATTCCATTCTTATTTATTCTACATTGGAATAACTCAGATACGCTGAATCCCCTATACTTGGTGATCTTCTTCTTTTATTCCATTCTTCTATTATTCATTGGAACATCCACATATGTGTTTTTACACCGACTGGTTCCGCTTTTTATTATTATTCATTGGAACATCACATGCATGTGTTTTACAGGACCGGGTTCCGCTTTTATTATTTAGAACATCCCATGCTCGTGTGTTTTACAGGACCGGTTCGTCTTTTATCATTCATTGGAATATCCTATCTGTGTGTTTTACAGGATCGCCGTTCCATCTTTATTATTCATTTGAACATCCCGTCGATTGTGAATTTCACCGACCGGTTCCGTTATTATTATTCTGCTGAATAACTCGCCTACATCACAAGTACCGCATGCATGGTGATTTCTTTTGTTATTCCATTCTTTATTATACCCCGTTGGTTAAAACTTTGACTTCTATACTCCATGAAATTAGTAGAATATCCTTGATATTTGCGTTTCATCCAATATCTTTTCATGAAAATATTCTTACGATCATTCTTGAATTTTACTCTACAAAGCAAAGAGATTATCGTCGACAGTTTGGATGTTATTAGTTCTGAACAACTTAATTCTTGAACTTGTTTTATTGAATTCTTATATCATTGTCATCATCCTCATGTTTATATTTTTTTTTAAAGTCATCGTGGCTTGTAGAGAGAGCATGGATGGACTTGGTATGATTATGACTGTGGATTATTCGGTGTAATCATGACCGTAATGTTACAAATGATGTGGTAAAAGTCCTCAGTGGCCGTAGTGCATTGATGGACAGTTGTTGGCATGATCATGACCATTAATGAATACACAACTATTCTTGGCCCGTAGTGCGCAGAATAATTGTGGTCGTGATACTAAAGAATATCCTTGGCCAGTAAAAGTGGGGTGATTCGATGATGTGGATTATTTATTAAAAGTGAGTCTCACCTATAATGATGATGAAAAACCTTTTAAATCATAAAAGATAGTAGATTTTATTTTTTACTTGACTCTTTTAATGGATTGCTTGTTCCGCAGCAGTTAAACTTGATGTTTATTATATTTTATCAGTTTAACAATGTTGAAGGCTATTGATAATTTATTCTGCATTATCTTAGTCATAATATTTCATTTGGGCTAGTTGAGCTCACCCTTTCTTTCACTTTTTCTTCTTGAAATGAGAACATAATTGGACGAGTCGGGAAGCGGAGTAATGGTCCAGAGGATAGCATTAGTAGTTCTCACTATTTCGTGAAATAAAGTGATAATAATTGTAATGAGGACTCCTTTTGAGTTTGTATAATATCTAGTAGACAATATTTGTATTCAAACTCACGCTTTATGTCATATTATTACACGGCAGTTATATTAGTAAGTTGTATTTAAATTTCGCACCATGTATCCGACTACCCAAGATGGGTGATGTATACCTAATTTTGGGGGCATCACACTTCGTATGTAGAACATGCTCCTTCCTATCCAAAATCTTGACAGGTACCTCTTCATACGTTAAGTCTTGGCTATCTCGTCCTGGTTCTAACTCAATAACATGGTTCGGTCGTCCACATATTTACGTAACATCGATACGTGAAAAACGTTATGAACACGCGTCATACTTGGCGGTAAAACGAGTCTATAGGCCACAGTTCCTATTCGATCGAGAATTTCAAATGGAATAATAAATCGAAGGTTTGAGCTTTCCTCACATCGCCGATTCTCGCTTTTAGAATAACGACTTCTTGTACCTTCTTCTTCATATTCATCAGCTCCGGTGTTTAACTTGAACGGTTTTAACTTTATCGATTAAAGTCGATTCTACTCGTATATCATCACATGGGTCCCTAGAGTCTTTAACTCTATATCTATCATTTGTAAGTTATATGAAATGGGTCTTTGACAATATCGCATTCGTACTCGTATACGATCTTTTACTCAACACGTCAGCTACCACGTTCGCTTTTCCAGGATGGTATGGTCAGAACATGTGCCAAAATGAGTCTCCTATTGAGTTCTTCGAAGCTCTTTCCACATTCCTTGCTCCATTCGAATTTTGTATCTCTACGAGTCAGCTGCGTTAATGGAGTAGCGATTCGAGAAAATCTTTCCACAAAATCTTCGATAATAACTAGCTAAGCATAGAAAGCTACGTATTTCGACATCGACTTAAGTTGTTCTCAATCGTGACTCATATCCCAATCTTGATATAGACGTCACAATGACACCTATCGTTTTACTACCAAGACAAATATGGCGTCCCCCACTTGAGAGTCTCGCTTCGTGCATTCCACAAAGGAAGTCACCGGATAAAGGCTCGGTACCAAATTCTATAGTTGAATTTTTAACTCACGAAGTTCAATAGAGCCATGAGATTTTAGAAATGGGTTTTGTCTTAGGGTTCAAAGTCGATACAAAATTCAATATCACACTTTGGGAGTAAGCTAAGAAATTCTTCAGAAATACATCGTGAAATTTACTAACAATAGAAATATCATTCAAATCGGACGATTTTTGTTTAAGTCCATAACATGGGCTAAGAAAACTTGACATCCGTTTTCAATAAACGAATGACTTTGTGGCTTGATATGAAAGTGTTTGACTTCAATGGTTTGGTTGCTTGAATTGAATAATGTTTCTTAGGAATATGAAAACTAACAACCTTTAAAAGCAATCAATTTTGGCATGATGAGTAGTTAATTAATCAATCCCCAAAATCACATCGAAGCAAGTATCTTTAAAGAAATAAGGTCAACAGGTAATGCGATGGTGCCAACTTGGATCAAACAAGATTTATAAACAGTGGATGTGATGAAAGTTTCTCCTAATGGAGTTTTCACAGATAGGTCAAAGTCTAACTTCTCCTGAATCAAGTTTAAACGTTGAGCTCAAGTAGAAGAGATAAAAGAATGGGTAGCACCCAGATTCAATAAGGTATAAACTTCGCATGAATTTATGATTAGCTTACCCGTGATCACCTCGTTTGGGTTCTCTCGATGTTGACGACCACGACAAACGCTTCTTTCGAGGCGATTGACTTTGACTTTTCTCGATGACCTTTTGAGTCACCATCCCCCATCGGGCTTGGTTTCGCACCGTATAATCTCGAAAGCGATATGTCCTTCCTTTCCACAATTATAGCATACCTTGAGCTGCTGTGGACGGCCAATGATGATGTCCCTCTTTTCACATTTATAACATACGAAGGTGGTCGTTCTCCTCCTTAAAACCGATTCTTCTTTGGTGCCGACGCGTCTTCACAAATTGTCATTGTTGAATCTCATCTTTTAAAATCTCCCCGACTCGCTTCTTCTATTTTCATGGCTACGAGTATCACCAGAGTGGGTTGTCGCTCTTGTCTCAGATTTTTCTTTCTCCGCCCGGTTATCGTTGTTACGATGATCGATGTCACCCAGTATGATCCGGTTCATGGTCTCTTGGTTGAACGTACTTTCATTATCTCGCTTCTAATAATTGAGCTCTGTTGAAAACATCCGAATATAAGGAAAATTTATGAGAGATAAGATATTATCAAGATCTGGGTTTTAAACCCCTCGAAACATCCTCGTCATTCGTTCCTCATTCTCTACCAAATGAGGTGCAAACTCGATAACTCTCGCGAACTTCGCCTCAGATTGGGACAATCATGTTGTTTTTGTTCTAGTCTAATAAACTCTACCTCTTTCATATGGCGAATACTTTCAGAAAGTATTTTTTGTTGAAAAAAGAATCAAACGCTTCCCAAGACATCTTTGAGTGCGGGCGAAAGTCGGGTCCGTTCACAGACTCCCACCAAGAGTCTTCCTCGCCACGGAACATAAAGGTGGCGAATGGAACCTTCTGTTCCTCCATGCATCCCAAGACATCGAATATCTTGGTAATTTGCTTGACCCATGTTTTCGCCATGATCGGATCCGCTTTTCCTTAAAATTCGTGGTCCCAACTTTGAATCGCTTGGTCAGGATGTCAAGGCGTGCTTATCATTTCCACCTTATTCTCGTATACGAAGTCTCCCTCGCCAAATGCGGTTTTGTATGAACCGGAAAAAGCTCCTAAACATCCGCTGTTCATCGCTCCGCTCAGTGGTGTTGTTTACGGGAGGAATATTGCCTTCCGTTGCACGTTCCACGGGTGGTGATTAAAGGTGTTTCCACGGTCTCATTAACTCCGGCGTTAATATTCTCACCGCCATTCTTAAATACGCCATAAAACAAGGGTTAATTAAACAAATTAACATATCACATATTAACCATATACTTCAATCGACCAACAAATAAGCTTAGGTATGACATATACTAGCGAAGAATTACTAAATCTCCCTTCTAGTACTATTCCCGATCTCGCCAGAGACCATATCCCTAAGCTCGATATTAATTGTGACGCCCCCAAAATAGGTCCAATCCAACCAACCTATTCGAGTCGCCAAATACATGGTATGTAAACAACTACAACTTAATTAATACAATTGTCGTGCAAAAATACGACAACACATAAATTGTGAGTTTAAATACAAATATTGTCTTTCTGCATAATATCCACACTCAAATAAGTCCTCATTACAATTATTGATATAATTATATTACAAAATGGTGAGGACTACAAAAACAATTGTCTTGAACCATCACTCCACACCCCAACTAGTTTCGCTTATATTCTCGCCTCCGAGAAGAAAAATAGAACAAAAAGGAAAAGGGTGAGCTCAACTAGCCCAAATAAAGAATATTATGACTAAGATAATGTACAACAAATTATCCTTAGTCTTAGAAAAACAATACAATAGACAACAAGTTTTAGATCAACAAATGCGGTGAAACAACAATTCATTGTAAGAGTTAAGTAGAGAATGAAATCTACTATCATTTATGAATTTAAAGTCCATCATCGATATTTTATCCTCGTAACATCAATCAATATACATCATAAATCAAATATTCATCTTTGCACTACATGTGCCAAAGATATTCACTTAATTAGTCATGTTCATCTAAACACTTGTTCATCTTCGCACTACGGGCCAAAGATATTAATCATAAAATCATTCATGTTTGACTTTTGAGCCAAAGATATTCGGATTATATCATCATTTAGGACTAAGGATGATTAAAAATATTTTAAAGAAAACGAATCCAATTGAAACAAAAGAATAAATATTAAGGATTCAGACAATACACAATCCAAGTTCAAAAAATACTTCATAAGTAATCGAGTGGAGTAAAATTCAAGAATGAAGACCAAAACATAGATCCAATCAAAAATAGGAATCATAATGAGACAATCTTGGACACGTAAAGAAAAAATTTAATTTTTACGTGAATAAGGTCGTATTCGTGAATAGGCCAGTATACGTGAATAGTAACTCAACCTCAAAAGATAGAAATTTCAAAAAAACATCATCACGCTTCGTGAATAGTCTCTATGAATAGTAACTCATGAATAGTAACTCGTGAATAGTAATCCATGAATAGTAACTCCCGACATGAAAAAGTTTCAAATTTGATAAAAAATTCCAACCAATATATTTTAAGACAATGATATTGAAGAAATAATATCATTTTCGAATAAAATAACATCTCTTACCTCGTAAAGAATAGTACTTCGATGATGGAATATCGGATATAGTCTTTGAAAGAACTTCAGCACCAGTATAGTAATACTCAAAGTACTAAAATACTCACAAATACGCCGATATTATAAAGAGAAAGAGAGAGAAATCTTTAGTTTACGGTGTGATTTTCAATTCTAACCCAAGACCCTATTTATAGGAAAATGCTTAGAACACCAAAGCGTAGAAAATTTAATATAATATTAATATTTATATTATAAATTCTACGCTTTTACTTAGCATCTGAAATCACCACCTAATCACATGTTAAATGAGTCCCAACAATGTAAAAAAACGTTTTTGTTAATATAATTATTTAAAACTTCCAAAAATCAATTATTCTGGAACCTCAGATCTTTAATAATTCATAATAAATAGCTCTTTTATCAGAAAATTCGAATCTTGCGACTTTTTATAGGAAATTCTATTCTCTACAACTTTGCAGAAGAAAATTTTTTCCAAATTCCAAACAGAAATTGACCGAAATCCATAAACGGATGATTTTACAGGCTATAATCAAATTTCAGTCAAAAAATGGGCCCACGGACATATTTAACATGTTTTAAATAACTTTTGCAACAAAAATACTCCTCATCCTCATATACTCATATATCCCACATTCATTGTAAAAATATCCACATTATTAAATTATAATAATATAATAAAATATTATTTTATCAGAAAAGATAAAATATCAAATTTTAAATATATTACTTTAAAAAATTTCTCCATCTATATCCACATAAAATCAATATTTTCTCATCATATAAATCAATAATTAATTATTCACAAATAATATTACAGAATCACAAGATCTGGCAACTGTGCGGTAGTTTCAGGAAAGAGGGCTTTCAATAAAGATTTCTCCTTCTTTGCAGCTTGCAATTAGGTGACCAAACCCTCTCCTTAAATGTAACTTTCTAGACATTGCCAATAATGTTTTCTAATAATATTATTCGGATAATATGAATTATTGCTCTGATAATGAAAAAATCTTGTGTAGTGACAATTATCAAAAATAAAGAATATAAAAAAATCAACGTAGCAATTATTGAATTAATAAAATAAAATACTAAACAGTAATTACTGTAACAATTATTGAGTAGTGTAAAACCCCAACTTTTTGAATAAAGATGAATTTTCTATAAATATTATTTTTGAATATTATGGAGTGAAATTGATATAATAGTTGTGGGTAATATTTATAAATTTTGCAAAGTACGCAAGTTGTTATATAATATTCGATTGGTCGGGGAATATTTGTTTTAACAGGGAATATTAATACAACGGCACAATCATTGGTGGACCCCACAACAGAATTATTATCGGATTGAGAAAACGATAAAAATACTTTATGAAAATAACGACGGAAGTTTTACCGTTAGCTGTTGAAATACTGGGTGTTAAAAAATAAATGAATGCGCGCTGGGTTACATAAGTAGCACACGGTATTAATTATTGATGCTTAAGTGATAATTCACTCGCTTTTGTTGGTATTATTAATGTAATAATCTAGAAAATCTTTTTATATAAAATGTAATACTTTTATAAAGTTATTCTATAAATAGAATATATTATATTCTATTATGCATAGTGTTGCGTAGTTGTCTGCATAGTATTTTGCATAGTAAAATCTTTTTATATAAAATAGAATACTTTTATAAAGTTATCATTTTATTAGACAATAATTAGAATATATTATATTTTATTATGAATAGTGTTTGCATACAGTACTGGTAGTGTTTGCATAGTAAAATCTTTTATAAAGTTATTCGTTTTATTAGATTATAAATAGAATATATTATATTTTATTTTGCTTTAAATATGGACAAGTCGATTAAAGTAAAACAATCTCGACTAGTTCATGAGTTAGTTACTATGCATTCCATTTTTTTTATAAATAGAAGCACATTCATTCATTATTTTCATTTAATTCTTTGAAACTCTGAGAGAGAAACTAGAGAGAAAGAAGAAAAGTATTCTTACTTCACTACTTATATATCCAAAGATTCTTCTCCTTTAGGTAGGGAATATTATTTGTTGTATTCGTAAGAGTGTTATTCTTTCTTATTCATGAAGAGAACTATTGTTATTCCAATTCTTATTATTACATTGGAATAACTCAGATACGCTGTGCTTCACCCTATACTTGGTGACATTCTTTTATTATTTCATTGGAACATCCTCGTCATGTGTTTTACACAGGACTTGGTTAAAATCTTTATTATTATTCCGCTGGAACATCCATGTCATGTGTTTTACATAGGACACGGTTTAAATCTTATTATTATTCTCGTTGGAACATCCTATCTCGTGTGTTTTACACGGACTCGGTTAAAATCTTTATTATTTTGTTGGAACATCCTCGCTTGCAAATTTTGTCGACACCGGTTCCGTTATTATTATTACATTGGAATAACTTCGCCTACATCTTAATACCGCATGCATGGTGATTTCTTTTGTTATTTCATTCTTTATTATACTCGGTTGGTTAAAGTTTTGACTTTTATACTCCATGAAATTAGTAGAATATCCTTGATATTTCAAGGCTTCATCCAAGATCTTTTCATGGAAATATTCTTCCGATCATTCTTAAATTTTACTCTACAAAACAAGATCATGTTGACAATTTGGACGTTAATAATTCTCGGATAAAATAATTCTTGAACTTGTTTTATTGAATTCTTATATCATTGTCATCATCCTCATATTTATATTTTGTTGAAAGTCATACGTGGCTCTGTAGTGCATAGATGGACTTGGTATGATTATGATTAGGATTATTCTTGTAATCATAACCGTAATGTTACAAATGATGTGGTAAAAGTTATCATTGGTCCGTAGTGCATTGATGGATGCTTGTTGGCATGATCATGACCATTAATGAATACACAAATATTCTTGGCCCAGTGAGTGTATGGATAATTGTGGTCGTGATACTAAAGAATATCCTTGTCAGTAGTAGCGGGGGTGATTCGATGATGTGGAATATTTATTGTCGAAGTCTGAGTCTCGGCGATAACAATGATGAAAAACCTTTAAATCATAAAAGATAGTAGATTTTATTTTTACTTGACTCTTTTAATGGATTGCTTGTTCTACTTGCAGTTATACTTGATGATGTTTATCGGAGTTGAATCATGTCACCATCAAAAAAATAGGTACCCATTGCCACGTATTGATGACCTGTTTGACCGGATTTGTAAGGAGCCAAATTCTTTTCAAAGATTGATCTTCATTAGGATATCACCAATTGAAGATTAGAACTGATGATATTCCAAAGAGAACTCCGATGCGGGCATTATGAATTCTAGTCATGTCCTTTGGATCGACTAATGCTCCCGATGCCTTCATGGATATGATGAACCGTATTCAAGGAATATTTGGATCATTTTGTGGTCGTCTTTATTGATGACATCCTCATATATTCCAAAAGCCGTGAAGATCATGAGAAACACTTGAGGTCGATACTCCAAAAGCTTCGTGAATACAAGCTTTATGCCAAGTTCAAGAAATGCGAGTTCGGCTTAAGAAGTAGCATTCCTTGGGCACGTGGTATCAAGTCATGGAATATCCGTTGACCCAAGAAAGATGAAGCTATTCAAAGTGGGAACAACCTAAATCGATGATCAAGCACGTAGCTTTTCGCTTTAAATTGGTTATTATCGAAGATTCGTAGAAGGGTTTTCTCGAATAACTACTCCACTAACTCAGCTGACTCGGAAAGATACAAAGTTCGGTTGGTGCGAGGAATGTGAGAAGAGTTTTCAAGAACTCAAGAGGAGACTCATTTCAAAGACTGCTCGACAATACCATCTAGTTCGGAGGATTTGTCATCTCTACGGTGATGCTTTGGGCAAAGGGTTAGGATGTGTTCTCATGCAACATGGGAAAGTCATAGCCTATGCCTCACGACAACTCAAAGAATATGAGAGGAATTATCCTACTCGTGACCTAGAGTTAGCAGTTGTTGTCTTCGCACTTAAAATTTGGAGGCATTACTTGTATGGGGAGAAAGTGGAGATCTTTACGGATCATAAAAGCCTCAAATATTTCTTCACTCAAAAGGAACTCAACACGCGACAACGACGTTGGCTTGAACTGTTGAAAGATTATGATCATACCATCCAATACCATCCTGGAAAAATGAATGTGGTAGTTGACGCATTGAGTAGAAGATCATATGCGGGTACGAGTGCTATATTGTCAACGCAAAGGCCCATTTTGTATGACTTCCAAAGGATGGAGATAGAGATAAAGACTCCAGTGACCCACATGATGATGGCAAATATACGAGTAGAACTGACTTTAATTGATAAAATTAAAACTGTTCAAATTACAGATCCGGAGCTGATGCGTATGAAGAAGAAAGTGCAAGAAGGTGCGATGCCGGAAGCAAAAATCAATGAAGAAGGAATACTTCGAGTCAACTCCAGACTTTGTGTTCCTAACGACCCTGATTTAAAGTATAAAATCATGATGGAGGCGCACAACACACCATTTGCAATCCATCCTGGGAGTACCAAAATGTATCATGATCTTCGACATACATTTTGGTGGGGCAACAAGAGAGAGATAATATTTGTTTATCTCAAGGTGTCTAACGTGTCAACGAAGTCAAGTGAGCATCAAGTACCAAAAGGTCCATCAGAACCACTTGAAATTCCAGAATGGAAGTGGGAGCACATTACCATGGATTTCAATTATTAGTCTTCCCAAGGTTTCTTCAAGGCATAGATGCGATTTGGGTCATTGTTGATAGATTGACCAAATCCGCTTCATTTCTTACCGACACGAGAAACTTATACACTTGAACGCCTTGCTCAGATGTATATAAAACGAGGTTGTAAGATTGCATGGTATGCCAAGATCCATAGTTTCGATCGAGACCCAAGATTCACTTCAAGATTTTAGGTTAGTTTGCAAAAAGTTATGGGCACGGATTTACGATTTAGCTTCTAAGATATCATCCTCGTCATTTGGACGGACAATGGAGAGGACTATTCAAACTCTTCAAGATCTATTAAGACTCGTGTCCTCGACTTCAAGGAAGTTGGGACAAGTTCTTACCATTGGTGGAGTTTTCCTACAACAACAAGTTATCAAGTAAGTATTGGCATGGCTCCATTCAAGCCAGTATGGAAGAAAGTGTCGTTCTCCAAAGATCTTTGGGATGAGGTGGGTGAAGCAACGTTGTTGGGACCGTGAGTTGGTACGTATATGACTACGTAAAAGATTCAAACGATTAAGAACGATAAAAACCTCACAAGATCGATGAAAGAGTTATGTCGATCTTCATCGAAAGGACGTGGAATTCGATATAGAGATCATGTGTTGTTACGTGTTACTCCATGGAAAGGGGTTACTTAGATTTGGAAAGAGAGGAAAGCTCAATCCTCGATTTATCGGCCCATTTTTAATCCTTGATCGAGTAGGAACTGTGGCCTATAGACTCGCTTTACCGCCAAGTATGTCTCGTGTTCATAACATTTTTCAAATATCCATGTTACGTAAATATGTGGAAGACCCAAACCACATTATCGAGTTGGAACCGGACGAAATAATTAAAGATTTGACGTATGAAGAGGTTCATGTTCAAATCTTGGATAAGAAGGAACATATTCTACGCACCAAGGTTATACCTCAAGTCAATGTTTTGTGGAGAAACCACGATGTTGAGGAAATGACTTGGGAGTTAGAATCTGAAATGAAATCAAGGTATCCTTACCTCTTCGACATACCAGGTACGCACCCTAATTTCGATGAAATTTCATAAGAAGGGAGATTGTAAACCCCAACTTTTTGAATAAAGATGAATTTTCTATAAATATTATTTTTGAATATTATGGAGTGAAATTGATATAATAGTTGGGGTAATATTTATAAATTTTGCAAAAGTACGCAAGTTGTTATATAATATTCGATTGGTCAGGGAATATTCGCTTTTTAACAGGAATATTAGTATACAACTAAGACAATCATTGGTGGATCCCATTAACTAATTATTCATTTGATCGAGAAAACGATAAAAATACTTTATGAAAATAATATGGAAGTTTTACCGTTAATCATGTAAACAATCTTGTTAAAGAAAAGTAAAAAGAATACGCGTGGTTGCATAAGAGTAATACACGGTATTAATTATCGATGCTTAAGTGATAAGTCACTCAATTTTGTTGGTATTATTAATGTAATAATACGGAAAATCTTTTTATATAAAATGTAATACTTTTATAAAGTTATTCTATAAATAGAATATATTATATTCTATTATGCTTAGTGTTTGAATAAAGTGTTTCAGATAGTAAAATCTTTTTTATATAAAAATGTAATACTTTTATAAAGCTATCTCTGTTTTATTAGATAATAATTAGAATATATATTATATTTTATTACGATAGTGTATTCGTAGATAAAGTGTTTGCATAATAAAATCTTTTATAAAGTTATTCGCTTTTATTAGATTATAAATAGAATATATTATATTTTATTTTGCTGCTTAAATATGGACCGTCGATTAAAGTAAATCAATCTCGACCATTCATGAGTTAGTTATTATCGATTCCATTTTTCTATAAATGAAGCTCATTCATTCATTTTTTTTTTACTTAATTCATTTAAACTCTGAGAGATAAACTATGAGAGAAAGAAGAAAGTATTCTGCTTACTTCACTACTTATATATCCAATACTTTCTTTCTCCTTAAGGTAGGGAATATTATTTGTTGTACTCGTAAAGAGTGTTATTTTTTTTTTATTCATGAAAAAGAACTTGTTATTCCAATTCTTATTATTCTCGTTGGAATAACTCAGATATATGCCTATATCTACCCTATACTTGGTGACATTCTTCTATTATTCTATTGGAACATCCTGTCTTTGTGTTTTACACCGGACTTGGTTCCGTCTTTATTATTATTCCGTTGGAACATCCTGTCTGTATGTTTTACACCGGACCGGTTCCGCCTTTTATTATTATTACATTGGAACATCCCATCATGTGTTTTACATCGGACCGGTTCCATCTTTTTATTATTCTGTTGGAACATCTTGTTTGGTGCAAATTTTGCCTCGACCGGTTCCGTTATTATTATTTCGTTGAATAACTCGTTCTATCTGAAGTACCGCATGCATGGTGATTTCTTTTGTTATTCCATTCTTTATTATACCAGGTTGGTTAAAGTTTCAACTTCTATACTTCATGAAATTAGTAGAATATCCTCGATATTCAAGCGCTTCATCCAAAGATCTTTTCATGGAAATATTCTTCCGATCATTCTTGAATTTTACTCTACAAACAAAGATTATGTCGATAATTTGGACGTTAATAATTCTGGATAAAATAATTCTTGAACTTGTTTTATCAATTCTTATATCATTGTCATCATCCTCATGTTTATATTTTGTTGAAAGTCATCTGTATTCAGAAAGTATAGATGGACTTGGTATGATTATGCACCTGTGGATTATTCTTGTAATCATGACCGTAATATTACAAATGATGTGGTAAAAGTTCTCATTGGCCCGTGAAGTGCATTGATGGATGATTGTTGGCATGATCACGACCATTAATGAATACACAAATATTCTCGCCCGTAGTGCAGTATGGATAATTGTGGTCGTGATACTAAAGAATATCCTCGTCAGTAAAGTGTGGGTGATTCGATGATGTGGAATATTTATTAAGTCGAGTCTCAAATGATAATGTTGATGAAAAACCTTTAAATCATAAAAGATAGTAGATTTTATTTTTTACTGACTCTTTTAATAGATTGAAATATTATTTGTATACGGTTTATGTTTCACCCATTCGAGTTGTATTAGTAAGTTGTAATATTACACGGTACGTAAATAACTACAACTTTATTATTACAACAAGATAATGTGAGTCAAAATAGGTATACATCACCCAAATATTATCTTCTACAACTTTATTATTACAATCTATGAGTTCAATACAAATCCTCATCAATATCTATATCGATCATCATTTATCGATACATTATTTTACAAAATGGTGAGGACTACTAAACAATCCTTTCTAAAACCTTCATTCCATACCCCGACTGCATCGCTATATATTCTCGCCTCCCCGAGAAAAATGGAACAAAAAGGAAAAGGGTGAGCTCAACTAGCTCAAGAGAAGAATATTACGACTAAGATAATATACAACAAATTATCGTTAGTCTTCAACAGGAAAAATCTAATGTAATACAATAGACAACAAATTTTAAATCAATATTCGCAATGAAATAATAATTCATGTAAGAGTTAAGTAGAGAATGAAAACTACTATCTTCTATGTATGAATTTAAAAGTTCATCATCATATTTTATCCCTCGTAACATCAATCAATATACATCCGAATCAAATATTCATCTTTGCACCACAGCCAAAGATATTCATCATGGTCATGTTCATTTAAACACTGCTCATCTTTGCACCTGCCAAAGATATCATCTTTGAATCATTCTTCGCTCACTGCACTTATGTGCCAAAGATATTCTTAAGAAATCATTCATTCAGCACCATGTGCCAAAGATATTCAATAATATCATCATTTAAGACCGAGGATGATGAAAAAAATATTTTTAAAGAAACGAATCCAAATGAAACAAAATGACAAGGATTAAGGATTAAGGATTCAGATTTTGTTTTATCCACGTCCAAAAATACCTCAAAAATAATCATAGTGGTGTAAAATTCAAGAATGATCAAAACATGGATACAATCAAAGCTAAGATCCGTAATAGATATTTTTGGACAAAAAAGAAGAAATTTTATTTTTCTATGAATAAAGATCAGATACGTGAATAGTGTCAGATACGTGAATAAGGTCCGATACGTGAATAGTAATCGACACCAAAAGATAGAAATTCCACAAAAACATCTTCACGCTTCACTTAATAGTACTCGTGAATAAGAACTCGTGAATAAGAATCGCTTAATAAGAATCGTGAATAAGAACTCATGAATAAGAACCCATGAATAAGAACTAGTAAATATACATGAAAAAGTTCCAAATTTGATAAAAACTTCAGATCAATATTTCAAAGATAATGATATCAAGAAATAATATCATTACTTAAAAAAATAATATCCCTTACCTCGAAAAGATCAAGATTTCTAAATCTAAAACACCTTGATATAAAGCTCAATGACTTGACTTGCACCGATATAGCAATACTCAAAGTATACTCAAAATACTCACAAGAATACGCCGATAATATAGAGAGAGAAAACTTCGCTTCTCGTGTGATTTTCAATTCTAACCCAAGACCCTATTTATAGAAATCGCTAGAACACCAAGCAGTAAAATTTAATAAATTAATAATATATTATATTATTTTCTACACATGTCTAGAATCTGATTTCAGCCATCAAACACATGCCACCTTCTAGAAAAAAATAAGAAAAACGTTTTTTCTAATTTTAAATATTTTAAACTTCAAAAATCAATTATTTTGAGCTTCTAACTTCAATAATTCATAATAAATAGCCCTTTCATCAGAAAATTGAATCTCATGAGTTTTTATAGGAAATTCAATTTCTACAACTTTGCGTAAGAAAGTTTTTCCAAATTCCAATCAGAAATTGATCAAATCCACAAACGGGCAATTTTACAAGCTATAATCAAATTTTCACCAATAAATGGGGTCCACCGACATGTTTAACATGTTTTAAACATTTATTGCAACAAAAATACTCTTCCTCCTCAGATACTCATATATCCCACATTCGTTGTAAAATATCACCAATTAATATATTATTAAAATAATATATTTAAACGAATTATTTTATCGTAAAAAAGATAAAATATTAATTTTCAACAATTGTCATTTTAAAAATTTTTCCATCTATATCCACATAAAATCAATATTTTTCTCATCATATAAATCAATAATTAATTATTCACAAATAATATTACGTAATCACAATATCGACAACTGTGCAGCTCCTCAGAAAGAGGGGCTTCCAATAAGAATTTCTTCTTATCATGCCGCAATTAGTGACCAAACCTCTCCTTAGATGTAACTTTCTAGACATCGCCAATAATGTTATCTAATAATATTATTCAGATAATATGAATTATTGCTTCGATAATGAAAATACGCAGTAATGACAATTATCAAACAAAGAATATAAAATATCAACGCAAAGAATTATTAACTCAATAAAATAAAATCGAATAAAGAATTACCGTAACCATTATCGAGTAAAGGCCTTCACGTAAGAATCAATAATTGGTGCAATACGCGTGCTATCGCTCAACAACGCAGACAATAGTGTTTTAACCAACGGGTATTCCAACAAGATAATCTCAGAATAACTACGCCGCTATTTAAAAACAACTTATATTTGTCGCTTTCTTCATCCAATCGCTTTCAAGCATGGGGTCCACACACACGGTCGCTACTGCGTCGCATTTAATATTCCCCGACAAAGCATTTAATATTCCACCACCAAACTAATATTCCCCAACAATAATGAATATTTTATAACCACTGCTTATTTTGAAATATTCATGATTTAACCCTTAACTATCCACATTAATCAAATCAACCCTTACTATTTCAAAATAATAAATAAAGGAAATTCCTTTTATTTAAAAATTTTGGTCTTACAACCTCCCTCCTTATGAAATTTCGCCCTCAAATCGACGACGCATTCGGTGTGTTTCAAAAGGTGAGGATACCTCGCTTTCATTTCCGCTTCAATTCCCTGTGTCATTTCCTCTATAAAGATGATTCCTCCACAAAACTTTAACTTGTGGTATAACCTTTCAAGGCAGTAGGACATGCTCCTTCCTATCCAAAATCTCGACAGTACCTCCTCACACGCTAAGTCTTCTGGCTATCTCGTCCTGTTCTAACTCAATAACGTGGTTCGGTCTTTCACATATTTACGCAAGTACGATATATGAAAACACATTATGAACACGTAGACATACTTGAGGTAACGCAAGTCTATAGGCTACATTTCCTACTCTGGCCAAGAATTTGAAATGGACCAATAAATCGTGGATCGAGCTTTCCTCTCTTCCCAAATCTTGTAACTCCCTTCCATGGAGCAACTCGCAACAATACATGATCCCCTACATTAAATTCCACGCCCTTTCGATGAAGATCCGTGATAACTCTTTTGTCGATCTTGTGCCGCTTTGTATACGCTTGTCGAATCATTTCGATCTTTTCAGAGTCATATCGCATTTAACTCAGTCCCAACAATGTTGCTTCACCCACCTCATCCCAACATATCGAGAACCACATTTTCGGCCCATATAATGCTTCAATGGAACCATGCCTATATTTGTTTAATAAACTATTTGTATGAGAATTCCACCAATGGCAAGTACTTATCCCAACTTCCTTTGAAATCTAGGACACGTAGTTTTAATATATCTTCAAGAGTTCGAGTAGTCCTTTCTCGATTGCTTCATCCGCTTTGAGGATGGTATGCCAAATCAATCGTAAATTGCGCTCATAGCTTTTTGCAAACTAACCCAAAATCATGAAGTGAATCTGGGTCACGATCTAAAACTATGGATACCGGCATGCCATGCAATCTCACAATCTCATTTACGCATATATACTAGAAAGACGCTCAAGGAATAAGTCTCTCAGATTTGAAGAAATGAGCAGATTTGGTTAATCTATCAACAATAACCCAAATAAGATTGATGCCTTGAGAAACCGTAGGAAGACCCGTGAACTAAATCCATAGTAATGTGTTCCCACTTCCATTCCCGAATCTCAAGTGGTTGCAACGGACCCTTAGGTACAAGATGCTCCGCCTTTACACGCTAAGCAAGTTAAACACATCGAGATAAACTTCGCAATCTCTCTCTTCATATTGTTCCACCAAAATGTATGTCAAGATCACGATACATTTTAGTAATTCGTGGATGGATTGCAAATGGTGTATTGTGTGCCTCCATCATAATCTTATACTTCAAATCGAGTCGTTAGGAACACAAAGTCTAGAGTGGACTCAAGTATTCCTTCTTCATCAATTCTCGCCCTAATAGCTCCTTCAGATTTCTTTTCTTCATACGACGACATCTCCTCGCCTGCCTGGCTCGAGTAACCTTAACTTTTTCTATTAAAGTTGGCTCTACGCAGATACTTGACATCATCGCACTCTGCTCCTCAAGATATGATCTTCTACTCAACGCCACCTACCACGCTCGCTTCCAAGATGGTATGGTTAGTAATACGTATTTAAATGAGTCGCCTCTCGAGCTCTTGGAAAATCTTCTCGCATTCCTCGCTTCCATAATGAATTTTGTATCTTTTCGAGTCACTAAGTTAACGAGAATAGCGATTCAAGAAAATCCTTCCACTAATCTCCGATAATAACCAACTAAGCTCTGTAAAGCTACGATTTCGACATCGACTTTAGTTGCTTCTCAATCGCGACTCATATCCCAATTCGATAAGACGTCACAATGACACCCTATCGCTTTACTATCGCATCTAATACGACGCCCCTACAGAGAGTCTCGCTTAGTGAATTCCACAAAGGAAGTCACAAGATAAAGGCTCGTGTACCAAATTTATAGTTGAATTTTTAACCTCAAGTTCAATAGAGCCATTCGATATGAGATTTTAGAAATGAGTTTTGTACCGGTTCAAAGTCGATACAAAATTTAATATCAAAGCTTTGGGAGTAAGCCAAGAAATTCTTCGTAAAATACGCCAGAAAAAATCAATAACAACAAGAATATTATTCAAATCGACGTGTCTTTATTCAAATCCATAACATGGACTAAGAAAATTCGACATCCGTAATAAACGAACGACTTCATGGCTTGATATGAAAATGTTTGACTACAATGGTTTGATTGTTGAATTCAATAAAAAGTTGCTTAGGAATATGAAAACTAACAACCTTATTTAAAATAATCAATTTTGGCATTGATGAGTAGTTAACCTTAAAATCACATCAAAAACAAATATCTCTATAGAAATAAGGTTAATGTGTAATGTGATAGTGCCAACTGAATCAAGCAAGATTTATAAACAACTGGATGTGATGAAAGTTTCTCCCAACGGAGTTTCCACAGACAGTCAAAGTCTAATTTCTCCGAGTCAAGTTCAAACGCTGAAATGCAAAGCAAGAGAGATAAAAGAATGGGTAGAACCCAGATTCAAGAAGGTATATACTTCGCAAGAATTTATAATTAACTAACCCGCAATAACTTCGCTCGTTCTCTTGATTTTGACCGGCCACGCACAAACGCTTCCAAGAACCGCTGACTTTGACTTTTTTCGGGACATCCTTTTCGAGTCACCATTCTCGCCGGATCTGGTTTCGATATCGCATAACTTCGAGATATATGTCCTTCTTTTCCACAATTATAGCATACCTTAAACTGCTAGGGCGCTTCAATGATATGTCCTCTTTTCCCAAGATTTATAATATACGACCGGTGGTCGCTTTTCTCCCCTTAAACTAGCCATCACGCAAGACCGACGCCTTCACATGGTCGTTGATAAATCTCCTCTTTTAAAATCTCCTCCCGACTCGCTTCTTCTATTTTCATGGCCACGATTACCACCAGAGTGGTTACCGCTTTTCGTTCAGATTCTTCTTTCTCCGCCGGTTATCATTATTCGATGATCGCTATCTTCTAGATGATCCTCGGTTATGGTCCTCATTGAACGTATCGTTATCTCGCTTCTAACAATCGAGCCCTCGCTGACAACATCCGGTCAGAGAGAAAATTTATGAGAAATGAGATCGACGACGTACGTCAAGTTTCAAACCTCTCGTAAACATCCGCCACACGCTCCTCATTCTCCACCAAATGAGGTGCAACTCGATAACTCCGCTAACTTCGCCTCGCATCGACACCGCCACGTTATTTCGCTTCTAGTCTAATAAACTCCACTTCCTTCATACGATTTAATACTTTCGTGGAAGTACTTGTCATCGAACTAGCTTTCAAACGCTCTCCCACGACACGCCGAAAAGTACCGATGGGTACGCTTCACGATTCCCACCAAGAATCGCTTCGCCATTTTAACATAAGGTGGCGAATGGAACTTTCTCGCTCCTCCGCATCCCAAGACATCGAATATCTTGTAATTTTTGACCCACGCTTCCGCCCTTTAATCGGATCCGCTTTCCTTAAATTCGTGGTCCCAACTTTGAATCGCTGGGTCAGGACCACCCGTGAATTGCTATCATTTCTCCTCAGATTTTGAACACGAAGTCTCCTCGCCCGATTTTGCATGAACCGCAAAAACTTCTAAACATCCCTCGCTCATCATCTCGCTTCAATGGTGTTGTTCACAGAGGAACATTGCCACTGTCAGACGCTCTCCTCGCTGTGTGAGCAAGCACAGCATCTCCACTGGCCTCATTTACTCCATCGTTAATATTCTCAATCGACATTCTCAAACATCGTCATAAAATAAGGGTTAATTAAGGAAATCAATATATCACATAATATCCCTATATAATCACCAACTCAACTAACAAATAAGCTTAGTAGACACACTAGCAAGGATTTACTCGCCTCTCCTCCTAGTTCTATTTCGATCTCCGCCGATCTCCGCTCGATAGATCATATCCCCAAGCTCGATACGGCTTAACCAAGCGACGGCCCCCAAAATAGGTATATGTGAAGTCACCCACCCATTCGAAGTCGCCAATATACGGTTGTCAATACATGGTATGTAAACAACTACAACTTTATTATTATTACAACAAGAAATCGTGAGTTTGAATACAAATATTATCTTCTGTATAATATCTATACTCAAATAAATCCTCATCACATTTATCGATACATTATTTTACAAAATGGTGAGGACTACTAAACAATCCTTTCTAAAACCTTCATTCCATACCCCGACTAAGACTCGCTATATTCTCGCCTCCCCGAGAAAAAATGGAACAAAAGGAAAAGGGTGAGCTCAACTAGCTCAAAGAAGAATATTATGACTAAGATAATATACAACAAATTATCGTTAGTCTTCAACAGGAAAAATCTAATGTAATACAATAGACAACAAATTTTAAATCAATATTCGCAATGAAATAATAATTCATTAAGAGTTAAGTAGAGAATGCAAACTACTATCTTCTACGTATGAATTTAAAAGTTCATCGCTCATCTTTTATCCTCGTAACATCAATCAATATACATCCTGAATCAAATATTCATCTTTGCACTATGTGCCAAAGATATTCATCACCTGGTCATGTTCATTTAAACACTGCTCATCTTTGCACTACGTGCCAAAGATATTCTTCGAAATCATTCAATCATCTTTTGACACTACAGCCAAAGATATTTAAGAAATCATTCATCTTCGCACTATGTGCCAAAGATATTCAATAATATCATCATTTAAGACCGAGGATGATGAAAAATATTTTTAAAGAAACGAATCCAAAGGAAACAAAATGACAAGGATTAAGGATTAAGGATTCAGATTTTGTTTTATCCACGCCCAAAATACCTCAAAAATAATCATAGTGGTGTAAAATTCAAGAATGATCAAAACATGGATACAATCAAAGTTAAGATCCGTAATAGATATTTTGGACAAAAAAGAAGAAATTTTATTTTTCTATGAATAAGTCAGATACGTGAATAGTGTCAGATACGTGAATAAGGCCGTGATACGTGAATAGTAACTCCGACACCAAAAGATAGAAATTCCACAAAAACATCTTCACGCTTCACTTAATAAAGACTCGTGAATAAGAATCGTGAATAAGAAGAACTCGCTTAATAAGAACTCGTGAATAAGAACTCATGAATAAGAACTCCATGAATAGTAACCCCGACATGAAAAAGTTCCAAATTTGATAAAACTTCAGATCAATATTTCAAAGATAATGATATCAAGAAATAATATCATTATTTAAAAAAATAATATCCCTTACCTCGAAAGATCAAGATTTCTAATTTAAACACCGGATATAAAGTATGATTGAACTTGCATAACCAGATAGCAATACTCAAAGTATACTCAAAATACTCACAAGAATACGCCGATAATATAGAGAGAGAAAACTTCAGCTTCGTGTGATTTTCAATTCTAACCCAAGACCCTATTTATAGAAATCGCTAGAACACCAAAGCAGTAAAATTTAATAAATTAATAATATAATTATATTATTTTCTACACATGTCTAGAATCTGATTTCAGCCATCAAACACATGCCACCTTCTAGAAAAAAAAATAAGAAAAAACGTTTTTCTAATTTTAAATATTTTAAACTTCCAAAAATCAATTATTTTGAGCTTCTAACTTCAATAATTCATAATAAATAGCCCTTTCATCAGAAAATTCGAATCTCATGAGTTTTTATAGGAAATTCAATTTCTACAACTTTGCAGAAGAAAGTTTTTCCAAATTCCAATCAGAAATTGATCAAATCCACAAACGGGCAATTTTACAAAGCTATAATCAAATTTTGGCCAATAAATGGGGTCCACCAACATGTTTAACATGTTTTAAACATTTATTGCAACAAAAATACTCTTCCTCCTCAGATACTCATATATCCCACATTCATTGTAAAAAATCATCACCAATAATATATTATTAAAATAATATATTTAAACGAATTATTTTATCGTAAAAAGATAAAATATTAATTTTCAACAATTGTCATTTTAAAAATTTTCTCCATCTATATCCACATAAAATCAATATTTTCTCATCATATAAATCAATAATTAATTATTCACAAATAATATTATTGTAATCACAATATCGACAACCGTGCAGCCCTGTGAAAGAGGGGCTTTCCAATAAGAATTTCTTCATCGCCGCAATTTAAGTGTGACCAAACCTCTCCTTAGATGTAACTTTCTAGACATTGCCAATAATGTTATCTAATAATATTATTCAGATAATATGAATTATTGCTTCGATAATGAAAAATAATCGTAATGACAATTATCAAACAACAAAGAATATAAAATATCAACGCAAAGAATTATTAACTCAATAAAATATCGAATAAAGAATTATCAGAACCATTATCGAGTAAAGGCCTTCACGTAAGAATCAATAATTGGTGCAATACCGCGTGCTATCGCTCAACAACGCAGATAAAGTGTGTTTTAACCACCGTATTCCAACAAGATAATCTCAGAATAACTACGCCAAGTTATTTAAAAACAACTTATATTTGTCGCTTTCTTCATCCAATCGCTTCACATGGGCCCACACATGGTCTACTGTCGCATTTAATATTCCCCGACAAGCATTTAATATTCCATTACCACCAAACTAATATTCCCGACAACAATGAATATTTTATAACCACTGCTTATTTTCAAATATTTCATGATTTAACCCTTAACTATCCACATTAATCAAATCAACCCTTACTATTTCAAAATAATAAATAAAGGAAATTCCTTTTTATTTAAAAATTTCGGGGTCTTACACGCTGGGTAAGATGTGAGACTAGAACTAGGAGGGAGAGACAGGAATTCTTATTTAAGATTAATAACTCTCTTAAATTTATTTTGTATTTAAATTGGTTGGTCAAAGTTTAGAGATATTATGTTACATGTCAATTAACCTTTGTTTTGTGTACTTAAAGATTCAAAATGACATCAATAAAATGTTGAGAATAAGAATGGAGCACAAGAGACCATTTGAAGTCTCATATCAATATTCGTGAGAATGTGCATCGTAAAGGCGACAATCCTCATGCAAACAACAAACCGACCAAATGTCGAATTTGAATGATGGATTGTTAGAGGCTTTATACATAATTTATTCATGCAAATATAGAAGTAAATCGTGCGACGACGCCCCAAAATTAGGTATACGTCACCCATCTTGGGTCGCCACTTACATGGTACATAAATTCAAATACAACTTACTAATATAACTGCCGTGGTACAATATTTACATAAACCGTGAGTTTGAATACAAATATTGTCTACTAGATATTATACAAACTCAAAAGGAGTCCTCATTACAACTATTATCACACTATTTCACGTAATAGTGAGGACTACTAATGCTATCCTCTCGACCATTACTCGCTCCCCGACTCGTCTCCAAATTATGTTCTCATTCTCATTTCAAGAGAATAAAGGAAAGAAAGGGTGAGCTCAACTAGCCCAAAGAAGAAATATTATGACTAAGATAATGCGTAATAAATTATCATTAGCCTTCAACAAAGTTGTTAAACCGATAAAATACAATAGACAACCAGCTTAATCAAGCAATGAATAAGCAATCCATTAAAAGAGTCAAGTAGAGAATAAAGTCTACTATCTTTTAGGTTTTAAAAGGTTTTCATCAATTTTTATCACCGAGACTCAAATTTTAATAAATAAACCACCACATCTAATCATCCCCGTACTCACTGGCCAAGGATTTTCATCAAATTATCAATGGTCATGACTATACCGAATCACCCCCCGGTCATAATCATACCAAAACTATCCATCATCGCATTACGTGCCATCGAGGACTTTTGTCACATCATTTATATCAAGTCATGATTATACCGAATGATCCTCGGTCATAATCATACTAAGTTCATCTATGCACGTAAGCCAAAGATAACATAATATAATATAATACGAGGATGATGACAATGACATAATAATTCAATAAAACAAGTTCAAGAATTATTTAATCCATGAATTATTAACGCCCAAATTGTCAACACGACATCGCTTTTGCAGAGTAAAATTCAAGAATGATCGTAAGAATATTTCCATGAAAAGATATCGGATGAAACGCAAATATCAAGGATATTCTACTAATTTCATGGAGTATAAGTCAAAGTTTTAACCAACCGGGTATAATAAAGAATGGAATAACAAAAGAAATCACCACGCATGCAGAGATCAGACAGATGTAAAAGTTATTCCAAATGTAATAATAATAACGGAACCAAAGTCGTGAAATTCACAACCGATGTGATGTTCCAATGTAATAATAAAGATGGAACTGCATCCGTAAAAACACATGACAGATATTCCAATGTAATGATAAAGACGGAACCAGTCCGTGTAAAACACATGCATGTGATGTTCCAAATGTAATAATAAAAAGATTTAATAACCAGTCCTGTAAAACACATGCATGTGATGTTCCAAATGTAATAATAATAGAATAATGTCACCAAGTATAGGTAAACCATAAGACATGATACAAAGTTATTCCAATGTAATAATAAGAATGGAATAACATAAGGATTTCACCAAGTATAGGTATGCCGCAGACACATACAAAGTTATGTATATAGGTATGCCACTTTTACAAAAGTTATTCCAATGTAATAATAATGAATGGAATAATGTAAGTTCTCTTCAAGAAGAAAGAATAACACCCCTTACCGTAAAAAGAACCTAATATAGAAGTAAAGAAGTAGAAGTAATACTCTTCTTCTTTCTATAATTTTTCTCTATAGCTTCTTCTCTATAATTTCTCTCTGTAGTTTCAATGAATTCGTAAGAAAATAATGAAGGAATGAGCTTCTATTTATAGGAAAATGGAATGCATAAGAATTAATCCATGAACTATCCGTATTGATTTATTTTAACTGACGGTCCATATTTAAAGAAAAATCTTTTAAATAAAATATAATATATTCTATTTATATAAAAACATTTTACTATGCAAACACTATGCAATACTATGCAAAACACTATGCAAAACACTATGCAACACTATGCATAATAAAATATAATATATTCTATTTATGTAATAACTTTAATAAAGTATTCTATTTTTTATATAAAAGATGTTTCGCTTTTATTACGCTAATAATATTTAATAAAATAAAACGTCATTATCGCTATAATAATTCATATTATTAATCGACAATAATGGAATCAAACCGAGTGACTTCTCACATAAGCATCAATAATCAATACCGTGCGCTACTACGCAACCACACGACATCATCGTTTTTTTACTACCGAAAGTAGTTCAACAAGAATCACCAGAAAACTTCCGCCGTTATTTCAATAAAATATTTTTGTCGCTTTTTCAATCCGACAATAATTTCGCCAGGTCCACCAATGATTGAGCTGTTGTATTAATATTCCCTCGCTAAACCTAATATTCCCCACCAATCGAATATATAATATAACCACTGCATACTTTGCAAAATTTATAAATACTACCCACAACTATAATATTATCTCAAATTCACACCATAATATTAAAAATTATTTTCGACAAAATTTAAATCTTTATCGATAAAACTGGGGTCTCACAATCTCCCTCCTTATGGAATTTTCGCCTCAAATTAGGGTACGCACTGTATGATAAAGAGGTGAGGATACCTTGAATACCTTTATCGTTGAAAACATTAAATTCATTTTTGCAATCCTACCAAAGATATTCATTAACAATTCATCTTTGCACTACAAAGCCAAAGATATACAATCAGAAACCAATAATGTCGAGACTCATTTTAATAGTATCATTACACCACGAATTATCCATGCACCATCGCCAAGGATATTCGTGTTTTCAATTACGGCCATGATTATACCGAATAATCCGTGGTCATAATCATACCAAGTCTATCAATGCACTACTACCAAAGACGACTTTTTACCACATCCATGAATTAATATTTCATCACGAGACTCATTTCAATAATTAATCCATATCATCGAATCATCCCCGCACTACGTGCCAAGGATATTCATTAAGATCAATGCACCATTTAATTATCCATGCACTACTACCAAAGATAATCGTGGTATTCATTAAGATTACCACCACAAATTATCCATGCACTACTACCAAAGATAATCGTGTATTCATTAGTATCACGACACCACAAATTATCCATGCACTATGGCCAAAGATAATCGTGTATTCATTAAGATCACACCACAAATTATCCATGACTACTACCAAAGATAATCGTGTATTCATTAAGATTACGCACTAATAAATTATCCATGCACTACTACCAAAGATAATTGTGTATTCATTAAGATCACAATACCAATAAATTATCCATGCATACTACCAAAGATAATCGTGGTATTCTACCAAAGATAATCCACGACTACTACCAAAGTATTCATTAAGATTACCACCACAAATTATCCATGCACTACTACCAAAGATAATTGTGTATTCATTAAGATCATGCACCATAAATTATCCATGCACTACTACCAAAGATAATTGTGTATTCATTAAGATATCACGACCACAAATTATCCATGCACTACTACCAAAGATAATTGTGTATTCATTAAGATCACCACCATAAATTATCCATGCACTACTACCAAAGATAATTGTGTTTTCAATTACTGCTATGATTATACCAACAATCCTCGGTCATAATCATACCAAGTCCATCTACGCACTACAAAAGCCATGTATTTGACTTTCAACATAATATAAGCACGAGGATAATGATATAAAGAATCAATCAAATGAGATAAAGGATAAATATTAAACATTTATAATATAATTTATCCAGATTCAAGAATATCCCCATGTTATCAATCACTTAATAATCTCATAATCTAATATCATTAATATTATAACAATATTTTAATCACTTCTTAAATTTATAAACAATTTATCTCAATTGTTTACGCTTTTACCATATAATGCATTTAATCATTCAAAAATGCCATACTCATAAGATATCATCACCAATTATCAAATCCCTCATCAAAAAAATATGCATATACTCTATATAGATTCTCTAGCCATAAAATCCTATTTTCAACTTTGTTATTTCACATAACATATTTAACTCATATGTTCAGAATTAAACTATTTTCATGAAAAATACCAAATCAGTCCCAAAAATATTTCTTTTTTCTGGGATTTAGCATAATATAGTCCCATAATGAAAATATATTTTTCTCTGAATTTTTAAAATTCATTTACTATTTTTCAAAAATCAATTTCTAATTAATTCCTTAAGAAATTAGCTACCTCAAGTTTAACTCCAAAATTCCCAAATCTTGGCAGGACCTTACACATGTTAACGTGAGCTTCTAGTTTAAATTTCATGGTCATCTGGAGTTATAGAACTCCGTTATAGCATTTTTTTTCGGAAAAACCTAAATATTGAAATAGTCATAACTTGCTCATTTTAAGTCGTAATGAGCTCATTTTTGGACAGGAGGTACTTTATACCATATACCTTCATGTCCCCAAAAGGCCAGAATTTTTCTCATAATTTAAGTGGCCGAAACAGCCCTCTAAAATCATGGCAAAGCATTTTTTTGAAATTTACAGCTTTGCACTCCTTTGCTAAAATCAGTCCACACAAAAATCTACAACACCTTTTCCAGTAATTCCACTTGGATTAGTTAGGTAACTCATAGATCTAACTCTAGGACTTGACCACATTCAAAAATTCAAAATATAATAGGAGATATGGTCAATTGAATTTCATGTTACGCTTTTTCACCAAAATCTGATTTTCAACTCTTTGTGATTTCTAAGAAACTTTCATGTTTTTCACATAATAACCAACATAACTCATCATAAAACTTACTAATACTTCATATACCCATGATTTTCATTAGTCCAATGCTTTTATTATGACTTTCATCATAAACCACGTAAACTGCATCCTTTTAGTCAAGAAATATTTGAGGGTTTAAGAAATGGGTTTTCAGATCGGGGTCAATACAAAATTTGATTTCACGCCTAAGTAGGCTAAGAAGTCTTCAAGAATACGCCAAGAAATTTATTAATAATAGAAATATCATTCAAAATCGCGGACTCTCATCCAAGACTGGATAAGACGTCACATCGATACCAACCGTGACTTCTATCCCTTAACCTAGATAAGACCTCACAATGATACCTATAAACTTGCCATCTTCATTCACGATGTCGCCATGTAAAGTCCGCTTTGTGCATTCCACACAAGGAAGTCAACAACGAAAGGTTCGGGGGCTTTTACTTATGGCTTGATATGACAATGATTAACTTTAGGTTTCGTTACTTTGAATTCAGATAACAGTTGGTTATGAATATAAAAGCTAACAACCTTATTTAAAAGAATGATGAGTAGTTAACCAATCGATTCCTAAAATACCATCAAAGGCAAATATTTTCAAAGAGATAAGATCGACAGTAACGTGAAAGTGTTTATTTGAAACAACAAGATTAAAAAAGGAGGTAACGAAGGTTTCTCCCAACTAAGTTTCAACCAATAAGTCAAAGTCTAACTTCTCCTGAGTCAAATTTAAACGTTGAACGCAAGCAAGAGAGATAAAATAATGGGTAGAACCAAGATCTTATAAGGTATAGACTTCGCAAGAATTTATAATTAACTAACCCGTGCTAACTTCGCTCGAAGTCACTCGCTTTTGAGAAGTCATGAAAACGCACTTCATGAAACCACCGACTTTTGTTTTATCCATATCCACCTTTGGTGCCACCGTCCCAAATTGGACTCGACTTTTGGTGCATAAACAAAATCGAGCTAAATGACCTTCTTCTTGAAATTTCCACTTCTATTATCTTTGCCATGATTACCAATCAAGTGGTTACCATTCTTGGCATGATAATTTCCCCACGATGGTTATCATTATTCGATAGTCGCTGCCACCAAAGATGATTATTATCGTGTTGTTGGTCGTTACCTTTTGTTTGAGCTGAATCAACACTCTCATGTGCTTCATTGCTTATCTCAAAGATTTTCAAATGCCATTCTCAAACACCGCCACAAAACAAGGGTTAATTAACATATCACATATTATCCCTATACTCTCGACCGACCAATTAAATACCAAATAAATTTTAGTAGGTCATACTAGCAAGGAATTCTGCCTCCCTCCTAGTTCTTATTCTCACATCTTAGCCTGTGGATCATATCCCTAAGCTCGATACCAACCGTGACGCCCCAAAATTAGGTATACGCCACCCATCTTGGGTCGCCACTTACATGGTACATAAATTCAAATACAACTTATTAATATAACTGCTGTGGTACAATACTTACATAAACCGTGAGTTTGAATACAAATATTGTCTACTAGATATTATACAAACTCAAAAGGAGTCCTCATTACAACTATTATCACACTATTTCACGTAATAGTGAGGACTACTAATGCTATCCTCGACCATTACTCCGCTCCCCGACTCGTCCCAATTTATGTTCTCATTTCCTCAAGAGAACAAAGGAAAGAAAGTGGTGAGCTCAACTAGCCCAAGAAGAAATATTACGACTAAGATAATGCGTAATAAATTATCATTAGCCTTCAACAAAGTTGTTAAACCGATAAAATACAATAGACAACCAGCTTTAATCTGCAAATGAATAAGCAATCCATTAAAAGAGTCAAGTAGAGAATAAAGTCTACTATCTTTTAGGTTTTAAAAGGTTTTCATCAATTTTTATCACCGAGACTCAAATTTTAATAAATAAACCACCACATCTAATCATCCCCGCATTACTGGCCAAGGATTTTCATCAAATTATCAATGGTCGCGACTATACCGAATCACCCCCGGTCATAATCATACCAAAACTATCCATCACCGCATTACGTGCCACTCGAGGACTTTTATCACATCATTTATATCAAGTCATGATTATACCGAATGATCCCTCGTCATAATCATACTAAGTTCATCTACGCACGTAAGCCAAAGATAACATAATATAATACGAGGATGATGACAATGACATAATAATTCAATAAAACAAGTTCAAGAATTATTTAATCCATGAATTATTAACGCCCAAATTGTCAACACGATATCGCTTCAGAGAGTAAAATTCAAGAATGATCAAGAATATTTCCATGAAAAGATATCGGATGAAACGCAAATATCAAGGATATTCTACTAATTTCATGGAGTATAGAAGTCAAAGTTTTAACCAACTGGGTATAATAAAGAATGGAATAACAAAAGAAATCACCACGCATGCAGATTGCAGATGTATAAAAGTTATTCCAATGTAATAATAATAATAACGGAACCAAAGTCGTGAAATTCACAATCGGATGTGATGTTCCAATGTAATAATAAAGATGGAACTGCAATAAAAACACACGATAGATATTCCAACAGTAATGATAAAGATTTTAACTGTGTCATGTGTAAAACACATGCATGTGATGTTCCAATGTAATAATAAAGACGGAACTGTGTCCTGTAAAACACACATGCATGTGATGTTCCAATGTAATAATCCAAATGGAATAAGAAGAATGTCACCAAGTATAGGGTAAATCACAGATACAAAGTTATTCCAATGTAATAATAAGAATGGAATAACATAAGGATTTCACCAAGTATAGGTACGCCGCAGATACAAAGTTATGTATAGGTATGCCACTTTTTTACAAAAGTTATTCCAATGTAATAATAAATGAATGGAATAATGTAAGTTCTCTCAAGAAGAAGAAAGAATAACACCCTTACCGTACAATAAATAAATCCGTAAGAAATATAGAAGTAGTGAAGTAAATAGTAATACTCTTCTTCTTTCTATAATTTTTCTCTATAGCTTCTTCTCTAATTCTCTCTGTAGTTTCAAATGAATTCGTAAGAAAATAATGAAGGAACGAGCTTCTATTTATAGGAAAATGGAATGCATAAGAATTAATCCATGAACTATCCTGCATTGATTTACTTTAATCTGATTTCATCCATATTTAAAGAAAAATCTTTTAAATAAAATATAATATATTCTATTTATATAAAAACATTTTACTATGCAAACACTATGCAATACTATGCAAAAACACTATGCAAAAACACTATGCAACACTATGCATAATAAAATATAATATATTCTATTTATGTAATAACTTTAATAAAGTATTCTATTTTATATAAAAGATGTTTCGCTTTTATTACGTTAATAATATACTTAATAAAATAAAACGTCATTATCGCTATAATAATTCATATTATTAATCGACAATAATGGAATCAAACCGAGTGACTTCTCACATAAGCATCAATAATCAATACCGTAGTTACTATGCAACCACACGACATCGTATTTTTTTACTGAAAGTAGTTCAACAAGAACTACCAGAAACTTCCGCCGTTATTTCAATAAAATATTTTTGTCGCTTTTTTCAATCCGACAATAATTTCATTATGGGGTCCACCAATGATTGAGCCGTCAGTATTTAATATTCCCTCGCTAAACCTAATATTCCCCACCAATCGAATATAATATAACCACTCAGATACTTTGCAAAATTTATAAATACTACCCACAACTATAATATTATCTCAAATTCACACCATAATATTAAAAATTATTTCGACAAAATTTAAATCTTTATCGATAAAAACTGGGTCTCACAGAAAGCGGCTCTGTCCAAAATGTAGGTGGAAACATCGAAACTCTCTAAAGGTCACCACGCTTAAACAAGGATTCAAGGAGTTGGGACCAATTTGAGTTTAAGGAGAGCCAAAACCACTTATGGCGTGAAGCATGGATAAAGCAGATCACCAAGATATTTGATGTCTTGGGATGCTCCTCAGAGAGCAAAAGGTTCTTCACGCGCTTTTATGTTGCGGAGAGGCGATTAATGAATTTTCTAACGTATTCCCTGAAGAACTTCCCGGCCTACCCCCCAGTGTGAAATTGAATTTTGTATCGACCTTGAACCCCAGACAAAACCCATTTCCAAAGCCCCATATCGAATGGCTCTATTGAACTTGAGGAGTTAAAGACTCAAATGCAGGAATTGTTAGACATTGGCTTTATTCCTCCTAGTACTTCTCCTGGGGTGCTCCCTGTTCTATTCGTGAAGAAGAAAGATGGGAGTATGCGACTTTGTATTGATTATCGGAGTTGAATCATGTCACCATCAAAAATAGGTACCCATTACCACATATATGATGACTGCTTTGACCGGGATTGCAAGGAGCCAAATTCTTTTCAAAGATTGATCTTCATTCCGGATATCACCAATTGAAGATTAGAAGCGATGATATTCCAAAGACGGCTTTTCGAGAACTTCGATGACGGGCATTATGAATTCCTAGTCATGTCCTTTGGATTGACTAATGCTCCGATGCCTTCATGGATATGATGAACCGGGTATTCAAGGAATATTTGGATCATTTTGTGGTCGTCTTTATTGATGACATCCTCATATATTCCAAAAGCCGTGAAGATCATGAGAAACACTTGAGGCTGATACTCCAAAAGCTTCGTGAATACAAGCTTTATGCCAAGTTGAAGAAATGTGAGTTCTGGCTTGAGGAAGTAGCATTCCTTGGGCACGTGGTATCAAGTCATGGAATATCTGTTGACCCAGCAAAGATTGAAACTATTTAAAGCTGGGAGCTACCTAAATCAGTGGGATATATGAGTATATGAGGAGGAAGAATATTTTTGTTGCAAAGTTGTTTAAAACATGTTAAACATGTCTGTGGGCCCATTTCTTGATAGAAATTTGATTATAACCTGTAAAATCGTCCGTATGTGAATTTCGGTCAATTTCTGTTTGGAATTTAGAAAAAATTTCTTCTGCAAAGTTGTAGAGAATTGAATTTTCTATAAAAAAAAGCGAGATTCGAATTTTCTGATAAAAGGGCTATTTATTATGAATTATTAAAGTTCCGGAATATTGAGTCTGAATTTATTTTGTTACAAAAATTATTTAAAACATGTTTTTTGTGGTTGGTGGGACCCACTTGTTGTTAAGCATGGCTGAATTCAGATCGTGTAGTAGAATTTATATATAATATTATAATATTTTATTAAATTTCTCTTTGGTGTTCTAAGCAATTTCTATAAATAGGTGCTTAGGTTAGAATTAAAATCACACCGGCGAAGTTTTCTCTATTTCTCTCTATATTATCGAGTGTATTCTTGTGAGTATTTTGATATCTTGAGTGTTGCTATATACGGTGCAAGTTCGATTCAATGTAAAATCATTGTTTTGAGGTAAGGGATAGTAAAGGATTTTAAGGGATTGAAAGGGATGTTATTTTCTTCGTAAGTGATATTATTTCTTCAATATCATTATGTTGAAATATTGGTTTGAACTTTTTATCAAATTTGGAACATTTTCATGTCGGGGTTACTATTCATGAGTTCTTATTCACGAGTTACTATTCACGAGTTACTATTTATGAGTTCTTATTCACGAGTTACTTATTCACGATTTCTTATTCACGAGTTCTTATTCATGACAAAGTTACTATTCTTGAGTTATTATTCATTATTCATAGTACTATTCACTACAAAATTGGTTTCTTTTTCTAACCAAATTATAGTTGATTTATGAATATTACTCCGGAGATTAAAACTATATATTGATTATATTGATTTTATTATCATATATAACTTTTTATAACCACGATGTTGAAATTCTCTTTCACCGAGTGTAAAGATGGGTAAATTATTGGTATGATCATGACTAGGGTTCTCTTTGGGCCAAGAGTGAAAAGTTGAATTGTGATTTGGTATGATCGCTGAATTCATCAATTTATAATTGAATATCTTTAGCTTAAGTGCAAAGGTGAATTGATCAACATGGTTATAATTATTGTTTATATAAATTCGAAATGATTATATATTTCTTTGAGATATGAATATCTTTGGCCAGTAGTGCAAAGATGACTGGTTGTTGAATATCTTTGGCCCAGTAGTGCAAAAGATGACTGTTGTTGAATATCTTTGGCTCAGTAGTGCAAAGATGACTTGTTGTTGAATATCTTTGGCGTAGTGTAAAGATGAATTTATTAGTATGATTATGAACATGAAGCGTAATTTGGTATAACAGATTATCTTTGATGTTTCGGTAAAGACAAGTGATGAAAATTATCTTCATCCGAATGCGAAAAGGAATTTAGAACTACAATTATGATTATGAGTTATTCACATGATTGTGAACAGAGCTGATGATTGATGTTCTGAGGTTAAAACATTGTTGGTGGACTTTTGACACGGAGAAGATAATAGACTTTATGGTCTATTCGACTCTTCTAATGGATCGCTTCGTTCACCGCAACTATGGTTGAAAAGTTTTATCATCTACCATATGTTCTAAATCTACGATTTATTATTGATGAAGGCTATTGAGAATTTAATTATTTTTAGTCATGATATTCTTTATCGAAGCTAGTCAGGTTTCACCCTTTTGCTTCACAATTCCTTTCAGGTAATACGAGTGTAGCTGGGTCGAGCGGGGGTAATAGGGGAATAAAACGGTGGTCATCATTTAGTAGTTATATTTGTTATATCAAATAAGGTGAAGCGAACCCAACGTGGGAAGGGTGTTTTGCCACTATCATACAAGATGTCTAATGACATACAACCTCGTATCATCATAAGACAGGGATGTGCTCATCCATTTGCTAAGTATATATACAAGCACTACCTATATAATCTTGGAGTTTGGTTGAAGTATAATTCTCAATTAGAGACGGTGGAGATAATGATATGTTAAGAGAAGACACACCATTGGGAAGAATATGATAGTAATCTTCTCGTTTTTCTTTGGGGTCTATTGGATCAACCAAGGATAATTTTGTGGGCATATGATATCTATAATAACCTAGACGCATGGCCTCCCATGTACGAAGGTTTCCTTAAGCACTTCCCAAGGGTTTTAATTTCTAAAACAGTTTTTGACTGTACCTTTATGTAAGGTGTCATGGTGACGTGCTATCACAGTTGGTATATTTTAGTATCAAAACTCACAACATATGTGTTGTTGTATTTAGCACGACAATTGTTGTAATAAAGTTGTAGTTGTTTTCTGTACCATGTATTTGGCGACTCAGAATGGGTTGAATGGAATGGACCTGTTTTGGGGGTGTCACAGCATGTCTTGGGAAACGTTTCAAAAACTTTTCAACGAAAAATACTTTCCTGAAAGTATTCGCCATATGAAGGAGGTAGAGTTTATTAGACTAGAACAAAACAACATGACGGTGTCCCAATACGATGCGAAGTTCGCAGAGTTATCCAAGTTTGCACCTCATTTGGTAGAGAATGAGGAACGAATGACGAGGATGTTTCGAGAGAGTTTTAAACCAGAGATTAAGCAATATCTTATCTCTCATAATTTTTTTATATTAGGATGTTGTCAATGTGGCTCAATTATTAGAGCGAGATAAAAGTACGTTCAACCGAGGGACCGCAACGTGGTTATATCTGGCAAGCAAATGATCGTCGGAGTAATGAAAACCAATGGGGAGGAAAACATTCAAACAAAAGCGGTAATCACTTTGGTGGGGAGATTTTAAAAGAGGAGATTCAACAATGACAATGTGAAGACATCAAACACCAAAGAACAAGCTGGTTCCAAGGGAGGAGAAACGACCACCACCCGGTATATCTTTATAAGTGCGGAAAAGAAGGACATATCACCAAACCGCCCACAACAGCTTTAAGGTATGTTATAAGCGTGGAAAGGATGGACATATCGCTCGAGATTCAGACCGTAGCAAAACCAAGTCTAAGCGGGATGGTGACTCAAAAGGTCATCCCGGAAAAAGTCAAAGTCAACAGCCTGGAAGAGCATTTGTCGTGACTAGTCAAAGTGCGAGGAACCCAAACGAGGTGATCACGGGTAAGCTAATCATAAATTCATGCGAAGTTTATACATTACTTGATACCTGTGCTACCCATTCATTTATCTCTCCTGCTTGTGCTCAACGTTTAAACTTGACTCACGGAGAAATTAGACTTTGATTTATCTGTGGAGACTCCGTTAGGAGAAACTTTCATCACATCCAATGTTTATAAATCTTTTTTGATCCAAGTTGGCACCATCACATTATCTGTTGACCTTATCTCTTTAAAGATACTTGCTTTTGATGTGATTTTAGGGATTGATTGGTAAACTACTCATCATGCCAAAATTGATTGTTTTCGTAAGGTTGTTAGTTTTCATATTCCTAATCAACCTGTTGTTCGAATTCAAGCAACTAAACCATTAAAATCAATCACTATCATATCAAGTCATAAAACTATTCGTTTGTTGAAAAATGGATGTCAAGCTTTCTTAGCCCATGTTATGGATTTGAATAAAGACACGTCATATTTGAATAATATTCTGTTGTTATTGACTTTTCCGGACGATTTATCGAAGAACTTCCGATTGCCTACCCCGGAATGTGAAGTTGAATTCTTTATTGATCTTGAACTGATACAAAGCCCATTTCTAAAATCCCATATCGAATGGCTTCTATTGAACTTCAGAGTTAAAGGTCCAACTACGTGAGTTGTTGGACATCGGTTTCATTCTGGCCCTAGTACATCTCCTCGGGTGCTCCTGTTTTATTTGTAAAGAAGAAAGACGGAGTATGCGACTTTTGTATCGATTATCGAGAATTAAACCATGTCACTATCAAGAATAGGTATTATTTACCTCGCATTGATGACCTGTTTGACCGATTGCAAGGAGCACAATTCTTTTCAAAGATCGATTTTCATTCGGATATCATCATTTGAAGGTTAAAAGCGAGGATATTCCAAGATCGCCGAGAACTCGATGCGGGCATTATGAATTCTAGTCATGTCCTTTGGATTGACTAATGCTCTGAGGGCTTTCATAGATATGATGAACCGAGTATTCAAGGATTATTTGGATCGGATTCGTTGTTGTCTTTATTGATGACATCCTCATATATTCCAAAAGCCGTGAAGATCATGAGCACCATTTAAATTTGATCGCAAAGGCTTCGTGATAACAAGCTATATGACAAGTGAAGAAATGCGAAGTTCGGCTTGAGGAAGTAGCATTCCTTGGTACGTGGTGTCAAAACATGGAGTATCTGTTGACCCAACGAAGATCAAGCAATCTAAAGTTGGGAGCAACGAAATCGGTGGACCAAGACGTAGCTTTTTGGGCTTAGCTGGTTATTATCGGAGATTTGTGGAAGGATTTTCTAGAATAGCTACTCCGTTAACTCGCCGACTCGTAAAGATACAAAATTCGTATGGAGCGAGGAATGCGAGAAGAGTTTCCAAGATCTCAAGAGGAGACTCATTTCGACACCTGTTCTGACAATACCATTTGGTATGGATGGATTTGTTATCTACAGCGATGCTTCAGGCAACGGGTTAGTATGTGTTCTCATGCAACGTGGGAAAGTCATAGCCTATGCCTCGCGATAACTTAAAGAATATGAGAGGAATTATCCTACTCATGATCTAGAGTCAGCGGTGATCGTTTTGCGCTTAAAGATCCTGGAGGCACTATCTATATGGGGAAAAAGTGGAGATATATTCAGACCATAAAAGCCTCAAATATTTCTTCACCCAAAAAGAACTCAACATGCGGCAACGATGTTGGCTCGAGCTGTTGAAAGACTACGACCATACCATTCAATACCATCCTAGAAAAGCGAATGTGGTAGCTGACGCATTAAGTAGAAGATCTTATGCAGGAACGAGTGCGATGTTGTCAACACAAAGGCCCATTTTGTGTGATTTACAAAAGTTGAAAATAGAATTCAAGACTCCGGGGACCCATGTGATGATGTCAAATATACGCATAGAACCGACTTTAATCGAAAAAGTTAAAGTTGCTCAAGCCACAGATCCGGAGCTGATGCGTATGAAAAAGAAAGTACAACACAACACAACAACACAACACACCGTTTGCAATCCATCCTGGGAGTACCAAAATGTATCATGATCTTCGACATACATTTTGGTGGAACAATATGAAGAGAGAGATCGCGAAGTTTATATCGAGGTGTTTAACTTGTCAACGTGTAAAGGCGGAGCATCAAGTGCTAAAAGGTCCATTGCAACCACTTGAGATTCCGAAATAGAAGTGGGAATACATTACCATGGATTTCGTTACGGGTCTTCCCACGGTTTCTCAAGGCATAAATACGATTTAGGTAATTGTTGATAGATTAACCAAGTCTGCCCATTTCTTGCCGATACGGTAGATTTATTCCCTTGAACATCTTGCTAGTATATACGTGAATGAGATTGTGAGGTTGCATGGCATGCCAGTATCCATAGTTTTGGACCGTGACCCAAGATTCACTTCAAGATTTTGGGTTAGCTTGCAAAAAGCTATGGGCGCGGATTTATTGATTCGCCAAAGATACCATCCTCAAACGGATGGACAATCGGAGACGACTATTTAAACTCTTGAAGATCTATTAAGACTCTGTGTCCTAGACTTCAAAAGGAGTTGGGATAAGTATTTACCATTGGTGGAATTTTCCTACAACAAAAGTTAACAGGCAAGTATAGGTGTGGCTCCATTAGAAGCATTATATGGACGAAAGTGTCGCTCTCCAGTGTGTTGGGATGAGGTAGGTGAAGCAACATTGTTAGAACCAGAGTTGGTATGTATTACTACAGAAAAGATCCAAATGATTCGACAACGTATACAAACGGCACATGATCGACAAAAGAGTTATGCGGATCTTCATCGAAAGGACGTGGAGTTTAGTATTAGGGATCATGTATTGTTGCGTGTGGCTCCATGGAAGGGAGTTACAAGATTCGGGAAGAGAGGAAAGCTCAATCCACGATTTATTGGTCCATTTCAGATTCTTGACCGAGTAGGAAATGTGGCCTATAGACTCGCGTTACCTCCAAATATGTCTCGTGTTCATAATGTTTTTCACGTATCCGTGCTTCGTAAATATGTGAAAGACCCGAACCACATTATTGAGTTAGAACCAGACGAGATAGTCGAAGATTTAACGTACGAAGAGATACCTGTCAAGATCTTGGATAGGAAAGATCATGTCCTACGCACAAAGGTCATACCACAAGTCAAAGTTTTGTGGAGGAACCATGCTATTGAAGGAATGACCTGGGAGTTGGAAGCGGAAATGAAAGCGAGGTATCCTCATCTTTTCAAAATACCAGGTACTTACGTCAATTTCGAGGACAAAATTTCATAAGGAGGGGAGGTTGTAAGACCCCAAATTATTAATAAATAAAATTTAATTTCCTCTATTTATCATTTTGAAATAGTAAGGGTTGATTTGATTAATGTGGTTAGTTATGGGTAAAATGCGCAAATATTTCAAATAAGCAAGTGGTTATAAAATATTCATTTTAATCGGAGAATATTCATTTGGTCGTGGAATATTCTTTGTTGTCGGGAATATTAAATACGATGGCCTTGACTTTTGTGTGAGCCCCATGTGAAAAGCGATTGGATGAAGAAAATGACAAGTATAAGTTGTTTATAAATAACGGCTTAGTTATTCATCATTAACACCGTTGGAATACCCGTTGGTTAAAACAAGATGTCTGGCGTTATCGACAAGAAGACACACGGTATTGCACCATTATTGATTCTTACGTAAAGAAGGCTTTACTCAATAATTGTTCTTATAGCATCGTTCAAAAGAAGATTTTATTTTATTGATTCAATAATTGTTGCGTTGATATTTTATATTACTATTATTTCAATAATTGTCACTACACAATATTTTTCATTATCGAAGCAATAATTCATATTATCCGAATAATATTATTAGATAATATTATTGGCAATGTCTAGAAAGTTCCGCATACAGGAGAGAGTTTTGACGCCCCCAAAATTAGGTATCGTCACCCATCTTGGGTAGATCGGATACGTAGATGCGAAATTAAATCTGACTTTATTAATATAATTGTAGTATAATACGACTTAAACCGTGAGTCTCACGTTTAAGTCGATTGCATACTTACAATTATATTAGTAAGTCAGATTTAAATTGCACTACGATCCGACTACCCAAAGATGGGTGACGATACCTAATTTTGGGGGCGCCCAAGTTCTGGGTCACCTAATTGCGCCAAGAAGGAGAAATCCTTATTGAAAGCCCCATCTTTCTGAGGAACCGCCGGTTGTCAAGATTGTGATTCTGTAATATTATTTGTGAATAATTAATTATTGATTTATATGATGAAAAAATATTCATTTTATGTGGATATAGATGGAGAAAATTTTAAAGTGACAATTTTTGAAAAGCGATATTTTATCTTTTCTGATAAAATAATATTTTATTATATTATTATAATATAATAATGATGATATTTTTACAATGAATGTGGGATATATGAGTATATGAGGAGGAAGAGTATTTTTGTTGCAAAAGTTGTTTAAAACATGTTAAACATGTCTGTGAGCCCATTTCTTGACTGAAATTTGATTATAGCCTGTAGAATCGTCCGTTTGTGCATTTCGGTCAATTTCTGTTTGGAATTTGGAAAATCTTTCTTCTGGAAAGTTGTAGATAATGAAATTTCCTATGAAAAAAACATGTGGTTCGAATTTTTCTGATAAAAGGGCTATTTATTATGAATTATTGAAGTTCCGAAATTCCTGAATAATTCATTTTTGGAAGTTTTAATTGTTTTATTTAAGAAAAACGTTTTTGTTGTTTTGGCACATGTGTGGCTGATGTTTTTGCCAAAGAAGTGGGCGTAGGATGTTTAAGAAAATTATATTAATATTATATTAAATTTTCTGCTTTGGTGTTCTAAGCATTTTCCTATATATAGGGTGCTTAGGTTAGAATTAAAAATCACACCAGAAACTAAAGATTTCTCTCTCTTTCTCTCTCTATATATCGAGCGTATTTTTGTGAGTATTTTAGTACTTTGAGTATTGTTATACGGTGCAAGTTATTTCAAAGACTATATCTAGTCAATACTTATCCTTTTGAGGTAAGTGGATGTTATTTTCTTCGTAAGTGATATTATTTCTTGATATCATTATCTTAGAAATATTGGTTGGAACTTTTATCAAATTTAGAACTTTTTCATGTATCGGGATTACTATTCATGAGTTATTATTCATGAGTTCTTATTCACGAGTTACTATTCACTTAGTACTATTCACTTAAGCATGATGATTTTTTTTGTGAAATTTCTATCTTTTAGTGTCGGAGTTACTATTCACATATACGGCACTATTCACGAATACGACACTATTCACAGAAAAATTAAATTTTTGTTTTTCGTCCAAAATATCTATTATGGATACTAGCTTTGATTGTATCCATGTTTTGATTATTCTTGAAATTTACTCCATTATGATTATTTATGAGGTATTCTTGGACATGGAATAGCTGAAATACGAATCCTTAATATTTATTCTTTTGTTTCACTGGATTCGTTTTCTTAAAAATATTTTTCATCATCCTCCGTCCTAAATGATGATATAATTGAATATCTTTGGCCTAGTAGAAAAAAGATTAATGATTTCGATGAATATCTTTGGCCCGTAAGTGCAAAGATGAACAGTGTTTAGATGAACATGACTAATCGATGAATATCTTTGGCTTCAGTAGTGCAAAAGATGAATATTTGATTTCAGTTATATATTGATTGATGTTCTGAGGATAAAAGATAGACGATGAACTTTTAAATTCATATATAGAAGATAGTAGATTTTATTCTCTACTTAACTCTTCTAATGAATTATTATTTTCACGCTAATATTGATTTCAAACTTATTGTCTATTGTATTCTATTATATTTTTTCTGTTGAGGACTAACGATAATTTGTTTTATATTATCTTAGTCATAATGTTCTTTTTTGGGCTAGTTGAGCTCACCCTTTTCCTTGTTGTTCCATTTTTCTTCTCACACGGTAGAATGTAGCGAGTAGTACTAGTCGGGGTATGGAATGATGGTTCTAGAAGTGGTTCTAGTAGAAGTGGTCGTAAAATAGGACTAATAATTGTAATGAGGACTTATTTGAGTGTGGATATTATGCAGATGACAATATTTGTATTTAAACTCACAGTTTTTATGTTGTATTAATAAAGTTGTAGTTGTTTACATACCATGTATTTTGACTACTCGAGAATGGGTGTTGTATACCTATTTTGGGGGCGCCACATCTTGTCTGTCGTTTTACGCATTTGACACGGGTTCCGATCTTTTATTATTATTATGTTGGAATATCATGTATACATGCGTTTCTGGCGGGACTGGTTAAAATCTTTATTATTCTGTTGGAACATCCCGCTTGCGGTTAATTTTTCATGTCCGATTCCGTTATTTATTATTACATTGGAATAACTGTTTATGCAAGTACCGCATGCATGGTGATTTCTTTTGTTATTCCATTCGTTATTATACTCGGTTGGTTAAAGTTTTGACTTTATACTCCATGAAATTAGTGGAATATCCTCGATATTTGCGCTTCATCCAAAGATATCTTTTCATGGAAATATTCTTACGAGCATTCTTGAATTTTACTCTACAAAGCGAAGATCATGTTGACAATTTGGACGTTATTAGTTCTTGAATAAATTAATTCTTGAACTTGTTTTATTGAATTCTTATATCATTGTCATCATCCTCATGTTTATATTTTTTAAAGTCATCGTGGCTTTGTAGTGCATAGATGGACTTGGTATGATTATAATTGGGATTATTTGGTGTAATCACGGTAGTAATGTTACAAATGATGTGGTAAAAGTCCTCGTTGGCCCATAGTGCATTGATGGACGATTGTTGGCATGATCATGATCATTAATGAATACACAAATATTCTTGGCCCGTAGTGGATGGATAATTGTGGTCGTGATACTAAAGAATATCCTCGTCAGTAGTGCGAGGGGTGATTCGATGATGTGGATTAATTATTGTCGAGTCTCGTGATAAAAGTCATGAAAACCTTTTAAATCATAGAAGATAGTAAATTTTATTCTCTACTTGACTCTTTCTAATGGATTGCTTGTTTCACTGCAGTTAAACTTGATGTTTGTTATATTGTATCAGTTTAACATTGTTTAAGGCTAATGATAATTTATTCGCATTATCTTAGTCATAATATTTCTTCTTGGGCTAGTTGAGCTCACCCTTTCTTTTACTGTTCTCTTGAGTGAAATGAGAATATAGTTGATTTAGTCGGGGAACGAAGTGATGGACCAAATGATAGTATTAGTAGTCCTCACTATTCTGTTAAATAGTATGATAATAAATGTAATGAGGACTTATTACGAGAGTGGATATTGTCTCTAAAGTGATTATTTGTATTAAAACTCATGACTCTCTTGTTGTATATTAAAGATTGTATTTGTATTCTGTACCATGTATTTGGGGACTCAGAATAGGTGATGTATACCTATTTTGGGGGCGTCACACTTTTCACACATATTATGAAGAGAAATGAAATAACAAAATTGCCCATAATAATATTTCATTAATCATTTCCAATGTAGGTGAGAGAGTGACTTATTAAATATGGAGAGAGAATTAGAATAAGAAAAGTATAAGATATTTAATGCTAAGGGTATAATAGGAAAAATTGTGTAAAAGTTTGGTTATTAAAGGAAAGTGGACATTTAACATGAGACTATCCAAAATAGTAATAAAGACTTTTATTTTGGGACTGAGGGAGTATTAATGATCATTAGTCACTAAAATCATATTAACAAATTATATGACTTAATATAATCTATTTTTCTCAATTATTTTTAACTTAATCATAAGCATGAAAAATACCAAATCATCTTATTATGTTTTTATTTTTTGGCCACATATATATATATATATACATATATTCCATACAAAAATTAATAATTTTTCTAAAAATTTTCAATTTCCTTTAGTATTTTTCAAAAGTCCGTTTTTAGTTCGTTACTTAAGAAAATTAGCTATATCATGCTCAACTCCAAAAATTTCCAACTCTTGAAAGAATCTTACCCGTATTAACATGAACTTCCAGTTTAAATTTCATGGCCATCAAAGTTATAGAACTCCAGTTATAGCCAGTTTTCGTCGAAAAATCCCAAAAATTGAAATGGCCATAACTCGATCGATTTAAGTCGGAATAATCTCATCTTTGGACAAGAGCTACTTTATATCATACATTTTCATGTCCCCAAAGGCCGAAATTTATTTCAATAATTAAATGCCAAAAATGCCCCTGCAAATTTTTGGACAAATTATTTTTTAATATTTCCAGATTCTACCATGTCTCGCTAAAGTAGTCATAACTCTCTCGTTTTAAAACCTTTTTGAGCGATTCTTGAGCCCACGCGAAGTTAACTTCCGAGACTACAACTTATATCTAATGATTTTTTTCCAAATTCCAAACACATCAGTCCAGAAATTTCGTGGAAGGGGACTGTTCGCGATTGATTGGATAGTTTTGACTATGCTCCTTCCGAACGTCATAACTCCCTCCTCTGAAGTTGAAATTAGTACGTTCCAGAGTCTATGAAAAGCTTATTCAGTGTACTATAACATACCAAAAGTCTAGAATTTTCTGAATAACCTAGCTAACCTCGAATTTTCCTTTTAGGGGCATCACTCCACTAAATTTTCCAAGTTTTAAAACATGTTTTGCTTTTCTTTTTTGATCAAACTTTTAATACCCAAAATAGTTATATCCATATATAAACACCATCTAACTAGTAGATCTAGTGTTCTCATGTTCAAGATTATAAACTTCATGGTTCAAAATAACCCAAGATCAAATACATAAATTAGTTAGGATTTTATACATTTTGTGATCATTCTCTTGATTTCTTATTCTCCTTCCATGGCTACCTCTCTCTTTTGCTCCATCTATGGCTGACATCCCTCTCTATTTTCTCTCTCTTGATTCGGGTATGGAAGGTGTGGGAGAAGGAGAGAGAGGTTTTTCTTCTTTTCTTTCTTTTCTTTGGCTAGAAATAATTTATGAGAGAGAGAGTTAGATAAGATAAGATGGAAAGTAGGTGGGGAGTTGGTGGGGTTAGTCACCTAACCCTGCTGAAAATATCCAACAAATTTTATTTTGTATGTCTCGTTTTTATTTCCTCGTTTTGTGTATTTAATTTCGTTATTATTTTTCAAACTTGAAAACTCAAATTTTCAAGTTTATATTCAATTCCTACTAAATTCGACGCTCCCAACATCATGGGCACATCCGTTTCTTCAAATTCATCTCCAAAATTTTGAGTTTGACTTTTTTTCAAAAAAGTCAACTGTTAACTTTAACCAAAAAAGTCAACAACAACACATTTCATATTCAGAGTCTATTCTTACTAATTTTGACGTTCCTGACTCAATTACCTTGTCTGCGTCTTCAAATTCCACTTCTATCTCCAACTTTGACTTTTCTCCCTAAAAAGTCAAATGTTTACTTTGACTAAAAAGTAACCTTACACATTTTGTGTTTACAGCCTTTTCTGACTAATCTTGACGTTCCGGATGCAACCGAACAATCCCTAATTTTTCACCATTAATTCTCTAATTACTAGTTAATTGAATTCACCTAAAACTAAATATATTGGTTTAGTGATTTACTTGGAATATTTAAGGGTTGAACTTGAGGATTTTGCTAAATTTGGTTATTTGTCTAAATCCAAAAACAATAAAGCCTTTTGGGCAATATAATGGCTCTCTTTATAAAACAACGAGGATTAATTGATGTTTTTATTATTATATTAGAAATCGATTTTCATTTTGGTTACTAAATCTTTTCTTTTTTGTTACAAAAATATTATTTTATTCAAAAAAAATATTACAAGAAAGTCATTACTTAACATTCTCTAAAAAATGACAAAAATATTGAATAGATCAACGTTTACCAGCTGTCATGTGGGGTACTTTGAATATGCGGTAGATGGGACCCTGTTATGTGGAAGTAAATTGATATTTTAGTTATTATAATAGGGGTCAATTTTCATTTTGATTACTAAATTTTTTATTATTACAAAGTCATTACTATACTTCAAAATGTTACAAATTAATCATTACTTAACATTTCGTCCAAAAAAATTAGGGTCCTTTACATAAGTATACAAAATAAATAGAAAGTAATTACAAGAAAAGTGCATCAACTAAATAATTACAAAAGAATAAATTACAAAAAGAATGTAATTATTACAAAAATAGTACAATTCACATTAATAAGGAAACCTAAAATCAAGGATAACTAATAATTCAAATTCAAATTCAAATTCAAATTTGTCTCTAACAACAATTTCAAATCCATGTTTCAAAATTCAAATCAAAAAGAAAATTAAAAATAAAAATTATGAAGGAGCTAATGTTCATCATCCTCCTCTCTCGCCAGCATTACTTTGCCTTGCCACATCGCCATGCCATGGCGAGATTCTTATTCTCAATTTTTTGTGATTTGGTTACCCACAAAATTGAAATAGTTACCTTTATACGAATTTTGACTAGTAACTGCATCACATTTAAAATAAAATTGGTAATCAAATAAAACTGAATTGGTTACCTTATCACATGGTTTGGTAACCAACTATATGAAATTTGGTTACCAACTGCATCACATCCAAAATAAATTAGTAACCTAATAAACTAAATTGGTTACCTTATCGGAAGGTTTAGTAACCAATCGCATAAAATTTGGTTACCTTATCGGAAGGAGCTAAGGTTTGGTTACCTTAGTATGCCTATTTAGTTACCAACATATTAAGATTTGATTACTAGGTAGAGTTGGAGAAGCGGATCGATGGTGGAGGGAAACAAAGGGTGGTGGAGGGGCCTCCATCGCGGCTTAGTGATTGAGGTCTCCACCGACTACCATCTTGGATCGATCTGGGGAGGAGGGAGAAAGAGGAGGGGAGGAGGAGGGAAGGGAGGGAGGGAGGGAGGGAGGGGGGTGGGAAAGGGAGGCGGGGGAAAGGGAGGAGGGATGGCGGTGGGGAGGGGATGGTGGTGGGCGTGGGCGGGGAGGAGGAGGGAGCTGAGGGGGGAGGAGGGGGAGGTGAGGGAGAAGGAGGCGGAGGAAGGGAAGGTGGGGTGGGAGAGGGGTGGAGGGGGGGGGGAGGAACGGATGGAGGTGGTGGGGAGGTGGGGGAGGAGGAGGAGGTGGAGTGGAGAAGAGGAAGGAGGAGGGGATGGACAGGGAGGCGGAGGAGGTGGTGGGGGGCGTGGGTGGGGAGGGAGGGAGGAGGGGAGGCGGTGGGAGGCAGGAGGGGTGGGGGGGTGGAGAAGGAGAGGGGGAGGCGGGGAGGAGGGATGGCGGTGGGAGGGGCGGATGGAGGTGGTGGGGTGGTGGGGGCGGGGGAGGAGAGAGAGGAGGCGGAGGAAGGGGAAGGAGAGGGTGTGGAGATAAAATGGAGGTTGATGAGAGAGAAATAAAATTTAAATCCCTACAAACATGGTCATTATCAATCACTCATTAAATCACTCGACTAAATAAAAGGGATAAGATTGAACTTTTTTTTGTAATTAAATATTGCATATGCACTTTTTTTGTAATTATTTTATTTGTAGACTTTTTATGTAATTATTTTTTTAAATGTAATAGAAAATATAATTGTCCCAAAAAATTAATAGAAGTGTTGAACCCTAAATATCACTTGGAGCAAAAAAAAAATTAATGTGCAAGTTAGTTATTGTTCTTAAAATTAATTGTACTTCCTCTTTGGTGTAAGAGAGTTTTAAAATTGTTCTTAGTTCTACGGTTCTACCTCGTAGGTGTCTGAACCTAAACCCATGTTACTCTCTCCTATATCACTAATCCTAAATAATGCAAGCTCGTAGCACCTCATAATAAACCATGACTAATGAATACCTTGATGTGAAGTATATATGCTATGGTTCGAATATGTAGACAGGGACAGTTGACAACTGAATTCGACTTGTTTTTATATCCGAACCTTATATAAATTGTGAGGATGTAAAATTAAAATCAGCTAGAAGATGACACGTGGCCTCACACCAATGGTGGTATTACAATCATTTCACAAGAGGACAATTCAGACATTCCTTGCACATTAATTAAGGGAATAAGGGTAATTACCAAATATTCCTTCTTGTAAATATGAGAGACCCCTAACCATTATCATAACTATTATTCATTCTACAAGATACTAGCTTATACTTTAGAGGGAGAAATACTCTCTAGTCTCAATCATTTCAAGGAGTTGTACTGACACTTAGACCTGTGAGGCTTTCCAAGGACGAGGGTCTTTCTAACCCTTTTCTTAGACCGCAAGACTGAAGACTGGACCTCATCGAGGAAAAATAACCTTAACATAATATCTGTTGCAACATAAACTACAGTAAAATGTTACACGAAGCTCCTATTTGTCAATGTTTTCAAGTATTTACTTGACGCTCTTTACTTATAAACTACTATGGGTTAGCAAGTGAAAAGAGGATTTGGAGGTGTTCTTCAGCATAAAGAATAGTCATTTTGGGGAATTTAGTTTCAGATTAGCTCAATAAGAATAGAGTGTTGCTGGCTTCTGGCTTTTAAAATTGTTTTTTATTTTTTATTTTCAATTTTTTTCTTCGGGCATATTACTTTTCTCATCTTTTCAAGTACCACCTGTCTTCTATCCATAATTTCTTTCCAAAAAATTAAAGGAGTAGATATCACCCTCCTCGCCCCAAATAAAAAATAAAATGAAATTAACAGTTTACACCAAGAAGTTCCACAAAATACATTTATAACAAGGTAAAACAAAATGTAGTAATGGTACATGGGGAAAAGCATAAATATAAGAAAGCAAATTTTCCAAGTGATCAAGCGTCAACTAAGAAAATGTTTAAGCATCAACCGAAGTAAATGAACTTTGTAAGCTGTGCATTATACTAAAACCAGATGAAAATAAATTGCCATCCAATCAATGTATAAGCATGTAAAAAGAGTTTCATCAATCGTGTATAAATATTAGAAGGAAAAAAATACAAGGGATAAACTAGCAACTAAGAAAAGTAAGTGACATTCTCCAACACCATTATACCTTCTAACTGTTTGGTTTCGTTGAGCTAAGGCTTGAGACAATATAATCCACCTCCCGCCGGAACAAAATCATCGGTTACAATTTGCAAATCCTTGATCTGGTTGTAACTCAAGAAGAAGCCCACTTTATACAAGCAAAAGACCAATCTAGAGTTCTTTCTTAAAACCTTTGAATTGCTAAGTAGGGGATAATAGTCTGCTTCTCCACCATAAAATTAAGAACTACTACTTCAAAATACACAAACCTTCATTGGTAATTCTTTTACTTTTTGACTAGTTGAACTCTTCTGATATTTTTCGACAAAACTTGATTCATCCAACACTAAGCAATGGTTTGCATCATCAGATAAAAAATTTAAATTTCCTAATAATGTAAGAGCCAAAAGAATCTTTCCCCCTGCGGTGGAAAGTCAGCTAACCAGCAACTTCTGTATATCATCCACTCTCCTTCCATACAAATTAAGCACTTCAGGAATTCTGCACAATATTTTACCACAAACTTTTCTAAGAATTGTTTCTCCAACTTCTTGATGAATGAACTCAAGGTTAAGTCCTTCTCTATCACACCCTTAGACAACAAAAACTGAACAACCAAACACCGCGGAATAGTTCGCTTGTCTAAACTATAATTAACAACAGCAGGCCAAGATGCAACCTTTGATGCATCCCATCCCATTCTGTTAACCAAAAAAGCCATCACCCGCTCCAACTTCTCCTCCGAAACTGACATACATTGGGGTTGCCTCCTAAAAGCCAAAAGAATCTCATCGTCTGACCAACCCCACTTCCTATAAAGATCCCACTTTCGTTTAAACATTGATTTGCTCAACGAAACCAACAATTGCAATCCCACTGTGAAATAAATCTTTACCGGCTCAAACCCCATTCCCTTAATCTCTTCAACGAGCAATATAAACCTATCAGGAGTTTGCACGAATGTCCTAGGTTGTCTCCTTAGCATTGTGCTAATCCTATCATCCAACACGCCATAATCGCGCAACACAACAATATTGGGTGCTAATTTTTTTTAAGGTCTTCCTTGAGTACCCAAGTGGGCCTCTTTATTGCAGCAATTACACTTCCATTATCCCTAATTACACTCTTCAATAACTCACAGGAAGGTATAATTTGATTATCAAGACTGCGTTCCATAATACCAGGGTCTCTAGTGAGTATTTTATCAAGGTCAGTGGGTGAAAACCCATATGAATTGAAGAAATCTAATTTGGGTTTTAGTATTTTGTCTGGATGGAAAGTTAGCAGTACTGGTCAATTTCTTATGAGGTTGGAGATTTGGGTTTCAGAGAAGCCATATATTTTGAAGAGGGAGAAAATTGATTTCCTTCGTCTCTCACTAATTACAGATCCGAAGAAATATCTATGATTAAAAATACAGAATTGGGGTGATTTTAAAGAAGCAGTAGCAGTGTTTTTAAGCAAATTTTTGTATAGAGAAAAGGGATTTGTATGAGATTTCAGAAATTACAGACCTTTGTAGCTATTTTTGAATCTCTCAGTCCCTGTAGAAAGAACTGAACGTTACACCGTTCGGACTGAAGGTTAGCAGCAAGCCTGGACTGCTTCGGTTGTCGTTTGGCATTCCACGCAAAATGATTCCGAAACCTATTTCTTCTCCTTTTGTGCTTTTAAATTAGGGTCATGCTACTATATGTTCCAAAAGTTTTCGGTCAAAGTGAATATTTGATCAAATATTTATCACCATCATATATTATTTTTTAAAATTATAAATTTGTCTTATACTTTTTTTTATTTTAAATTTATAAAAGAGTATAAAATTCTTAAGTATTAAAAGTACATCAACATCACAAAAATATATAATAAAATAATTTATATTCAAATCTAAATATGATGAATATATTTATTTTTCATTAATAAAATAATTAATGTTCTAAATACCTTAAAACATAATTAAATACAAAATAATTATTTTAAAAATAAAAATATTAATAATAAAACTTTCATTTTATTGTGTAATACGTTCTTAACCTCTCAGTAGCCAAGGTAGTATGTTATAATTCACTAGACGCCCTACAAAATTGAAATTATTCCTATATCAACATAAGTTCTCAAAAAAATTATTTCATATAAATTAATATTATATCACAATTTGAATTATAAAAATTAACAATTAATTAAAATTGAACTAAATTAAATATATATATATATATATATATATATTAGTTATAAATTAATATTATATCACAATTTGAATTCTCAAATTAACAAAAGCTTAAAATTATATCAATAGATTTTTAAAAAGTTTCATACTATTTCTACAAATAATGTTAGCTTATATTACAACATTATTATAATGAAATTATAATAATAGATTTATAAATATTAAGGTATTTATATAATTGTATATTTGGTAGGGACTAGAGAGGGAGTATTTATTTTCATTGCTCGGGTCATAGAACAGAAATACGGCCCTTCCCTGACCGAAAGAAAAATAGACGCGAAACCCTAACCCTCGGCGGACGTTTGTAAACCCCTTCATTGATCGATTCTTCATCGGATTCGAATCAGAGACTAATCGATTTCTCAGAGCGGGAGAAAGTAGAGAGGGATTAGGGGGAGATTTGATTTGAGATGGGGAAGAAGAAGAAGAGAGCAGCATCAAAAGTATGGTGCTATTACTGCGACAGAGAATTCGATGACGAGAAGATATTGGTTCAGCACCAAAAAGCCAAGCACTTCAAATGCCACGTTTGCCACAAGAAACTCTCCACCACCGGTGGCATGTCCATTCATGTCCTTCAGGTCCACAAAGAGACCGTATCTAAGTACTATTTCGTCTCTCTATATCAATATATTTATGTGTGTATTTTGTACGTCTATGTATCTATATGTATGCTCTGCCATGAATGAAAGGTCTTCTTTAGCTTGTTTTAGACGGAGATTAGCTCTTTTGAATCAAAATTTTCAGAAAGCCTACAAAATGATGCTCCCCATTATTCATTTTTGATAGACTCCACGACACGCTTGAGTGAGGTGGTCGTCGTAGAATGAATTGCTCGCAACACCTTAACCCCTGGCCTATATGTAGACGATAATCTTGGAATAATTGCTCTCGTCGGAAGTTTGCGTTAGCGGTAATCGACGATTGATGTGGTAGAAGATGCCACACACAACTATGGTTTGTTGTATGATAAGTCGGGTTTGAATCTCACGGAAAAACCATGAACAATTCAGGTGTTCTCAAAGAACTAAAAAGAAAGAGAATAATCTCACAAGAAATTTTATTAATGAATGAAGTGTAACCAAGACATCTATTTATACTACTCAAAATAATCTTAATCCTAATAGGAATTACAAACCATAACCCTTATTTCTACAAGGAAGTAGAAATCAATTTGGAAAAGAAATTCTTATTTTTATAAAACAATAGAAACCTTATTTAGAAAGTAAATCTAAATTGAAAAGAAATCCTAATTATAATAGAATTTGATAAGTATCTGGAAAACAAATCTCTAAAAATTAGGCTAATAGAATCTGCCTAATATTTTAGGAAACAAAATCTTTTTTCCTAAAATCCCAAAATCCTTGCCACGTTAGGATCTTTTGCCACGTGAAACTTGTTGCTTTCCTTTGCATGTAATATGTGAATAACTTGCTGATTAAGTTTGTATCATTCATCTCCTCTTGAAAATGACTTGTCCTCAAATCTTGCATCTCCTTCCTTTGAAAATGATTTGTCCACAAATTTGATCCTACACAAAAACAAACCAAGTTAGTAACATCAAACAAAACATAATCACAAATCTCACCTGACAAATTAAATGCATAAGCAATATTAGCATCGCAAGCAAGAATTTGAAAAGTTCCAACTCCTCCTAGATTAAATATCATTATGTAGAACTCTTCATGTAATAGATTCTCCCAATGACGAATCCCCAAATCAAAAGTTAATCTAATGATCTCTATCTTTCGCAAAAACACATTCGTCAATGCTCTTGGAACAAATATCAATACTTGAAATTCGCCATGCTTCTCACCCAAACTCTCCTGAATTCTTGGATTAAACACAAAACAAAATAAATCAAGTTAATTTTGTATAATCACAAAGAAATCAAATAAACCAAAATCACATGCATAGTCTACTAAAACAATATTCAAAACATTTCCTTATAGATGTCCTATGCATTGAACGGGATAAATTGCACGATCCATGATTCCCTCGATGAATATGATCTCATCACGAATCTGCAAAACACAACCAACATTTCTCTTTCCATTGACATTAACAATTTCAAGAACAAGTAGTAGTATCAATGGAACAAAAAAGTCACATTCACAAGATGAAAACTTAATAGCATATCGACGATGATCACAAACAAGCTCAACACATGCTATAAATTTTTCAAATTGGTGACACAAACTGGAATATCATCAAAACATATAATAATAATTTCTCCCATGAACAAATGCTAAGTACGATTTAACAACCTCATAGAAGTATGCAATGCATTAGCTAATCCAAATGATCCAATTAAACATGCATGTAGACCATATCTTAATTCAATCTGATGATAATCACTTTTTAAATCAATATCATATGATAGTGAATCATGCAATGAAGATTGCTCTAACGAAACAACATGATTACTATCACTGTCAACTAACGACATCTCATGTAAATATTGACTAGCATGAAAACCCAAATCAACATATAGATAAGAAACCCTAGAATGAATTTCATGCAAGTAATAATGTCGAAAACGAGAAAACATATCATTATCATAAACTAATTCAACAAAGATCAAATATCCGCCATAGTTTATGATAAAGATGATTCTACCCTCAAAATAGCTAACAACAAATTTTTCAATGGAAGTATGCAAAACATTTTTTAAATAACTCATGAAAATACTAGATGCATCAGTTAATCTGACAGAAACAACCAATCATCTATACAAATCACATGTTAAAACATTTTTTCATTTTTCACATTCACTCGTGCTAATTTGATTAGTCATTGTCATTACATGATCATCACATGTAGATAAAACATAAGAACTATGTAGTTTATCAAACATATTATCTAAACAAAGAAAAGAATAACGATACTTGTTTACCAATTCAAAATCGATGAACAAACTCGTTGTCTCATCCTCCTTAGGTACTATGATCTCAGAATTAGCACTCGAACCCATGTCTTCTTCTACGATACTCTTTTTCATCAACTCTCCAACTTGTCTCGGTATCTCCGTCATCTCCTCGGGAATACTATTAATGATCGACATTTAAATGATAGTACGGGTATATCATCAATCAACTGCATGAGACAAAACAGAACTATACAAAGAAGAGTTAACCTTGTTAGTATTCAAAAGTACCGTCTTGTACGAATGTACAGTCATTGGCTTTTCAAAATACAACTCACTCTCTTTTTCATAGTTACATATTTTTTCTCTTCTTTATGCTAACCCTCTCGTTTGTTTTTCTCTCGTTTATTTTCAAGCTCAATCTTTTCATTCTGTCTTTTCTTCTCTCATTCTTTTCAACTTTTTCTTTTACATTATCAATCTTAATCTTTTGAACAATTTCTTTTACACGAGTATTTTATTCCACAAACTCATCTTCTTGATCACTAGAACCCAATAGCTCTCCTTGGACTGCATATTCGATTATATCTTCTTACTCCCTTGGCTAAACTTGTTCCTTTTGCGCCGTAGAAGTATATTGTAGCTGTATTCAATAATCTTCCCTTAAGTTCTTTGTTGTCTTAGGAGTATCTTGGGGTTGTCTCCAATGTGAATCCTCTTTGTTTACATGTCTGCGAACCCTCCCATCATCTTTTAATGTTGATCGCATTGAAGGTTGCTCTACATATCTTTGAGATATATACTCTTCCCTCCTATCTCGTTGTACTGGAACAAACCGCTTTCTCATTGTTGTTTTTAATTCTGCCCAAGTCTCAATCGGACGCTCTCCACATTTTTTTCTAAAATCCCACCATATGATTGCAAGATCGAACAACTCTTGAACTGCCTGTCTGACCTTTCTCCGCTCAGAGTAATCATGATAGTCAAACTCTCGCTCTATTTTTCTCTCCCATCTCAAATAAGCATCTGGATCAATCCCAACTAGGAAAGTATTCTTTCGAGACCCATAAGAACCTTCATAACCATAATCATACATATTTGCTGCAAAATAAAGGTTAGTAGATAAAAATTTTCCTCACACTCCCTTACGTGTTTCACTCAAATAATGATGAATCACTCGTGTATCGCTCAAATTTGGCTTTTACCCTTTAATAATCTTACACTCTTACCTTTTACCTCTAATATTCTCTCTTATAGGTTCTTTTTGAATTCACTAAATAAATTCACAGTTTTTACAATGCAATTCAAAAATAACTTATTAAGAACAAAATATATAAGGTGTGACTATTAGAATACCACAAAATCACAGATTGATTGCCTTGTACTCCTCTTGTATGCTTCGGATTTGTAAATTGTAGCTCAGTTTTAGAATTGATGATGATGGAACGGTATGAACTCTTGGTTGAAATTTGATGATTTGATGGTGTGCTACAAGTTTGGTTAGCACAATGGAAATATAATCCTTTTTTTTTCTCTTACTCTTTTTTTTTTACTCACGATTTTTTTTACAATATATATTTCGACAAAAAATTAAAGATAAGTAACTCACTAGAAGACTTAGCTTTGATACCAAATGATAGGCTCCATGGCACGCTTGTGTGAGGTGGTCGTTGTCCGGATCGTTTATAGCAAAGTCGTAATATGAATTGCTCGCAACACCTTAACCTCTCGCCTATATATAGACGGTAATCTTGGTACAATTGCTCGCGTTCGATAGTTTGCGTTGAATCGACACCAACGACACTTTGACCCTTCGCTTATATTGAAGCGGTAATCTTGGTACAATCGACGATTGATGCGGTAGAAGACGTCACACACAACTATTGTTTGTTGTATGATAAGTCGAGTTTGAATCTCATAGAACAATTCAGGAGTTCTCAGAGAACCAAGAAGAGAATAATCTCACAAGAATTTTTATTAATGAATGAAGTGTTCTCAATTACATCAACCAAGACCTCTATTATACTACTCAAAATAATCTTAATCCTAATAAGAATTACAAACCATAACCCTAATTTGTACAAGGAAGTAGAAATTAATTTGGAAAAGAAATTTTTATTTCTATAAAACAATAGAAACCTTATTTAGAAAGTAAATCTAAATTGAAAAGAAATCCTAATTATAATAGAATTTGATAAGTATCTGGAAAACAAATCCCTAAAAATTAGGCTAATAGAATCTGCCTAATATTTTAGGAAACAAAATCTTTTTTCCTAAAATCCCAAAATCCTTACCACGTTAGGATCTTTTGCCGCGTGAAACTTGTTGTTTTCCTTTGCATGTCATATATGAATAACTTGCTGATCAGGATTTGTATGAGTTTTATATCATCTCAAAGTTGTATACTTTTATTTTCAGAGCACATGTACTGAACTTATGTAAAATGATATTTATGTTACAGGGTGCCAAATGCAAAAGCTGGTAGAGAATCAACAGACATTGAAATATATGGGATGCAGGGGATTCCACCTGATGTCATGGCAGCTCATTATGGAGAGGAGGGTATGATATTATTTACAACTTTACAATTTACCTTTTAAACTGCATTCGTGTGACTGTGTGCTTTAGAGCTAGCTGAGAAGTTCTTTTGCAACAGTTTCTGTGAACTTGTGCTATTATTGGAGGGATATATAATATTGGGTTGTGTTTCAAAAATTGATTTGATTTGCTTCATTCTTGGTTTTGCTTCATTCTTGGTTTATAGATCAAGGTGTTTAATAAATCCATATGGCTAGCTTGAGTTTTCAGTTTTTAGGAATCCAGTGTTGGAGTTATTTTTTTTAAATTTTAATGTCCTTTATTATATGACATATGGAGGACTTGAATAGCTAGTTGAAGGTAAAGTAGTTGAGTTTAAGGTAATCCATTAACGTCCCCCTTTTTTTCTTCAAGTTTTGTGGGATTTTCACAGCCTGATGGTGATCTGGTTGGATGTCAATATTCAATAACCTGAATTAGAATTTCAGATTGTGGCAGAAACTACTATTTTTTTCTTTTTCCGTCTTCTTTTTTAACTGAGCACTTTTGTTTTCCATCAAAACCATGTGAGAATGATTGTACTAAATCTTGGGAAACTATTGTGCCGGTTATAATCTATACATAATATTTGGTTTACTATATGATTACTTCTGTTTGACTTGCAGATGAAGATACCCCATCAAAATTGGTCAGAGTGGACATACCATCCTCGCAAGTTGGTGTTGGTGTAGTACCAGGATCACTAGGCATTCGTTATCCTCCTCCGACAACTTTTGGCACAATGCCGCCATTGTAAGTATTCGTGTAAATATTTCCCAAGTTTTCCTGCTACACTTTACTGCATATGTTGTTTGGAGAAAAGTAATTGTATTTTCTCCCTCCCCGACCTTCTCTTTTTTTCCCTTTTTGGCATCAGTCAATGTTAATCATTTAATTAAATTAGAAAAAGGGGAAATCTCTTATGATTCCTGCATTTTGGATGACACTTGTGTGGGCATGGTGGTGCTAATTCATATACAATTGATTCTTCATGGTAGTCCATTACTCGTACTTTTATTGAAAATATTTAGGAACTGCATTTTCCTTTTGACGATGAACACTAAAAAAATACAATTGATTTAGTATCCCTTTTGTATTTCATAATGGATTGTGATTATACGACTGAATAAAGATGTGCCACGTTCTAGTTGCATATTTATATTATTTCTTAGAAATTTTTGTGTTGCTACGAGGAACCTTCGAGATACTAGCTAAACTTGTCAATTCCTTTGTTTTCACATTTTCAGTAGTTCCAATCTAATTTTCTTCGAAAGTTTTTATGTCAAAGATGTAAAATTTTCTTTAGTTAATTTTGATGATTCGGCCTACTGCCTTGTCGAGACTGCTGTATCTGAAGAAGAAAAAAATGCTCTCTGCTCATTTATTGCAAATTGAATTCTTCATATATATATATATATATATATATATATATATATATATATATATAAACATTGAGAATGTGGAAACGGTTTTTTACTTGGATATCTCTGTTTGTTTACATGCAGTTATAATCCAGCAGTACCATTGCCGCCTGCTGGTTGGCCATTTCCACCACGTCCCCAACCTTGGTTCCCACAGCGTCCAGCCGTATCTGTTCCCCCTCCTGGACCATTGGGATTGGCGCAGCAACCTTTATTCCCTGTACAGAATCTGAGGCCTCCTATACCATCAAGTGCATCACTGGGGCTTCAACAGTCATTGCCGATTGTTCCTCCTGGACTTCCTGCATCTGCGCCGTCTGTTCCTGTATCGCAACCTTTGTTTCCTGTTGTTTCTAACAACAACAATAATATGCCTAATCACAGCTCTCCATTTTCTGCTCCTAAGCTTTCAACAAGTGTTCTATTGAGCTCTTCTGCAGATGTCAAAAGTTCGATTGACTTGCACACAAGCAACAATTCATCATTTGCAAGCAGCTACCTTACCCCAAGCTTTCCAGGTTTGAGTTTTCTTTACTTCATCAACCGCTTTAAATGATTTTGCAAAATCTACGTGCTATTGATTTTGTCTTAATTAACTGATGTATAACACATTTGTGACATGAGAGTTTTTTCAAATGTGAAAGGGATCATAGTTGTGTCTGGATCCTGTGTTCCAATATTTTCATCAAAATAAAGTTTATATTGTTCTTTGAGAAGTACTGTTATCATACTAAGCTAGCAGTTTTCACAACCATTGGTTTGGCCATGTTGTTGTTGGCATACTACATGAAGGAATTTCTTAAATTATCTTCTTTTTAATCATTTGGTGTTAAGTTAGTTAGGATCCTTAGACAATTTAGCAAAAGAATGGTCACGATCTTTTAGACATCAAACCCATTGGTAGTTTAGGGTTAATTACACTCAGTATCCTCATGATTCATACTTTATTGCTGTCCTGGCCCCCCTAACTCCTATGGTACTGTAGTATATTATAACTGAATGCGTTGATGTTACTGACGCTTTGTTTGGCAACTCAATTCCAAACTTGAAATTGAAATCACATTTACAATTCCATAAAATCTAAATGTAATTAAATTTAGCACTCAATTCCAATTCATAGGCTTATAATTGAGTTGCCAAACATAGCTCAAGTCTAATTCAGTTTATACTTGTATTATATTTATATACATAATTTATGTGTTAATTTAATGGGTGATGCTAGGGGTCTCAATTTTTTTGCAAATGACGTGCCATCATAACATTGATTGGTCATATGATTGGCTATGCAAGAAATTATCATTAAAATATTCAATGCCATGTCATTTGACACCCATTTGAAACCAAAATTTTGAGACCCCTAGCATTACTGTAATTTAATTATATATCGTGTTAGGCCTTTCAAAAGTTCAGATCAGGCCCTTTTAAATTCTGAGCACAAATAGGTATCTACATGTGATTGGATTTCTCTTGTGCTGTCTTTCATAAATAGAGGAGGAATCATTCACGTCAAATATCAAATATTGAAGTACTTTCTAAAGAAAACAGCTTGAAAACTGAAAAAGAAAAATCTTTACTCCGAATTGGCTCCTTAACAGTTGGTATTATGTAAATTGAAGTTATACCGATGACATCATTGTAGTTTCGTTTGCATCAGTTTACAATGTCAAATTTTGGAGAGAATATTAATTATAATTGCATATTTATTGTTTATTCCTGTAGGTGGAACATTAGTAAATTCACATTCTTATGCCTCTGGACCAAACACTGGTGGCCCTTCAATTGGACCCCCTCCTGTAATTTCAAATAAAGCTCCCCAGCCAGCCACAAATGAGGTCTATTTAGTTTGGGATGATGAGGCATTGTCCATGGTAAGTAGTTTATCGTCAAATTGATGTATCTAGGATTCATTTCCTCCAATTGTCGTTGTGGATTTGTTACACTTGGTAATGTTGGGAAATATTTACAGGAGGAAAGAAGAATGTCCTTACCAAAGTATCAGGTGCATGATGAAACTAGCCAGGTAAGTTATGATTACCTTGAACTATAATTCTTTCAAGTGGATATGGAGTTGCTTTTCACATCTAACCGGATGAGTAGGTGTTACCTTCCTTGCCTTCAGATTCAGTTGTTTTCGCATTGTTGCATATTATAAAGGTACTTCTGTATGTAATTTCACTTCTTTATATTCCTTTAAAAATAAAGCACGCACTGGAAAGAATATTCGAGCCTTTGGTTAGTATCTTTCTACTTTCAACCCCGTTAATTGATCAGTTCATTATATTATTTGGCCATTCCTGGTTGTCAAGCAATCACACCAAATTTCTGGTCATCAAAGATTCAAGTAGGTATTCTATTTATTTTGCTGGTAGTTAGTTATTACAATTCTGACTAGCTTGCTGTGATCAACTCGAGGAATCTTGGACATACATCCTGCTCCATTAAGAACAGAGTGTATGTATTTGCTATTTAGAAAATTTTACTTGTTCTTTGTTATATTAATTGTGGGGATGACTTGGGTGGAACAAGAGCGTCACCCAAGCGACTTTTCCCATTCTTATCATCGTGAAATTTACTTTTACGTTCGAACAGTGAATTCAAACTTGGCGCAGGTCAGCTTCTTTCGCAAAGTTCAGTATCTCTTGCATAAAAGCGAGCTGTAATATTTAAACTTGTTCAACAATGTGATTGATGGTCGTGTATTTATTTTTTTAAACTTCTCGTTATTGTGATTCCATGTTTCAGATGAGTTCTATCAATGCTGCCATCGACAGAAGGATATCAGAAAGCAGGCTTGCTGGCAGGATGACTTTTTAGATTTGGAGCTGTCCGACCACAGATCCCATACTACCCCCATAAACTGAAAATCCATAACCCCGATTGCTTTGGGGATACTGTATAGTTGGCCTTTGCCTGGGTTCTGTATTAAAATTTTCTCCAGATGTTTTACAATTCAGGAATAATTTATCTTTAAGAGCAATTCCTAATTTGTTAGTTGCTTGTTCTGATGGAGCCTTGACCCAGTTCTTTCAATTGTGTTGTATTCTTGAAAGAGAGGATAAATGAAAGTAACTCATTCAATCATTTGCCAGGATTATATGAGAGAGTGAGAATATTTCTTTTCCTGATATAGAATTTTATTATATATATATATATATATAGGGGTTTTATGTTATATGGGAATATATCTCATTGAAATTTTGGTTGGAAAGAAAAAAAAATATTCAACAGGCCAAAAAAAGGTTGTTCCACATCAACCTATTGCTATGGATGGAAGAGATTGAGTTTCTGTAGACCTTTGAGTTTTATGAATATCAGTTAATTTGAAATATTTTTTAATTTAAAATTAAAAAATAAAAATAAAATAAATGAACTTTTATATAGTAGTACTATCTTTACAGAATTTACAATATTCATTGTACTGATTTGAATAATCTTATATATTGGAAACAATTTAGCTAATCAGGTTTAAGTTTAAATAAATGAAATCCTCTTTATAGTTTATTGTGCAGTGTATCAATATTTTTGGATAAAATACAATTATTACTTATAGTTTATCCATCTTTGTGATTCACCACCAATAGCTTTTTCCTTTTCTTTTTGAAAAAAAAGGAAAAGGAGAAGAAGAAGAAGAGTCAAAAGACTAAATATTATTAAGTCAAAAAATAAAATAAAATTTGTCACTTATCACGTGATTCATAAAAATGCAAAAAATTCTAAAATTGTAAAACACTGTCTAATTTGACATTTTTATGTCCACATAGCTCAGTAAATAGCATGCAAGTGTTAATCATTATTGTCGGAATGTGTTTAATGACACATTTACACTCGCCCTTTACTATGTTTTTACACAAATTGATTGTAAATTATATTTTTATTTTAATTAGATACAAACTCGGCGAAATTATTTAATTTTTTAATAATAAATGTGTACGTACAATTAATAAATTAAAATATAATAGAAAGATAGTAGATTGTTATGCGATGGTCAAATTTTACATGTAGAAAAACAAATAAATATACATTGTAGGGGGTAGTGTTTAGATAAAGTAATGATTTTGTTAAATAATAATTAAATTACAAAGGATAATATCAAAACAATTGATATTATTAAAGCAGATTTAGATTAATAGTGATTTAGATTTTTGGGGATTATAAATCTAAAAATTAAGAAAATGACATTATGCTATTAAGCTGTTTAGATTTGTAGTGATTTAGAAAAGTATAAATCCAAAAAATTAATTAATAGCATAAAGTACTGATTTTATTAAATAATAATTAAATTACAAAGGATAATATCAAAACATTTGATATTATCAAAACAGTTTAGATTTGTAGTGAATTTAAGAGAATGAATTAGGGTTTGTTTTCATCCTCATTTAGCTGGGCAGTTTTGTTAAGGGTATTAAGAAACATTAATTAGACAGGACACGTGTTAAATTGTGAGAATATCAAATATCAAGCTATGGTATCATGTACTCCATTTTAATATATTTAATAGATTTTATTTATATTAGTCAACCTTGTTTGATCAATATATTTGACAAATTCGTGATGGAAATAAATAACACACATTATCGTTTACAGTTTACATTTGCTAAGCTTAAAAACAGAAGAATTTAAAAATAAAATTGTCATTTACTTGCATATATGTGTTTAAACAACATTTTAAATATCAAAGACTTACAATTATTGAAATAAAAATAGGCAAATTACATGTGATAAATAGTATTTTTTTTTTTTTCTTGAGGATCACTTTTATAGTTAACCCTTTTTTTCGATTTAAGGAATTTGATTATGAATTTTTTTTCCACTAAATATTTTATTTTATTTTCTGCATAATTTTTTTTAATTTTTCATTAAAGGAGTGTTTGATAAAAAAAAATGAATAAATCGAATCGATTCAATGAAAAAAATTATTTGATAATTAACATGTCTGAAATATCTAAATAATAATTTTATTATTTTACCTCTCTGAAAAATTTAAAGTTGTTGTAAATTTATTTAATATTATTTAATATAATGATTAATTATTGTAAATTTATTTAATATAATAGTTAATATATATTTTTATTTAATTGTTCGGCCAAAAAAAATAGGGCAAAGGGTCAAAAATGCCCCTGATATTTACCCCGATGTCCCACTTGCACTCTAAACTAATTTTTTTTCCAAAAGTATCCTTAACGTTACATTTTTGAGTCGCCCGTGCCCCTGCCGTTAACAGAAGACAAACGGGGTTAAAATGTGATGACGTGACAAGCTTAAATATAAAATATATTTTAAATAAAACAATATATATCATTTAATCAATACAAAAAATACTAAAATTCAAAAAAAAAAAAAACATAACATATTTACATCATTTAATCAAAATAATTAAATTCAAATTATTTTGTTAACTAATCAAAATAACTAATTAAATAAAATAAGTTGTATAACATATTTACATCATTTAATCAAAATACTAAAATTCAAAACATAACATATTTACATCAAATACTAATTAAAAAATACAAAAATACTAATTAAAAAATACTAAAATACTAAAAAAATCAAATTAAAAAATACTAAAATATTAACATTCAAATTATTTTGTTAATTAATCAAAACAACAAAAATTCAAATTATATCATTAAAATACTAAAATCATAATACTAAATACAAATTGATATAAAGTTTTAAATTAATAAAATCATAATACTAAATAATATTTTTAAAATTCAAAAGCTGAGTATTATGATTATTTTAATAATTTTTAATATTAATTTTACACTTTGTCAATAAAATTTTCCTCTTTTTACACCTCGTCGTATAAACCCAAAAGGTATGAAGGGCAAAAAATAACGTCCAAAAAAGTTTTAAAAAATAATAATAAATTAATTATATTGTTATGTGTCGTTAAAAAAAATATATTTATTCTATAAACATAAATATTGCTCGAAGCGATGAAAAAAAATTAAAAAAAGCGTGAAGGCGACCTCTTGAATCATTTATTTTTAAATAATATTTTTAAAAAATTTAGAGATATAAATTTGATGTAATTTGAGCGATATTTTAATAATCTATACATAACAAGATATGTTATAATTTGATGATGTAATAATATTTTTTAAAAATGTATTCAAAAATTCAAATTACATCATAATATTTTTAAATTGATATGATTTTAAAAATTAATATTAAAATTACTAATATAATCATAATACTCCAGTTTTGAATTTTAAAATATTATTTAGTATTATGATTTTAGTAATTTAAAAATTTTATATCAATTAGTATTTAGTATTATGATTTTAGTATTTTAATGATGTAATTTGAATTTTTTGTTGTTTTGATTGATTAACAAAATAATTAGAATGTTAGTATTTCAAAGATTTTTAAATTTGATTTTTTAGTATTTTAGTGTTTTTAATTAGTATTTTATTATTTTTTTGAAATTAGTATTTGATGTAAATATGTTATGTTTTGAATTTTAGTATTTTGATTAAATAATATAAATATGTTATACAACTTATTTTATTTAATTAGTTGTTTTGATTAGTTAACAAAATAATTTAAATTTTATTATTTTGATTAAATGATGTAAATATGTTATGATTTTTTTAATTTTGAATTTTAGTATTTTTTGTATTGATTAAATGATATATATTGTTTATTTAAAATATATTTTATATTTAAGCTTGCCACGTCATCACATTTTAACCTCATTTGTCTTCTGTTAATGGCAGGGGCACGATCGACCCAAAAATGTAACGTTAAGGGTACTTTTGGAAAAAAAAATTAGTTTAGGGTGCAAGTGGGACATCGGGATAATCATCGGGAGCATTTTTGACCCTTTGCCCAAAAAAAATATGATAGCCAGCTCAATCATCTTACCTACCCATTAATATATATACTGGATTCTAAAGAAACAGCCCTATCCAACTTTTCATGTGTTCTTAAATCAAAATTCAGAAAACAAATGAATTCTCAAAATCACGGAATATGTTTAAGAAACAAAATCGCAAACATAACCTACTAATCGCATGTAAAAAGGGAAAAAATATCCTTAAAAGACATTCACTTGTCGCAAGGAAGACGACCAAAACGTCTGCATTACACTTACATAGTAGAAAGAACACTTATCTCTGTCAGGTACCTTGCCCCCACCGTGAATAAGCAAAGACAAAGAAGATGCTAGACTCCAGCCACGCCTCTCCACGTAAGTATATTTTTCTCTCCTCTATACATTTTTTTTTTCAATTTGGGAAAGTTTCAAAATAATATATTATAAAGTCCGAAGATTGGTTTTTTCTTACGGGAATACGTTAAATTGCTAAAATTATTAAGCAATATATGGGTTCGTTTTCAATTGCTTACATTTATATGGAACCAAACAGGTGTATTGTTGTAATTGTTGATTATGTGGGTATGGATTGGAATTGGAAAGACAAGTTGGTGTTAATATTTCTTGAATGAGAGTTGTTTTCTCCGAGTTAATATTATTATGCCAAAGCCAATGTCGCTTGTTGTTCTCTTATCAATCAATCAACTAAACAATATAAAACCCCAACCAAATTTCGTCCCACGACTTTTTTCAGTCTTTCGCCTGTGGTCGGGTTGTTCAACTCAATTTTTTGGTAGTGCCTTGGGACTCATACACATATGTGAAGGTGTTTTAAAATTTCCGCTTTAGACCCGCCTAGACACTAGGACCCATTGGCACTCGCCTTTAGGTGCTAGGCCCCCTTTGGCGTCGGGGAACTGGCGCCTAGGCTATGCGTCTCGCCTAAATCTTAAGGCAGCTGCTAATAATAGCCTAGGCCAAGTCGGCAAAAAAAATTCCTCTAGAAAATTAGGCCTACCCAAACCAGATCTTGATATATTTATTTAATATAATAGTTGATTGTTGTAAATTTATTTAATATAATAGTTAATATATTTTTTACTTTATTTAAGCTGTTTCGGCCAAATAAATATGATAGCTTGACTCAATCCTCTTACCTACCATTAATATATATATTCAGATTCTAAAAAAAGCATTCTATCCAACTTTTCATGTGTTCTTAAATCAAAATTCGAGAAAACAAACCGAATTCTCAAAATCACGGAATATGTTTAGAAGAAACAAAATCGTAAACATAACCTACACTACATAGAAAGGGAAAAAATATCCTCAAAAGACATTCATTGTGCGCAAGGAAGACGACCAAAACGTCTCGCTACACTTCCACGATGAGAGGAACACTCTATCCAACCGGTACTTCCACTCCCATCAGAACGCTAAAGACAAGACGAAGCAGAGCTCCAAACTTCGCCCCTCTCCACATAAGTATTTTTCTCTCTCTCCTCTATACATTTTTTTTTCAATTTGGGAAAGTTTCTGAAAATAATATATTATAAAGTCTGAAAGATTGGATTTTTTCTTCTGGGAATACGTTAAATTGCTAAAATTATTAAGCAATATATGGGTTCGTTTTCAATTGCTTACATTTATATGGAACCAAACAGGGTGTATTGTTGTAATTGTTCAGTTATGTGGGTATGGATTGGAATTGGAAAGACAAGTTGGTGTTAATATTTCTTGAATGAGAGTTGTTTTCTCTGAGTTAATATTATTATGCCAAAGCCAATGCTGCTTGTTGTTCTCTTATCAATCAATCAACTAAACAATATAAAACCCCAACCAAATTTCGTCCCTGACTTTTTCGTCCGTTTTCGTCCAGGTCGGGTTGTTCCAACTCAATTTTTTGGGTCGTGCCTTGGGACTTGTTACACATAACAGCAGTGTTCTAAAAATTCCTCCTAGACAATAGGCCCCATTAGGCGCCCACTTTAGATGCAAGGCCCCTTTGGGCGCCAGGGGGCTGGCGCTTGCTAGCGCCTCGCCAGTGCTTTAGCCTCTGGCGCCTCAGCTAGGCCCAAGTCGGCAAAAAAATTCCTCCAGAAAATAAGGCCTACCCAAACCAGATCTTGATATATTTATTTAATATAATAGTTAATTGTTGTAAATTTATTTAATATTATTTAATATAATAGTAAATAATTTTTTTACTTTATTTAACTGTTCGGCCAAAAAAATATGATAGCCAGCTCAATCCTCTTACCTACCATTAATATATATATTGTATTCTAAAGAAACAACCCTATTAGAAGACCCCAAAATTTTTAAATAAAAAGGAATTTCCTTTATTTATTATTTTGAAATAGTAAGGTTGATTTGATTAATGTGGATAGTTAAGGGTTAAATACATAAATATTTCAAAATAAGCAAGTGGTTATAAAATATTCATTATCGTCTTGGGAATATTAGTTTGGTCGTGGAATATTCGCATCTTTGTAGGGAATATTAAATGCTGACCACGCTGACAAGCGACCATGTGTGGGCCCCATAACGGAAAGCTATTGGATGAAGAAAACGACAAATATAAGTTGTTTTTAAATAATGGCGTAGTTATTACCAGATTAATCTTGTTGGAATACCCGGTGGTTAAAACACACTAATACGGCGTTGTTGAAAGAAGACACCAGTATTGCACCAATTTTTGATTCTTACGTGAAGAAGGCACTACTCAATAATGGTTACAGAATTCTTCGCTCAAGATTTTATTGAGTTAATAATTCTGTCGTTGATATTTTATATTCTTTGTTGTTTCAATAATTCATCATTACAAATATTTTTCATTATCGAAGCAATAATTCATATTATCCGAATAATATTATTAGATAACATTATTGGCAATGTCTAGAAAGTTACATCTAAGGAGAGGTTTGGTCACCTAATTGCGCCAGTAGATGAAGAAATTCTTATTGAAAGCCCCTCTTTCAGGAACCCGCACGGTCATTCGATATTGTGATTCTGTAATATTATTTGTGAATAATTAATTATTGATTTATATGATGAGGAAAATATTGATTTTATGTGGATATAGATGGAGAAAATTTTTAAAATGACAATTGTTGAAAATTAATATTTTATCTTTTTTCGATAAAATAATTCATTTAAATATATTATTTTAATAATATATTAATCTAGTGATATTTTACAACAAATGTGGGATATATGAGTATCTGAGGAGGAAGAGTATTTTTGTTGCAATAAATGTTTAAAACATGTTAAACATGTCGGTGGACCCCATTTATTGACCGAAATTTGATTATAACTGTAAAATCGAATCGTTTGTGGATTTTTGGTCAATTTCTATTTGGAATTTGGAAAAACTTTCTTACGTAAAGTTGTAGAGAATTGAATTTCCTATAAAACTCACGAGATTCAAATTTTCTGACAAAAGGGCTATTTATTGTGAATTATTGAAGTTCTGAAGCTCCGAAATAATTAATTTTTGAAGTTTTAAATATTTTTAATAAGAAAAACGTTTTTTTGAGTTAGGCAAGGTGAGTCACTCTTGGTGGCTGATGGTTTGAATCAGATTTTGGAAGTGCGAGGAATTTAATAAATATATATTAATATTTTATTAAATTTTTTCGCTTTGTTGTTAAAGAATTTCTATAAATAGGGTGCTTGGGTTAGAATTGAAAATCACAATTTAAATCAAGTTTTCTCTCTATATTATCGAAGCGTATTCTTATGAGTATTTTGAGTATACTTTGAGTATTGCTAGAGCAGTGCAAGTTCCCTTCAAAGACTATAATCTTGTGATTCTAGTAGTAAGTCATCGATCTTCGAGGTAGTAGGGATATTATTTTTTTAGTAATGATATTATTTCTTCAATATCATTATACGAGAATGTTGATCCAAGTTTTATCAAATTTGGAACTTTTTCATATCTTCGGGTTACTATTTATGGGTTACTTATTCATGAGTTCTTATTCATTTAATTACTATTCATGAGTTCTTATTCACGAAGTTACTATTCACAAGTACTATTCATAGGCGTGAAGATGTTTTTTGTGGAATTTCTATCTTTTGGTGTTTGAGTTATTATTCACGTACTCAAGACTATTCACGATATCTGAAGACTATTCACGTATAAGTCTTATTCACCTGAAAAATAAAATTTCTTCTTTTCGTCAAAACATCTATTCGGATACTAACTCGATTGTATCCATGTTTTGATCATTCTTGAATTTTACACCACTATGATTATTTTTGAGGTATTTTTGGACGTGGATAAAACCAAGTACGAATCCTTAATCCTTAATCCTTGTCATTTTGTTTCACTGGATTCGTTTCTTTAAAAAAATATTTTTCATCATCCTCAGTCTTAAATGATGATATTATGGAATATCTTTGGCCTGTAGTGCAAAGATGAATGATTTATTAAGAATATCTTTGGCCCGTAGTGCAAAGATGAATGATTTGAAGAATATCTTTGGCCGTGTGCAAAAGATGAGCAGTGTTTAAATGAACATGATTAATCGATGAATATCTTTGGCTCAGTAGTAAAGATGAATATTTGATTCGGATGTATATTGATTGATGTCACGGGGATAAAAGATGAGCGATGAACTTTTAAATTCATACATGAAGATAGTAGTTTGCATTCTCTACTTAACTCTTCTAATGAATTATTATTTCCATGCGAATATTGATTTAAAATTTGTTGTCTATTGTATTCTATTATATTTTTCCTGTTGAAGACTAACGATAATTTGTTGTATATTATCTTAGTCATAATATTCTTTACTTGAGCTAGTTGAGCTCACCCTTTTCCTTTTGTTCCATTTTTCTCGGGAGGCGAGAATATAAGCGTAGCAATTGAGCCTGGTATGGAATGAAGGTTTTAAAAAGGATTGTTTAGTAGTCCTCACCATTTTTGTAAAATAATGTATCAATAAATGTGATGAGGATTTATTTGAGTATAGATATTGTCTGTAAGATAATATTTGTATTCAAACTCACGCTTTTCTTGTTGTAATAATAAAGTTGTAGTTGTTTCGTACCATGTATTGACAACTCGGAATAGGTGATGTATACCTATTTTGGGGCGTCACACACCTATCCAATTTTTCATGTGTTCGAAATCAAAATTGGAAAACAAACTGAATTCTCAAAATCATGGAATATGTTTAGAAGAAACAAAATCGCAAACATAACCTACACTGCATAGGATAGGGGAAAAAATATCCTCAAAAGACATTCACGGTGTCACAAGGAAGATGACCAAAACGTCTGCTACAAGTCCATAGTAGAGAGGAACACTCTATCCGACCAAATGCCTCACGCTCCCCAGAAATGGCTAAAGACAAGAAGTTACTCCAAATTACGCCGCCTCTCCACGAAGTATATTTTCTCTCTCCTCTATACATTTTTTTTTCAATTTGGGAAAGTTTCTGAAAATAATATATTATAAAGTCTGAAAGATTGGTTTTTTTCTTCTGGGAATACGTTAAATTGCTAAAATTATTAAGCAATATATGGGTTCGTTTTCAATTGCTTACATTTATATGGAACCAAACAGGGTGTACTGTTGTAATTGTTCAATTATGTGGGTATGGATTGGAATTGGAAAGACAAGTTGGTGTTAATATTTCTTGAATGAGAGTTGTTTTCTACGAGTTAATATTATTATGCCAAAGCCAATGTCGCTTGTTGTTCTCTTATCAATCAATCAACTAAACAATATAAAACCCCAACCAAATTTCATTCCCACGATTTTTTTAAATAGTGGCCGTCGCTCGGGTTGTTCAACTCAATTTTTTGGGTAGTGCCTTGGGACTTGTTAACATAACAGCAGTGAAACAACTACAACTTTATTATTACAACAAGAAATCGTGAGTTTAAATACAAATATTATCTTCTAGACAATATCTATACTCAAGTAAATCCTCATCACATTTATTGATACATTATTTTACAAAATGGTGAGGACTACTAAACAACTCTCTCTAACCTTCATTCCATAACCCCCACTGCATCGCTTATATTCTCGCCTCCTCGAGAAAAATGGAACAAAAAGGAAAAGGTGAGCTCAACTAGCTCAAGAACTAATATTATGACTAAGATAATATACAACAAATTACCGTTAGTCTTCAAACAGAGAAAATCTAATGTAATACAATAGACAACAAATTTTAAATTAATATTCATAGGGAAATAATAATTCATTGTAAGAGTTAAGTAGAGAATGCAAACTACTATCTTCCATGTATGAATTTAAAAGTTCATCGCTCATCTTTTATCCCTCAGAACATCAATCATATATATATCCGAATCACATATTCATCTTTGCACACATGTGCCAAAGATATTCATCAATGGGTCATGTTCATCTAAACACTGCTCATCTTTGCACTACAGCCAAAGATATTCTTCGAAATCATTAATCTTTGCACTACAGCCAAAGATATTCCATAATATCATCATTTAAGATCAAGATGATGAAAAATATTTTAAAGAAACGAATCCAAGTGGAAACAAAACGACAAGGATTAAGGATTAAGGATTCGTAGATTTTGTTTTATTCACGCCCAAAAATACCTCAAAAATAATCGCAGTGGTGTAAAATTCAAGAATGATCAAAACATGGATACAATCAAAGCTAGTATCCGTAATAGATATTTTGGACTTAAAAGAAAAATTTTCATTTTTCATGAAAAAGGTCGATTCGTGAATAAAGGTCAGATATCGTGAATAAAGGTCAGATACGTGAATAAGAATCTCGACACCAAAAGTTCCAAATTTGATAAAAACTTCAGATCAATATTTCAACATAATGATATTGAAAAATAATATCATTAATTAAAAAAATAATATCCTTACCTCGAAAGATCAAGACTTTAAATTAAAAACACCTGATATAAAGCTTATGACTGAAACTGCAATCGAATAAGAATACTCAAATTATACTCAAAATACTCACAAGAATACGCCGATAATATAGAGAGAAAACTTCAGTTTCGTGTGATTTTCAATTCTAACCTAAAGACCCTATTTATAGAAATCGCTAGAACAATCAAAGTTAGTAAAAATTTAATATAATATTAATATATTATATATAAATTCCTACGCACACAATCTATGATCTGAATTCAGCCATGCTTGACAACAAATAAGTCTACCAAACAAATCAAAAACGTTTTATTATTTAAAATAATTAAAACTTCAAAAATCAATTATTCAAGAATTTAGAACATCAATAATTCATAATAAATAGCCCTTTTATCAGAAAATTCGAATCTCAAGTAGTTTTATAGGAAATTCAATTCTCTACAACTTTACAGAAGAAAGTTTTTCCAAATTCCAAATGAGAAATTGACCAAATCCACAAACCACGATTTTACTGTGCTATAATCAAATTTTAGTCAATAAATGGGGTCCACCGACATGTTTAACATGTTTTAAACATTTATTGCAACAAAATACTCTTTCCTCCTCAGATACTCATATATCCCACATTCGTTGTAAAATATCACCATTATTATATTATTAAAATATAATAATACATTATCTTATCAGAAAAGATAAAATTTTAATTTTCAACAATCGTCACATTAAAATTTTTCTCCATCTATATCCACATAAAATCAATATTTTCCTCATCATATGAATCAATAATTAATTATTCACAAATAATATTACGTAATCACAATATCGACAACCGTGCAGCTCCTGTCAGAAAGCAGGGGCTTTCAATAAGAATTTCTCCTTCCTGCCAAGCAATTAGGTGACCAAACCTCTCCTTAGATGTAACTTTATAGACATTGCCAATAATGTTATCTAATAATATTATTCAGATAATATGAATTATTGCTTCGATAATGAAAATATTGTGTAATGACAATTATCAAACAACAAAGAATATAAAATATCAACGCAACAATTATCAATCAATAAAATATCGAAACAAGAATTATCGTAACCATTATTGAGTAAAGGCCTTCTTACGTAAGAATCAATAATTGGTGCAATACTGCGGTGTTCTTCGTGTTTTTAACCACCGAGTATTTTAATAAAGATAATGGTAACAACTACGCTGTTATTTTTAACCAACTTATATTTGTCGCTTTTCTTCATCCAATCGGTTTCAAGTTATGGGGCCCACGACGGTCAAGGCCGTTGCATTTAATATTCCCCGAACGCATTTAATATTCCATTTCCACCAAACTAATATTCCCCAACAACAATGAATATTTTATAACCACTTCGCTTATTTTGAAATATTTGCGATTTTACCCCTAACTATCCTCATTAATCACATCAACCCTTACTATTTCAAAATAATAAATAGAAAATTAAATTTCATTAATAATAAGTTGGGGTCTTACAACCTCCCTCCTTATGAAATTTCGTCCTCAAATTGACGACGCGTATTCGGTGTTTGAAAAGGTGAGGATACCTCGCTTTCATTTCCGTTTCCAATTCCCTGTGTCATTTCCTCTAGTATGATTCCTCCACAAAACTTTAACTTGTGGTATGACCTTTCTTGGCGTGGGACATGCTCCTTCCTATCCAAGATCTTGGCAGTACCTCCTCATACGTTAAGTCTTTGGTTATTTCGTCCGGTTCTAATTCTATAACGTGGTTCGGGTCTTTCACATACTTTTTAAATATGGATATGTGAAACACATTATGAACACGAGACATACTTGGAGGTAACACAAGTCTATAAAGCTACATTTCCTACTACTCGGTCAAGAATTTGAAATGGACCAATAAATCGTGGATTGAGCTTTCCTCTCTTCCCAAATCTTGTAACTCCCTTCCACGGAGCAACTTCGCAACAATACATGATCCCCACACTAAATTCCACGTCCTTTCGATGAAGATCCGCATAACTCTTTTGTCGATCTTGTGCCGCTTGTATATCGTTGTCAATCATTTGAATCTTTTCGTTGGTCATACGTCTTAACTCGGGTCCCAACAATGTTAAGCTTCACCCACCTCATCCCAACATATTGGAGAACGACATTTTCGTCCATATAATGCTTCGAATGGAGCCACACCTATACTTGCCTGATAACTGTTGTTGTAGGAGAATTCCACCAATGGTAAATACTTATCCCAACTGCCCTTGAAGTCTAGGACACAGAGTCTTAATAAATCTTCAAGAGTTTGAATAGTCCTCTCTGATTGTCCGTCCGTTTGGGGATGGTATCTTAGAACTAAATCATAAACTGCGTGCCATGGCTTTTTTACAAGCTAACCCAAAATCTTGAAGTGAATCTTGGGTCACGATCCGAAACTATGGATACAGGCATGCCATGCAACCTCACAATTTCATTCATGTACATACTAGCAAGACGTTCAAGGGAATAAGTCTCCCGTATCGGCAAGAAATGAGCAGACTTGGTTAATCTATCAACAATAACCCAAATAGCATTGATGCCTTGAGAAACCGTAGGAAGACCCGTAACGAAATCCATGGTAATGTGTTCCCACTTCCATTTCGGAATCTCAAGTGGTTGCAACGGACCCTTAGGTACTAGATGCTCCGCCTTTACACGTTGGCAAGTTAAACACATCGAGATAAACTTTGCAATCTCTCTTCATATTGTTCCACCAAAATGTATGTCGAAGATCACGATACATTTTAGTACTTCCAGGATGGATTGCAAATGGTGTATTGTGTGCCTCCATCATAATCTTGTACTTCAAATCAGAGTCGTTAGGAACACAAAGTCTAGAGTGGACTCGAAGTATTCCTTCTTCATCAATTCTCGCTTCCGGAATAGCTCCTTCTTGTACTTTCTTCTTCATACGCATCAGTTCCGGGTCGATGGCTCGAGCAACCTTAACTTTTCTATTAAAGTTGGCTCTATCGCATATACTTGACATCATCGCACTCGCTCCTCAAGATATGATCTTCTACTCAACGCCATTACTACCACGCTCACTTTTCCGGGATGGTATTGAATAGTGTGGTCGTAGTCTTTCAATAGCTCGAGCCAACGTCGTTGCCGCGCATGTTGAGTTCTTTTGAGTGAAGAAATATTTAAGGCTTTTTATGGTGCGAATATATCTCCACTTTCTCCCCATATAGATAGTGCCTCCATATCTTTAAGTAGCAAAACGATCGCCGCTAACTCTAGATCATGAGTAGGATAATTCCTCTCATACTCTTTAAGTCATGTCGCGAGGCATAGGCTATGACTTTCCCACGTTGCATGAGAACACATCTTAAACCTTTGCACGAAGCATCATTTGTAGATAACAAATCCATCCGAACCAGATGGTATTGTTGTAACAGTCGAAATAAGTCTCTCTTAAGCTCTTGGAAACTCTTCTCGAATTCTTGGCTCCAAACGAATTTTGTATCCTTCCGAAAGTTATTTGGGTTAATGGAGTAGCGATTCGAGAAAACCCTTCCACGAATCTCCGATAATAACCAAGCCTAAGCCCAAAAGCTACGTGACTTGATCACCGACTTTGGTTGTTCTAACTTTGTATTGTTTCAATCTTCATTTGGATCAACAGATACTCCATGTTTCGACACACGTGCCCAAAGAATGCTACTTCCTCAAGCCGTAACTCTCGATTTCTTCAATTTGGCATATAGTTGGTTTTCACGAAGCCTTCGAGTACCAAACTTCAAATGGTGCTCATGATCTTCACGGCTTTTTGAATATATGAGGATGTCATCAATAAAGACAACAACGAATTGATCCAAATATTCCTTGAATACTCGGTTCATCATATCCATGAAAGCCATAGGAGCATTAGTTAGTCCCAAAGACATGACTAAGAATTCATAATGCCCATACCGAGTTCAAGGCGTCTTTGGAATATCCTCGTTCTAATCTTCATTTGATGATATCCGAGCGAAGATCGATTTTTGAAAAGAATTGTACCCTTTGAATCGGTCGGTCAAACAAGTCATCAATACGAGGTAGAGGATACCTATTCTTGATGGTGACATGGTTCAATTCCGATAGTCAATACAAAGTCGCATACTCCCGCTCTTTCTTCTTTACGAATAAAACAGGAGCACCCCAAGGAGATGTACTAGATCGAACGAAACCGATGTCCAACAATTCTCAGAGTTGGACCTTTAACTCCTGAAGTTCAATAGGAGCCATTCGATATGGGGTTTTAGAAATGGGCTTTGTACCGTGTTCAAGATCAATAAAGAATTCAACTTCACGCTCGGGGTAGTAAGGGAAGTTCTTCAGAAATACGTCAGAAAGTCAATAACAACAGGAATATTATTCAAATTTGACGTGTCTTTATTCAAATCCATAACATGGGCTAAGAAAGCTTGACATCCGCTTTTTCAATAAGCGAATAGCTTTATGATTAGATATGATAGTGATTGATTTTAATGGTTTAGTTGCTTGAATTCGCATACAACAAAGTTGGTTAGAATATGAAAACTAACAACTTTACGAAAATAATCAATTTTGGCATGATGAGTAGTTAACCAATCAATCCCTAAAATCACATCAAAAGCAAGTATCTTTAAAGAGATAAGGTCAATGGTAAAGGTGATTGTGACGCCCCCAAAATAGGTATACACCACACCCATTCACGAAGTCGCCAAATACATGGTGCATAAACAACTACAACTTTATTATTACAACAAGAAACTGTGAGTTTAAATACAAATATTATCTTCTAGACAATATCTATACTCAAATAAATCCCCATCACATTTATTGATACATTATTTTACAAAAATGGTGAGGACTACTAAACAATCCTTTCTAAAACCTTCATTCCATACCCCGACTAAGTACTGCCTACATTCTCGCCTCCCCGAGAAGAAAATTGGAACAACAAGGAAAAGGGTGAGCTCAACTAGCCCAAGAAGAATATTATGACTAAGATAATATACAACAAATTATCGTTAGTCTCCAACAGGAAAAATTTGATGAATACAATAGACAACAAGTTTGAGATCAATATTCGCACGGAAATAATAATTCATAGAAGAGTTACGTAGAGAATGAAATCTACTATAATCTATGAATTTAAGGTCCATCATCAATATTTTATCCTGTAACATCAATCAATATTCATCTCAAATCAAATATTCATCTTTGCACTTTCTGCACCAAAGATATTCATCAATCGGTCATGTTCATCTCAACACTGTTCACCTTTGCACTAAAGGCCAAAGATATTCATCGATTCACCATGTTCATTTAAACACTGTTCATCTTTTTGCACTATAGGCCAAAGATATTCTTCAGAAATCATTCATCTTTGCACTACAAAGCCAAAGATATTCAATAATATCATCATTTAAGACCGAGGATGATGAAAAATATTTTAAAGAACGAATCCAAATTGAAACAAAATGACAAGGATTAAGGATTAAGGATTCGTACTTTTTGTTTTATCCCGTCCAACAATACCTCAAAAATAATCATAGTGGTGTAAAATTCAAGAATGATCAAAACATGGATACAATCAAAAAGCTAGTATCCGAGAATAGATATTTTGGACCTAAAAGAAGAAATTTTATTTTTTCGATTGAATAGTCAGATATCGTGAATAGTGTCAGATATCGTGAATAGTGTCGCATATATGTGAATAATAACTCCAACACCAAAAGATAGAAATTCCACAAAAACATATTCACGCTTCATGAATAGTACTCGCGTGAATAAGTAACGTGAATAGTAACTCATGAATAGTAACTCGTGAATAAGAACTCATGAATAGTAACCCAGAAGCATGAAAAAGTTCCAAATTTGATAAAAAGTTCCAACCAATATTTCAAAGATAATGATATTGAAGAAATAATATCATTTGAGAAGAAAATAACATCCCTTACCTCAAAGAATCAAGATTTTGGAAGGAAAGGTCTGGAAGTGATGTTGAATGAAACTTGTCTTTGAATAAAGAACTCTCAAAGTATCTAAATACTCACAAAATACGCTCAATAATATATAGAGAGAAGAGAAAACTTTGTTTCGGTGTGATTTTCAATTCTAACTTCAAAGCCCTCTATTTATAGAAAATGTTAGCCTACCAGAAGCGAGACTTGACTGCACCGACTGATGGCTTTACCGCTACTATTGCCACCCACCACATTTGAAATAAAATTCAGCACATTTTTTCACCAACCACAAGTGGGGCCCACCAATTCTAGAATTTTCCACCAAAATCATTTATAACCTAATTTCTGAATCAGCCACCTCTTAAAATTCATAATAAATTATACGCTCATTTTTAACGGTTCAAAATTTGTGGACATATACTCAACTTATATATGTATAACATATCCAAAAATTACAACGATCCAACGGTCGGATTAAATATTATAACTCACACAATAAAGCTGTAATAACACCGATTTGATCTTTTAATACCTCCAATCCGACAAAATACAAATAAAACATCTCAGCATTAATTCCTTCATTAATAACCACATAAATAAATCCATCATTTATATTCATATAAAATAAATATTTCCTTATCATATGAATCAATAATTAATTATTCACAAATAATATTACAGAATCACATTTATGACAACCAGACTGTTCTCGGGAAAGAGGGCTTTCAGATAAGGTTTCTCCTCATCTTTGGCGGCAATTAGGTCAAACCTCTCCTTAGACAAAACTTTCTAGACATTGCCAATAATGTTATCTAATAATATTATTCAAATAATATGAATTATTGATCGATAATGGAAAATCTTTATGTCGCGATGATAATTATTGAAGCAAACGAATAATATAAAATACCAATGCAATAATTATTGAATCAATAAAATAAAATCTTTGAGCGATAATTCTGTAATAATTAGTGAGTAAAGGCCTTTCACGTAAGGATCAATAATTCAATAATATCATGCAATACTTGGTATTGCTCTTTGTGCCACCGCGTATTCTTTCGTATTTTAACCATAATTATTCAAACAGTCTTAACGGTAACAATACAGCAGTTATTTATAACCACCCAAACTTTGTCGTTTTCCTCATCCAATCGCTTTCAGTTATGGCCCCACGCTACATAGGCTGCGCGTCGTCGAATATTCTAAACGGTCTGCATTTAATATTCCACGACCAACGAATATTCTGACAATGATGCAATATTCCACGAACGAATATTCCAGATAAAAGGAATATTTTATAAATTCTTTGCTTATTTTGAAATATTTGCGTATTTAACCCTAACTAACCACATTAATCAAATCCACCCTTACTATTTCAAAATAATAAATAAAGGAAATTCCTTTTATTTTAAAAATTTGGGGTCTTCTGATGATGGTGCCAACTTGAATCAAACAAGATTTATAAGCAGTGGATGTGATGAAAGTTTCTCTAATCGGAGTTTCCACAGATAGGTCAAAGTCTAATTTCTCGGTCAAGTTTAAGCGTTGAGCACATGCAGAGAGATAAATGAATGGGTAGCAAGATAGAAGATCAAGTAAGGTATAAACTTCGTGAGAATTTATAAATAAACACCCGTGATCACCTCGTTTGGGTTTCTCGCATTTGACGATACAACAAAGCGCTTCTTCCGAATCGTTGACTTTGACTTTTACAGGGACGATCTTTTGAGTCAAATCCCCCAATGAACTAGGTTTCACTACCGCACAATCTCGGCGATATGTCCTTCCTTTCCACAATTATAGCATACCTTTGAATTGTTGTGTGTGGGTTTTGGTCGATATGTCCTCTTTTCGCATTTGTAGCATATAATGGGTGGTCGTTTCCTCCCTTAGAACCCGATTCTTCAAGACTGTCGTCTTCACGTGGTGGTTGTTAAAATCTCCTCTTTTTAAAATCTCCTCGACTCGCTTCTTCTATTTTTCATGGCCGTGATTACCACGGTCAGTGGTTACCATTTTTACCGTCTCAAATTTTCTTTCTCCATTTGGTTATCATTATACATTGCTGCTATATCTAAATGCGATCCACGGTTATGGTCCTTGGTTGAATATACTCGTTATCTCGCTCTAACAATTGAATTGTAAGACCTCGAATTTTATGAAATAAAAGTATTCAATTTTCCTATTTAGTAAATGGTTAAATTGATAAAAGGTTAAAGTTAAGGGTGATATATGATTTTTTTTCAAAATACGCAAGTGGTTATAAAATATTCATTATTGTTAGGAGAATATTCGTTTGGTCGTGGAATATTCTTTTACGTTGGGGAATATTAAATGCTGACTGCCATGACCCATTTGTGGGCCCCATAACGAGAATAAGCGTATCGGATGAAGAAAAGCGACAAAATTAAGTTTTTATAAATAACTTGGCGTAATCGTTCACAGATTAACATGTTGGAATACTAGATGGTTAAAATACGATAATATGCGTGTTTGCACAAGTAGCACGGTTTTACGGTATTTTTGAATTATTGATCCTTACATAGGAAATTACACCAGCCTTCTACTCAATAATTGTTAAAGTAATTCTTGCTCAATATTTTATTTTATTGATTCAATAATTCTTTGCGTTGATATTTTATATTATTGTTGTTTCAATAATTATCACCGCATAATATTTCTCATTATCGGATCAATAATTCATATTATTTGAATAATATTATTAGATAGCACTATTGGCAATGTCTAGAAAGTTCATCTAAGGAGAGGTTTGGTCACCTAATTGCGCGCGCGCTTGATGAGGAGAAATTCTTATTGGAAAGCCCCTCTTTCACAGGAACCCATTTGGTTGTCATTATTGTGATTACGTAATATTATTTGTGAATAATTAGTTAATGATTTATATGATAAGAAAATATTTATTTGATATGGATATAAATGATGGATTTATTTATGTATTTATAAGTGAAGGAATTAATGATGAGGTGTTTTATCAGTATTTGTCGAAATGGAGAACAAAATATGGGATTTTCAGAAAAATTAGTTTATTACTTGATTTTGTAAAATCCATAACTCTTTGTGTATAATGAGTTAAGAGATGAGCCATATATCAAAAAGAAAGCCCTAGAAGTAAGCTAAGCTGTAGAAATTTGAATCACCCAAAAATTCTTTGTAGATATTTCGTGGTGAAATTTTGAATGAAACTGGTCCGAAGGACTAATAGTCCGAAAAATCAGTGTTCTTCAGCTATATTGCGTGAGTTATAAATTTTTAATCTGACCGTTGGATCGTTAGGATTTTTGGATATGTTATACATATATAAGTTGAGTATATGTTCACAAATTTTGAACCGTTAAAAATGAACGTATGATTTGTTATGAATTTTAAGAGGTAACTGATTCGGAAATTAGGTTTATAATTGATTTTGGTGGAAAATTCTAGAATTGGTGGGCCCCACTTTTGGTTGGTGAGAAATGTGCTCAATTGAATTTTCAAATGTGGTGGGTGGGAATAGTAGCAGGTAAAGCCATCAGTGGCGAAGTCAAGTCTTCTGACGTCTTTAACATTTTCCTATAAATAGAGGCTAAGTTAGAATTGAAAATCACACCGAAACAAGTTTTTTCTCTTCTCTCTAGATTATTGAGTGTAATTTGTGAGTATTTAGATACTTGGTGAGTTGATATTCATCGGTGCAGAAGTTTCCTTCACATCATATCCGATATCTGTCGAAGTCTTTTTTTCTTTTGAGGTAAGGGATAGTAAGGGATGTTATTTTCTTCTCAAATGATATTATTTCTTCAATATCATTATCTTTGAAATATTGGTTGGAATTTTTTTATCAAATTTGGAACTTTTTCGTATGGGGGGTTCTTATTAATGAGTTCTTATTCACGAGTTACTATTCATGAGTTCTTATTCACGAGTTACTATTCACGCAGTACTATTTAAGTAAGCGTGAAGATGTTTTTTTGTGGAATTTCTATCTTTTGGTGCTTGAGTTACTTATTCACGTATACTGACTATTCACGATATATGATACTGCACACCTGGCACTATTCACGAATACTAAGACTATTCATAGAAAAATGAAAATTTTTCTTTTCGTCTAAAATATCTATTCGGATACTAGCTTTGATTGTATCCATGTTTTGATCATTCTTGAATTTTACACCACTATGATTATTTTGAGGTATTTTGGATGTATAGATTAGGAGTTATGGATTTTATGAGAAAAGACTATTTTAAAAGTAACTATTTATAACTCCTTGCGGTTAACTCCAAAATTGATGAAATTTTTATTGAGAGTACATCTATATAATATCGATTGTACTCTGTGAATTTGAATTTTGGATAAAAGTACAATTTATGATAAATGTTTAAATATTCGGTGGTGTTGGCCATATGAAAAATAGTAAATGAATTTTTAAAATTTCGAGAAAAATATATGTTTAATATGGGACTATTTTATGCTAAATCCCAGAAAAGAAATATTTTTAGAACTGATTTGGTATTTTTTATGAAAATGTTCTAGTTATGAGCAAATGAATTAAATATGTTATGTGAAGTAAGAAAATTAGAAAATATGATTTTATGGTTTGAGAATCATATATGAGGTATATGCAGATTTTTGATGAGGGTTTTAGTTATTGGTGATGAAATTTTATGAGTTTGGCATTTTATGATGATTAAATGCATTAATTAGTAAAGTGTAAACAATTTAATTAAATTGTTTATAAGTTTGAGAAATGATTAAAATATTATTATAATATTAATAATATTAGATTATGAGATTTCTAAGTGATTTATAACATTTGGATTAAGGTGTTATAAATATGGATATGAATTTTATTATGAAACTTTATCTTTTAATTGCCGAGGTTACTTTATGCGTATACGGGACTACGATGCGAATACGAAGTCTTATTATTCACAACAAATTGGTTTCTTCTCCGACCAAATTATCGTTGATTTATGAATCTTACTCTTGAAATTAAAACCATGTTTTGATTATATAACCACGAAATGATTATGTATTTCTTTGATATATGAATATCTTTGCTTTATAGTGCAAAGATGAATTATTGATGAATATCTTTGGCTCGTAATGCAAAGATGACTGTTGTTGAATATCTTTGCTTTTGTAGTGCAAAGATGAATTATTGATGAATATCTTTGGCTCGTAATGCAAAGATGACTTGTTGATGAATATCTTAGCTTTGTAGTCGCAAAAGATGAATTATTGATGAATATCTTTTGCTCGTAATGCAAAGATGACCTATTGTTGAATATCTTTGCTTTGTAGTGCAAAGATGAATTATTGATGAATATCTTTTTGCTCGTAATGCAAAGATAACTTTTGTTGTTGAATATCTTTAGCTTTTTGTAGTGCAAAGATGAATTATTGATGAATATCTTTGGCTCGTAATGCAAAGATGACACGTCGTTGAATATCTTTTGCTTTGTAGTGTAAAGATGGCTGTTGATGAATATCTTTGGCCCGTGGTACAAAGATGAATTTATTAGTATGATTATGAGCGAGGCTGTGATTTGGTATAACCATGATATTTGATGTTTGAGGTAAAGGCAATTGATGAAAATTATCTTAGATCTCCGGATGAGAAGAGGAATTTAGAATCACAATTATGATTATGAGTTATTCATATGATTGTGGAAAAAGGCTGTTGATTGATGTTACATGGATAAAATATTGTTGGTGGACTTTTAACGTGGGAAGACAATAGACTTTATAGTCTATTTGACTCTTTTAATGGATTGCTTTCGTTCAATTTTGCAACTATGGTTGAAAAATTTTATCATCTACCATATGTTCTAAATCTACGATTCATTCTTGATGAAGACTATTGATAATTTATTTATCTTTAGTCATAATATTCTTTCTTCGAAAGCTAGTCAGGTTTCACCCTTTTGTTTCACAATTCCTTTCGGTAATAAAAGTGTAAATTTGGGTCGGCCGGGGATAGCGAGGAATAAGTGGTGGTCTATAGATGTTGAGGTGAGGTGAATTTAACTTGGAAGGGTGTTTTGTCACTATCATACAAGATGTCTAATGACATACAACCTCGTGTTATCATAAGACATGGTTGTGCTCATCCACTTGCAGAGTATATTTATAAGCACTACTATATAATCTTGGTGTTTGTTTGGAGTATAATACCCGATTAGAGGCAGTGGAGATAATGATATGTCAAGAGAAGACTCACCATTGGGAAGAATATGATAGTAATCTTCTCGTTTTTCTTTGGGGTTTATTAGGTCAACGAGGATAATTACGTGGCCATATGATATCTACCATAACCTAAAAGCATGGCCTCCCATGTATGAAGGTTTCTTGAGCACTTCCCAAAGATTCTAATTTCTAAAAGCAGTTTTTGACTATACCTTTATGTAAGGTGTCATTGTGACGTGCTTCTGATTGGTATATATTTGTATCCAAACTCACGACATATGTGTTGTTGTATTTTTGCACGACAATTGTTGTAATAAAGTTGTAGTTGTTTTTCGTACCATATATTTGGCGACTCGAGAATGGGTTGGATGGAATGAACCTATTTTGGGGTTGTTACATTTAGTATCGAGCTTAGGGATATGATCTCTGGCGGAGATCGGGGAATAGAACTAGGAGGAGAGATGAGTAAATCCTTCGCTAGTGTGTCCTACTAAGCTTATTTGTTGGTCGATCGTAATATCGGGATATTATGTGATATATTAATTTGTTCAATTAACCCTTATTTTGAATTCGTATTCTAGAATGATATAAAATACGGGGAGATGAGCAATGGAGAAATCATGAGGACATGGAAGATGGAATATGAAATGAAAGCAAGGTATTCTCAACTCTTGAAATACCAGAATGCGTGAAATTCGGGGACGAAATTTCATAAGGAGGGAGATTGTAAGACCCCGAATTTTATGAAATAAAAGTATTCAATTTTCCTATTTAGTAAATGGTTAAATTGATAAAAGGTTAAAGTTAAGGGTGATATATGATTTTTTTTTTTTCAAAATACGCATGAGTGGTTATAAAATATTCATTATTGTCGGATAATATTCGTTTGGTCGTGGAATATTCTTTACGTAGGGAATATTAAATGCGACCAGTAGCGACCATTTGTGGGCCCCATGTGAGAAATAGCGTCCGGATGAAGAAAAGCGACAAAATTAAATTTTTATAAATAATGGCGTAATCGTTATCAAGTTAACACTTGTTGGAATACCCGATGGTTAAAATACGATAATATGCGTGTTTTTGCGGTACACTTGCGCTTTTTACGATATTTTTGAATTATTGATCCTTACATAAGAAGGCACTACTCAATAATTGTTAAAGTAATTATTATTCAATATTTTATTTTATTGATTCAATAATTCTTTGCGTTGATATTTTATATTATTGTTGTTTTGATAATTATCATTTACAATATTTCTCATTATCGGATCAATAATTCATATTATTTGAATAATATTATTAGATAGCACTATTGGCAATGTCTAGAAAGTTACGTCTAAGGAGAGGTTTGGTCACCTAAATTGCGGCAAAGAAGGAGAAATTCTTATTGGAAAGCCCCTCTTTCCAGGAACCGTACTGGTTGTCATTATTGTGATTACGTAATATTATTTGTGAATAATTAGTTAATGATTTATATGATAAGAAAATATTTATTTGATGTGGATATAAATGATGGATTTATTTATGTATTTATAAGTGAAGGAATTAATGATGAGGTGTTTTATCGGTATTTGTCGAAATGGAGAACAAAATATGGGATTTTCGGAAAAATTAGTTTATTACTTGATTTTGTAAAATCCATAACTCTTTAATGTATAATGAGTTAAGAGATGAGCCATATATCAAAAGAAAGCCCTAGAAGTAAGCTAATCTGTAGAAATTTGAATCACCCAAAAATTCTTTGTAGATATTTCGTGGTGAAATTTTGAATGAAAGCGGTCAGAAGGACTAATAGTCCGAAAAAATCGTGTGTTCTTCACTATATTGCGTGAGTTATAAATTTTTAATCGACCGTTGGATCGTTGGGATTTTTGGATATGTTATACATATATAAGTTGAGTATATGTTCACAAATTTTGAACCGTTAAAATGAGCGTATGATTTGTTATGAATTTTAAGAGGTAAATCGATTAGGAAATTAGGTTTATAATTGATTTTGGTGGAAAATTCTAGAATTGGTGGGCCCCACTTTTGGTTGGTGAGAAATGTGCTCAATTGAATTTTCAAATGTGGTGGGTGGGAATAGTAGCAAGGTAAAGCCATCGGGTGGCAGGTCAAGTCTTCTTGGGCGTCTTAACATTTTCCTAAAATAGAGGGCTAAGTTAGAATTGAAAATCACACCAGAAACAAAGTTTTCTCTCTTTCTCTCTCTAGATTATTGAGTGTAATTTGTGAGTATTTAGATACTTGGTGAGTTGATATTCATCGCTGCAAGTTTCCTTGACATCATATCCGATATCACCGTCGAAGTCGCTTCTTTTGAGGTAAGGGATAGTAAGGGATGTTATTTTCTTCTCAAATGATATTATTTCTTCAATATCATTATCTTTGAAATATTGGTTGGAATTTTTTTATCAAATTTGGAACTTTTTCATGTCGAGGAGTTTCTTATTCATGAGTTCTTATTCACGAGTTACTATTCATGAGTTACTATTCACGAGTTACTATTCACGAGTACTATTAATTAAGCGTGAAGATGTTTTTTTTGTGGAATTTCTATCTTTTGGTGTCGAGTTACTATTCACGATTATGCGGCCACTATTCACGATATCTGACCTTTATTCACGAATACAAGACTATTCATAGAAAAATGAAAATTTTTCTTTTCGTCTAAAATATCTATTCGGATACTAGCTTTGATTGTATCCATGTTTTTGATCATTCTTGAATTTTACACCACTATGATTATTTTGAGGTATTTTTGGATGTATAGATTAGGAGTTATGGATTTTATGAGAAAAGACTATTTTAAAAGTAACTATTTATAACTCCTTTGGTTAACTCCAAAATTGATGAAATTTTTTATTGAGAGTACATCTATATAATATCGGTGTACTACTGTGAATTTTGAATTTTTGGATAAAAGTACAATTTATGATAAATGTTTAAATATTCGGTGGTGTTGGCTATATGAAAAATAGTAAATGAATTTTTAAAATTTCGAGAAAAATATATGTTTAATATGGGACTATTTTATGCTAAATCCCAGAAAAGAAATATTTTTAGAAGCGATTTGGTATTTTTCATGAAAATGTTCTAGTTATGAGCAAATGAATTAAATATGTTATGTGAAGTAAGAAAATTAGAAAATATGATTTTATGGTTTGAGAATCATATATGAGGTATATGCTGATTTTTGATGAGGGTTTTAGTTATTGGTGATGAAATTTTATGAGTTTGGCATTTTATGATGATTAAATGCATTAATTAGTAAAGTGTAAACAATTTAATTAAATTGTTTATAAGTTTGAAATGATTAAAATATTATTATAATATTAATAATATTAGATTATGAGATTTCTAAGTGATTTATAACATTTGGATTAAGGTGTTATAAATATGGATATGAATTTTATTATGAAACTTTATCTTTTAGGTAATAGGGGTTACTATGCGCATTATCACGGGACTATGTTTAAACGGGTACTATTCACAACAAATTGGTTTCTTCTCCGACCAAATTATCGTTGATTTATGAATCTTACTCTTGAAATTAAAACCATGTTTTGATTATATAACTTCGAAATGATTATGTATTTCTTTGATATATGAATATCTTTGCTTTGTAAGGCAAAGATGAATTATTGATGAATATCTTTCGCTCGTAATGCAAAGATGATTTTGTTGTTGAATATCTTTGCTTTGTAGTGCAAAAGATGAATTATTGATGAATATCTTTGGCTCGTAATGCAAAGATGACTTGTTGATGAATATCTTAGCTTGTAGTCTGCGCAAAGATGAATTATTGATGAATATCTTTTTGCTTTCAGAATGCAAAAAGATGACCTATTGTTGAATATCTTTGCTTTTGCGGCAAGTGCAAAGATGAATTATTGATGAATATCTTTTGCTCGTAATGCAAAGATAACTGTTGTTGAATATCTTTAGCTTTGTAGTGCAAAGATGAATTATTGATGAATATCTTTGGCTCGTAATGCAAAGATGACACGTCGTTGAATATCTTTGCTTTGTAGTGTAAAGATGGGCTGTTGATGAATATCTTTGGCCCGTGGTACAAAGATGAATTTATTAGTATGATTATGAGCGAGGCTGTGATTTGGTATAACCATGATATTTGATGTTTGGGGTAAAGGCGGTGATGAAAATTATCTTCAATCACGGATGAGAAGAGAATTTAGAATCACAATTATGATTATGAGTTATTCATATGATTGTGGAAAGGCTGTTGATTGATGTTACATGGATAAAATATTGTTGGTGGACTTTTAACGTGGAGAAGACAATAGACTTTATAGTCTATTTGACTCTTTTAATGGATTGCTCGTTCATTTGCAACTATGGTTGAAAAGTTTTATCATCTACCATATGTTCTAAATCTACGATTCATTCTTGATGAAGACTATTGATAATTTATTTATCTTTAGTCATAATATTCTTTCTTGAAGCTAGTTGTGCTCACCCTTTTGTTTCACAATTCCTTTCGGGTAATAAAAGTGTATTTGGGTCGAAAGGGGATAGCGAGGAATAGAGTGGTGATCTATAGATGTTGAGGGTGAGGTGAATTTAACTTGGAAGGGTGTTTTGTCTTTATCATACAAGATGTCTAATGACATACAACCTCGTGTTATCATAAGACATGGTTGTCTTTCATCCACTTGCGAGTATATTTACAAAGCACTACCTATATAATCTTGGTGTTTGTTTGGAGTATAATACCCAATTAGAGCGATGGAGATAATGATATGTCAAGAGAAGACTCACCATTGGGAAGAATATGATAGTAATCTTCGTTTTTCTTTGGGGTTTATTAGGTCAACCAAGGATAATTCTATGGCCATATGATATCTACCATAACCTAAAAGCATGGCCTCCCATGTATGAAGGTTTCTTGAGCACTTCCTAAAGATTCTAATTTCTAAAAGCAGTTTTTGACTATACCTTTATGTAAGGTGTCATTGTGACGTCTTCTGGTTGGTATATATTTGTATCCAAACTCACTAAAGATATGTGTTGTTGTATTTTTTGCACGACAATTGTTGTAATAAAGTTGTAGTTGTTTTTCGTACCATATATTTGGCGACTCGAGAATGGGTTGGATGGAATGAACCTATTTTGGGGTTGTTACATGAGCCACATTAACAACATCTGAAGAGAGAAAATTTATGAGAAATGAGATATTGTTGTATCTTGGGGTTTCAAACCTCTCGAAACATCCGCGTCATACGTTCCTCATTCTCCACCGAATGAGGTGCTGAACACGGATAACTCTGCAAACTTTGCCTCGTCATTGAGACAACCGTCGTGTTGTTTTGTTCCAATCGATGAACTCCACTTCCTTCGTATAACGAACACTTTCGGGAAAGTATTTGTCATTAAATAGCTTCAAACGTCTCCCAAGACATCTTTGAGTGCGTCGGATGGAGTACGCTTCACAGACTCCCACCGATGAAGTACTTCGCCACGGAACATAAAGGTGGTGAATGGAACCTTCATTTCTCCGTGCATCCCAAGACATCGAATATCTTGGTAATTTGCTTGACCCGTGTTTCCGCCCATGATCGGATCCGCTTTCCCTTAAATTCAGTGGTCCCAACTCTTTGAAGCGCTGCATTTGTGACAACCCGTGAATTGCTATCATTTCCTCCTCTGTATTTTGAACACGAGTCTCTCTAAATGCGATTTTGCATGAAGCTGCAAAAACTTCTAAATATCCCTCGTTCATCATCTCGCTCAATGGTGTTGTTCACGGGAGGAACATTGCCGACTGTTGCCGCACGTTCTCCTCGTTGGTGAGTACACTGAGCGTCTCCACGGTCTCATTTCCATTGTTAATATTCTCGGTCGACATTCTCAAATCTTTGTCATAAAACAAGGGTTAATTAGGAAATCAATATATCACATAATATCCCTATATCTTGACCAACTAACAAATAAGCTTAGGTAGGACACACTAGCGAAGGATTTACTCGTCTCTCCCCTCTAGTTCTATTCCCGATCTCATGGAGATCATATCCCTAAGCTACGATACCAACTGTGACTCCCCCAAAATAGGTATACATCACCCATTACGAGTTGTCGATCGGTGATGTAAACAACTACAACTTTATTATTACAATGAGAAAGCGTGAGTTTAAATACAAATATTATCTTCTAGACAATATCTATACTCAAGTAAATCCTCATCACATTTATTGATACATTATTTTACAAAAATGGTGAGGACTACTAAACAACTCTCTCTAGAACCTTCATTCCATACCCCAGGCTACGTACTTTCGCTTATATTCTCGCCTCACGAGAAAAATGGAACAAAAAGGAAAAGGGTGAACTCAACTAGCTCGAGTAAAGAATATTATGACTAAGATAATATACAACAAATTACCGTTAGTCTTCAACGAGGAAAAAATCTAATAGAATCTGATAGACAACAAATTTTAAATTAATATTCGCAATGAAATAATAATTCATTAGAAGAGTTAAGTAGAGAATGCAAACTACTATCTTCCATGTATGAATTTAAAAGTTCATAAATCTATCTTTTATCCACCGTAACATCAATCAATATATATACGGAATCACATATTCATCTTTGCACTCACTGTGCCAAAGATATTCATCGATTGGTCGTGTTCATCTAAAACACTGTTCATCTTTGCACTACTGAGGCAAAGATATTCTTCAAAAATCATTCATCTTTGCACTACGGGCCAAAGATATTCCATAATATCATCATTTAAGATGAAGATGATGAAAAATATTTTAAAGAAAGCGAATCCGGTGAAACAAAATGACAAGGATTAAGGATTAAGGATTAGTACTTTGTTTTTATTCACGTCTAAAAATACCTCAAAAATAATCGCGGTGGTGTAAAATTCAAGAATGATCAAAACATGGATACAATCAAAGCTAGTATCCGAATAGATATTTTAGACGAAAAGAAAAATTTTCATTTTTCGATGAATAGTGTCGTATTCGTGAATAGTGTCGATATCGTGAATAGTCTTGAGTATCGTGAATAGTAACTCAGAACACCAAAAGTTCCAAATTTGATAAAAACTTCAGATCAATATTTCAACATAATTATATTGAAGAAATAATATCATTCTGAAAAAAAAATAATATCCCTTACCTCGAAAAGATCAAGTCTTTTATAAGGAAAAACACAGGATATAAAGGCTATGACTTGAACTTACACTTAGAATAGCAATACTCAAATTATACTCAAAATACTCACAAGAATACGCTCGATAATATAGAGAGAGAAAACTTGATTTACGGTGTGATTTTCAATTCTAACCTAAGCACCTATTTATAGGAAATTGCTTAGAACACTAAAGCAGAAAATTTAATATAATATTAATATATTATATATAAATTCCTACTTACACAATCTATGATCTGAATTCAGCCATGCTTGACAACAAATAAGTCTACCAAACAAATCAAAAGCGTTTTTATTATTTAAAATAATTAAAACTTCCAAAATCAATTATTCAAGAATTTGAACATCAATAATTCATAATAAATAGCTCTTTTATCGGAAAATTCGAATCTCGCAAGTTTTTAGAGGAAATTCAATTCTCTACAACTTTACGAAGAAAGTTTTTCCAAATTCCAAGCAGAAATTGGACGAAATCCACAAACCAGGCGATTTTATTGTTTATAATCAAATTTCGATCGATAAATGGGGTCCGCCGAGCATGTTTAACATGTTTTAAACATTTATTGCAACAAAATACTCTTCCTCCTCAGTATACTCATATATCCCACATTCGTTGTAAAAATATCACCATTATTATATTATTAAAATATAATAATACATTATCTTATCGAGAAAAAGATAAAATTTCAATTTTCAACAATTGTCACATTAAAAATTTTCTCCATCTATATCCACATAAAATCAATATTTTTCTCATCATATGAATCAATAATTAATTATTCACAAATAATATTACGTAATCACAATATTGACAACGTGCGGATTCTCAGGAAAGGGGCTTTCAATAAGAATTTCTCTTCTGGTAGTATGATTAGGTGACCAAACCTCTCCTTGACGAACTTTATAGACATTGCCAATAATGTTATCTAATAATATTATTGAGATAATATGAATTATTGCTTCGATAATGAAAAATATTGTGTAATGACAATTATTGAAACAATGACAATATAAAATATCAACGCAACAATTATTGAATCAATAAAATCTTTGAGCAAAGTAATTACTGTAACCATTATTGAGTAGTGCCTTCTTACGTAAGAATCAATAATTGGTGCAATACCGTAATCTTCTTGTGTTTTAACCACAAGAGTATTTTAACGATATTAATGGTAATAACTACTACAGTTATTTTTAACCAACTTATATTTGTCGTTTTTCTTCATCCAATCGCTTTCAGTTATGGGGCCCACGCACGTGTCATTGCTGGCCAGTCGCACGAATATTCCCGACAGATTGAATATTCCACGACCAAACGAATATTCCCTAACAACAATGAATATTTTATAACCACTTGCTTATTTTGAAATATTTGCGTATTTTACCCCTAACTATCCACATTAATCACATCAACCCTTCTTATTTCAAAATAATAAATAGAAAATTAAATTTCATTAATAATAAGTTGGGGTCTTACAACCTCCCCTCCTTATGAAATTTCGTCCCTCGAAATTGACGTCGATTATTCGGTGTGTTTGAAAAGGTGAGGATACCTCGCTTTCATTTCCGTTTCAATTCCTGGTCATTTCCTCTATAGCATGATTCCTCCACAAAACTTTAACTTGTGGTATGACCTTTCTTGGCGTGGGACATGCTCCTTCCTATCCAAGATCTTGTGGTACCTCCTCATACGTTAAGTCTTGGATGTTATTTTCGTCCAGGTTCTAATTCTATAACGTGGTTCGGGTCTTTCACATACTTTAAATACGGATATGTGAAACACATTATGAACACGAGACATACTTGGAGGTAACACAAGTCTATAGGCTACATTTCCTACTCGGTCAAGAATTTGAAATGGACCAATAAATCGTGGATTGAGCTTTCCTCTCTTCCCAAATCTTGTAACTCCCCTTCCATGGAGCAACTCATGACAATACATGATCCCCCTACACTAAATTCCACGTCCTTTCGATGAAGATCCGCATAACTCTTTTTGTCGATCTTGTGCTTGGTTTGTATACGTTGTCGAATCATTTGAATCTTTTAGTAGTCATACATACTAACTCGGGTCCCAACAATGTTGCTTCACCCACCTCATCCCAACATATTGAGAACGACATTTTCGTCCATATAATGCTCGAATGGAGCCACACCTATACTTGCACGATAAGCTGTTGTTGTAGGAGAATTCCACCAATGGTAAATACTTATCCCAACCGCCGCTTCTTGAAGTCTAGGACACAGAGTCTTAATAAATCTTCAAGAGTTTGAATAGTCTCTCTCGATTGTCCGTCTGTTTGGGGATGGTATCTGCGAACTAAATCGCAAATCCGTGCCCATGGCTTTTTTACAAGCTAACCCAAAATCTTGAAGTGAATCTTGGGTCACGATCCGAAACTATGGATACGGGCATGCCATGCAACCTCACAATTTCATTCATGTACATACTAGCAAGACGTTCAAGGAATAAGTCTCCGTGTCGGCAAGAAATGAAGCGGACTTGGTTAATCTATCAACAATAACCCAAATAGCATTGATGCCTTGAGAAACCAGTAGGAAGACCCGTGAACGAAATCCATGGTAATGTGTTCCCACTTCCATTTCGGAATCTCAAGTGGTTGCAACGGACCCTTAGGTACTAGATGCTCGCCTTTACACGTTAGCAAGTTAAACACATCGAGATAAACTTTGCAATCTCTCTCTTCATATTGTTCCACCAAAATGTATGCGAAGATCACGATACATTTTAGTACTTCCAGGATGGATTGCAAATGGTGTATGTGTGCCTCCATCATAATCTTGTACTTCAAATCAGTCGTTAGGAACACAAAGTCTAGAGTGGACTCAAGTATTCCTTCTTCATCAATTCTCGCTTAGGAATAGCTCCTTCTTGACTTTCTTCTTCATACGCATCATTACCGGGTCGATGGCTTGAGCGACCTTAACTTTTTCTATTAAAGTTGGCTCTGTCGCGTATACTTGACATCATCGCACTCGTTCAGCATATGATCTTCTACTCAACGCCGTCATTTACCGCGTTCACTTTTCCGGGATGGTATTGAATAGTGTGGTCGTAGTCTTCAATAGCTCGAGCCAACGTCGCCGCCGCGTGTTGAGTTCTTTTTGAGTGAAGAAATATTTAAGCTTTTTATGGTCTCGAATATATCTCCACTTTCTCCCCATATAGATAGTGCCTCCATATCTTTAATATGAAAAACGATCTGCCGCTAACTCTAGATCATGAGTAGGATAATTCCTCTCATACTCTTTAAGTTGTCGCGAGGCATAAAGGCTATGACTTTCCCACGTTGCATGAGAACACATCTTAAACCTTTGCTCAAGCATCATTTGTCAGATAACAAATCCATCCGAACCGGATGGTATTGTTAGAAACAGTCTTAGAAATAAGTCTCCTCTTAAGCTCTTGGAAACTCTTCTCGAATTCTTCGCTCCAAACGAATTTTGTATCCTTCCGAAGTTATTTGGGTTAATGGAGTAGCGATTCGAGAAAACCCTTCCACGAATCTCCGATAATAACCAAATTTAAGCCCAAAAAGCTACGTACTTGATCACCGACTTTGGTTGCTCCCAACTTTGTATTGTTTCAATCTTATTTGGATCAACAGATACTCCATGTTTCGACACGCGTGCCCAAAGAATGCTACTTCCTCAAGCGAACTCGCATTTCTTCAATTTGGCATATAGTTGGTTTTCACGAAGCCTTTGGAGTACCGACTTCAAATGGTGCTCATGATCTTCACGGCTTTTGGAATATATGAGGATGTCATCAATAAAGACAACAACGAATTGATCCAAATATTCCTTGAATACTCGGTTCATCATATCCATGAAAGCCATAGGAGCATTAGTTAGTCCGAAAGACATGACTAAGAATTCATAATGCCCATACCGAAAGTTACGGCGATCTTTGGAATATCCTCGATTCTAATCTTGGTGATGATATCCGAGCGAAGATCGATTTTTGAAAAGAATTGTGCCCCTTCAGAATCGGTCAAACAAGTCATCAATACGAGGTAGAGGATACCTATTCTTGATGGTGACATGGTTCGATTTCGATAGTCGTCTGAAAGTCGCATACTCCCCGTCTTTCTTCTTTACGAATAAAACAGAGCACCCCGAGGAGATGTACTTGGAGACGAATGAAACCGATGTCCAACAATTTCGTAGTTGGACCTTTACTCTCTGAAGTTCAATAGGAGCCATTCGATATGGGGTTTTAGAAATGGGCTTTGTACCGAGTTCAAGATCAATAAAGAATTCAACTTCACGTTCTGGGGGTAGACCGGAAGTTCTTCAGGAAATACGTCAGGAAAGTCAATAACAATAGGAATATTATTCAAATTTGACGTGTCTTTATTCAAATCCATAACATGGGCTAAGAAAGCTTGACATCCGTTTTTCAATAAACGAATAGCTTTATGATTAGATATGATAGTGATTGATTTTAATGGTTTAGTTGCTTGAATTCGTACAACAGGTTGGTTAGGAATATGAAAACTAACAACTTTACTAAAACAATCAATTTTGGCATGATGAGTAGTTAACCAATCAATCCCTAAAATCACATCAAAAGCAAGTATCTTTAAAGAGATAAGGTCAACAGGTAAGGTGATGGTGCCAACTTGAATCAAACAAGATTTATAAGCATGGTGGATGTGATGAAAGTTTCTCCTAACGGAGTTTCCATGAGATAGTCAAAGTCTAATTTCTCCTGGAGTCAAGTTTAAGCGTTGAGCACATGCGGAGAGATAAATGAATGGGTAGCACCTTTGGTATCAAGTAAGGTATAAACTTCGCAAGAATTTATAAATAGCTTACCCGTGATCACCTCGTTTGGGTTTCTCGCATTTTGACCGATCACAACAAACGCTCTTCCGGAATCGTTGACTTTGACTTTTACGGGGATGATCTTTTGAGTCACCGTCCCCATTGAACTAGGTTTTCACTACCGCATAATCTCGAAGCGATATGTCCTTCCTTTCCACAATTATAGCATACCTTGAATCTGTTGTGGGCAATTTGGTGATATGTCCCTCTTTTCCGCATTTGTAGCATATAATGGGTGGTCGTTCTCCTCCCTTAGAACCGATTCTTAAACCTTTGTCGTCTTCACATGGTCATTGTTAAATCTCCTCTTTTAAAATCTCCTCCGACTCGCTTCTTCTATTTTCATGGCCATGATTACCACCGAGAGTGGTTACCATTTTTGTCCGTCTGTTTCTTTCTCCGTTGGTTATCATTATTACATTGATCGCTATCTCCAGTACGATCCTCGGTTATGGTCCTTGGTTGAATATACTCGTTATCTCGCTTCTAACAATTGAGCCACATTAACAACATCCGAATAGAGAGAAAATTTATGAGAAATGAGATATTGTTGTATCTGGGGTTTCAAACCTCTCGAAACATCCGCGTCAAATACGTTCCTCATTCTCCACCAAATGAGGTGAAACTGGATAACTCTGCAAACTTTGCCTCGTCTTTGAGACACCGTCATGTTGTTTTGTTCCAATCTGATGAACTCCACTTCCTTCATATATGGCCGAACACTTTCGAGGAAAGTATTTGTCATTAAATAGCTTTCAAACGCGTCTCCCAGGCACATCGCCGAATGCGTCTGGATGGGTACGCTTCCACTGACTCCCACCGATGAGTCCGCACCGCCACGGAACATAAAGGTGGCGAATGGAACCTTCTGTTCCTCCGTGCATCCCAAGACATCGAATATCTTGGTAATTTGCTTGACCCATGTTTCCGCCATGATCGGATCCGGCTTTCCCTTAAATTCGGTGGTCCCAACTCTTTGAATCGCTTGTTTGTGACAACCCGTGAATTGCTATCATTTCTCCTCAGTATTTTGAACACGAGTCTCCTCAAATCTCGATTTTGCATGAACTGCAAAAAACTTCTAAATATCCTCGTTCATCATCATCGCTTTCAATGGTGTTGTTCACGGGAGGAACATTGCCACCACTGTACGTTCTCTCGTTGGTGAAAGAGTAAAGGCTCGTCTCCGGTCTCATTTCCATTGTTAATATTCTCATCGACATTCTCAAATCATCGTATAAAACAAGGGTTAATTAAGGAAATCAATATATCACATAATATCCCTATATACCGACCAACTAACAAATAAGCTTAGGTAGGACACACTTTAGCGAAGGATTTACTCGTCTCTCCCCTCCTAGTTCTATTCCCCGATCTCCATGGAGATCATATCCCTAAGCTCGATACCAACCGTGACTCCCCAAAATAGGTATACATCACCCATTACGAGTTGTCAATACATGGTGCGAAACAACTACAACTTTATTATTACAACAAGAAAGCGTGAGTTTAAATACAAATATTATCTTCAGACAATATCTATACTCAAGTAAATCCTCATCACATTTATTGATACATTATTTTACAAAATGGTGAGGACAACTAAACAACTCTCTCTAGAACCTTCATTCCATACCCCGACTCGTACTTTCGCTTATATTCTCGCCTCCCGAGAAAAATGGACAACAAATTACCGTTAGTCTTCAACAGGGGAAAATCTAATAGTAATACAATAGACAACAAATTTTAAATTAATATTCGCATTGAAATAATAATTCATTAGAAGAGTTAAGTAGAGAATGCAAACTACTATCTTCTATGTATGAATTTAAAAGTTCATCGCTCATCTTTTATCCCCGTAACATCAATCAATATATATCCGAATCACATATTCATCTTCAGACTACAGCCAAAGATATTCATCGATTGGTCATGTTCATCTAAACACTGCTCATCTTTGCACTACTGTGCCAAAGATATTCTTCGAAATCATTCATCTTTGCACTACAAAGCCAAAGATATTCCATAATATCATCATTTAAGATCGAAGATGATGAAAAATATTTTAAAGAAACGAATCCAAATTGAAACAAAATGACAAGGATTAAGGATTAAGGATTCGTACTTTGTTTTATTCACGCCTAAAAATACCTCAAAAATAATCGCAGTTGGTGTAAAATTCAAGAATGATCAAAACATGGATACAATCAAAGCTAGTATCCGAATAGATATTTTGGACGAAAAGAAAAATTTTCATTTTTCGATGAATAGTGCCAGATTCGTGAATAAAGGTCGTATACGTGAATAAGTCAGATATCGTGAATAGTAATTATGACACCAAAAGTTCCAAATTTAATAAATACTTCAGATCAATATTTCAACATAATGATATTGAAGAAATAATATCATTACGAAAAAAAAATAATATCCCTTACCTCGAAAGATCAAGATTTAAATTTAAAACCTGAGGATAGCTATGATTTGAACTTGACCGAATAGCAATACTCAAATTATACTCAAAATACTCACAAGAATATTCGATAATATAGAGAGAAAACTTCGCCGGTGTGATTTTCAATTCTAACCTAAGCACCTATTTATAGAAATCGCTTAGAACACTAAAAGCGTAAAATTTAATATAATATTAATATATTATATATAAATTCTACGCACACAATCTATGATCTGAATTCAGCCATGCTTGACAACAAATAAGTCTACCAAACAAATCAAAAACGTTTTTATTATTTAAAATAATTAAAACTTCCAAAAATCAATTATTCAAGAATTTCGAACATCAATAATTCATAATAAATAGCCCTTTTATCAGAAAAATTCGAATCTCGCGAGTTTTTATAGGAAATTCAATTTCTACAACTTTACAGAAGAAAGTTTTTCCAAATTCCAAACAAAAATTGACCGAAATCCACAAACGAAGCGATTTTACTGTGTTATAATCAAATTTCAAATCAATAAATGGGGTCCACCGACATGTTTAACATGTTTTAAACATTTATTGCAACAAAAATACTCTTCCTCCTCAGATACTCATATATCCCACATTCGTTGTAAAAATATCACCATTATTATATTATTAAAATATAAATAATATTGTCACATTAATCACAATATTGACAACAATATTTTCCAGAAATCAATAAGGGGCTTTCCAATAAGAATTTCTCCATCATGGCGCCGCAATTAGGGTGACCAAACCTCTCCTTAGACGCGTAACTTTCTAGACATTGCCAATAATGTTATCTAATAATATTATTCAAATAATATGAATTATTGCTTCGATAATGAAAAATATTGTGTAATGACAATTATGAAACAACAAAGAATATAAAATATCAACGCAACAATTATTGAATCAATAAAATATCGAGCAATAATTATCGTAACCATTATTGAGTAGTGCCTTTTACGTAAGAATCAATAATTGGTGCAATACCGTGTGCTACTGTGTTTTAACCACCGAGTATTTTAACAGTATTAATGGTAACAACTACGCCGTTATTTTTAACCAACTTATATTTGTCGTTTTCTTCATCCAATCGCTTTCCGTTATGGGGCCCACACATGGCTGCACCGTTGTACCTAATATTATTCACAAAGCGATGCGAATATTCCACGACCAAACGAATATTATTCTAACAACAATGAATATTTTATAACCACTTGCTTATTTTGAAATATTTGCGTATTTTACCCCTAACTATCCACATTAATCACATCAACCCTTACTATTTCAAAATAATAAATAGAGAAAATTAAATTTCATTAATAATAAGTTGGGGTCTTACTACAATGATGTTCTAAAAATTTCGCTTAGACCTCCGCTTGACACCTTTAGGCCCCATTGGGCGCCCGCTTTGAGTCTTTGAGCCCAGGCGCCTCAACTAGGCCCAAGTCGGCAAAAAAATTCCTCCAGAAAATAAGGCCTATCCAAACCAGATCTTGATATATTTATTTAGTATAATAGTTAATTGTTGTAAATTTATTTAATATTATTTAATATAATAGTAAATATTTTTTTTTCCTTTATATTATTTAACTGTTAATTATTTAAATGTTCGGCCAAAAAAATATGATAGCCAGCTCAATCCTCTTACATACCATTAATATATATATTGTATTCTAAAAAATGCAAATTTCTATCCAACTTTTCATGTGTTCGAAATCAAAATTCGAGAAAACAAACTGAATTCTCAAAATCACGGAATATGTTTAGAAGAAACAAAATCGCAAACATAACCTACATCTGCGCATAGGAAAGGGAAAAAATATCCTCAAAAGACATTCACGATTTGTCATGCAAATAAGACGACCAAAACGTCTCGCTACACTTCCATAGTAGAGAGGAACACTCTATCCACCAATTAGCTTGCCCGCCCCACCATAAGCGACATAGAAGAAGCGACTCCACCACCGCCGCCTCTCCACGTAAGTATATTTTTCTCTCTCTCCTCTATACATTTTTTTTCAATTTGGGAAAGTTTCTGAAAATAATATATTATAAAGTCTGAAAGATTGGATTTTTTCTTCTGGGAATACGTTAAATTGCTAAAATTATTAAGCAATATAGGGGTTCGTTTTCAATTGCTTACATTTATATGGAACCAAACAGGGTGTATTGTTGTAATTGTTCAGTTATGTGGGTATGGATTGGAATTGGAAAGACAAGTTGGTGTTAATATTTCTTGAATGAGAGTTGTTTTCTCTGAGTTAATATTATTATGCCAAAGCCAATGTTGCTTGTTGTTCTTTTATCAATCAATCAACTAAACAATATAAAACCCCAACCAAATTTTGTCCCTGACTTTTTTCATCCGTTTTCGTCCAGGTAGGGTTGTTCCAACTCAATTTTTTGGGCCGTGCCTTGGGACTTGTTACACATAACAGCAATGTTTTAAAAATTTCCGCCTAGACCCCGCCTAGACACTAGGACCCATTGGCACCACTTTAGTCTTAGGCCCCCCTTTGGCGCCAGGGCCTGAAGGCCAAGCGCCTCGCTTAAAGTCTTTAGGCCCTGGCGCCTCAGCTAGGCCCAAGTCGGCAAAAAAATTCCTCCAGAAAATTAGGCCTACCCAAACCAGATCTTGATATATTTATTTAATATAATAGTTAATTGTTGTAAATTTATTTAATATAATAGTTAATTTTTTTTTTACTTTATTTAACTGTTCGGCCAAAAAAATATGATAGCCAACTCAATCCTCTTACCTACCATTAATATATATATTGTATTCTAAAGAAACAGCCCTATCCAACTTTTCATGTGTTCTTAAATCAAAATTCAGAAAACAAACTGAATTCTCAAAATCACGGAATATGTTTAGAAGAAACAAAATCACAAACATAACCTACACTGCATAGGAAAGGAGAAAAAATATCCTCAAAAGACATTCACGGTGTCGCAAGGAAGACGACCAAAACGTCTGCTACACTTCCATAGTAGAGAGGAACACTCTATTCGACCAAATTACCCGCTCCCACCCGTAACGCAAAGACAAAGATGAAGCAGACCAAATTTTCATAGCCCCTTTCCATGTAAGTATATTTCTCTCTCTCTCCTCTATACATTTTTTTTAATTTGGGAAAGTTTCTGAAAATAATATATTATAAAGTCTGAAAGATTGGATTTTTTCTTCTGGGAATACGTTAAATTGCTAAAATTATTAAGCAATATATGGGTTTGTTTTCAATTGCTTACATTTATATGGAACCAAATAGGGTGTATTGTTGTAATTGTTCAGTTATGTGGGTATGGATTGGAATTGGAAAGACAAGTTGGTGTTAATATTTCTTGAATGAGAGTTGTTTTCTCTAAGTTAATATTATTATGCCAAAACCAATGCTGCTTGTTGTTCTCTTATCAATCAATCAACTAAACAATATAAAACCCCAACCAAATTTCGTCCCTGACTTTTTTTTCGTCTTTCGTCCGTGATCGGGTTGTTCCAACTCAATTTTTGGTAGTGCCTTGGGACTTGTTACACATAACAAAGAATGTTATAAAATTTCTCACCTAGACCCCTTTGAGACACTAGGGCCCCATCGGGCGCTTCGCTTTAAAGTCTTTAGTCTCTTTGGCGTCGTGCGCTGGCGCTTTGGCAGCTCACAGTGGAGTGTTAGGCCCTGGCGTCTCGGCCTAGGCCCAAGTCGGAAAAAAAATTCCTCCAAAAAATTAGGCCTACCTAAACCAGATCTTGATATATTTATTTTTCTAATAATCTATCATATTCATAATACATGTTATAGCATAACAAATCACAATAAGTGAACAATATCAAGTCAAAATGGATAATTTTATTATAGTTCTAATTTTTTGAACTTGTACCAACTTCAAATTATATAAATGATGATACATTTTCAATATTTAGTTTAATTCAATATAATTTTAAATTTATGTTTAGTTTCTTAATTTTAATATTGAATTAAATTTTGAAATTTTAAGTTTTATTATTTAATAGTAATATTGTTTATGAATAAAATTAATACATTAAAAATATGTTTGAACTTTGAACAATCAGACGTTTGTATTTTAACTTTGGCGTTACAAATAATATAGATATGTGTTTGAACTTTAAGCAAATGTCTTTATTATAGATTATTTTGTTTTATATTATTATTTTATTTAGATAAATATAACATAAAATATTAAAATTGGCTTAGGCCCCGGGCCGCCCGCCTACCGCCTTTTACACCATTGCCTAACAGTCACATCTCTATGTCTCATCTTATCTCACCCTTCAAAAGCTTCTGAGTGTGTCGCTTGTTCTTCTCTAAAATTCATCATTTATTCCTCTCTCCCATAGGATCTTCATATGAAGTCTAAGGTCAGTGTTAATGTTCTATTACCGAAGTAGTTTACAGCATGTGTATAGCAAAATTATGCATGCAAAATCAAGGAACAACTTTGGAGATAAAGCCCTAAGTCATCTAATTTTAATTATAATCAAGGTGCTCGGTATTATTATGAATTGCTATTTGTATCTCAACTGGGCATTATTGATTATCTACAATTTCGTGAGAATTACTGCAAGTACTTCAGAAGTGTTTTTTCCCTTTTTTTGGGGTTGGGTGAATCCCTAAACTGATCAGATGATGGCATCCGTGTAAATGGTAAACCTATCCTAATTATCCTCCTTGAATACTTTTATTATGCTGCATCTTAATTATTGATAAAATCACACATTCAACCTATAAGCCCAAAGAAAATTTAGACTTGTAGATGCAGAGAATTATTTAGATGTGACTAGGTTGCTGTATCCACAGTTTGATGAATTTTAAGGTAACTAACCGACAATTTTTAAGTATTTCTCTTGAAAATAAATTCATAAGGCGGGAGGAATACAACATCTATTTGTGGCACAAAGCCATCGTTTATAAGTGACAAGATTTTTTGAACCTAAATTAAATTACTGCGACTATTGGGTGGGTAAAGAAGAGTTTCCGCTTCATATTCAACATTGGTGATGACTTTTACACATCTCCCCATTTTGAAGTGGAGAGGAATAAAATACAAATTATTGTTGATGTTGATGCCGACGTTGATGCCGACGAAGAGATATGCGGCTGGATCTGTTTGGTCTGACCTTTCACCAAGCTCAGCTACATGCCCCCTCAGTTCAGTACGGATGAAGATTCCTCACACGATGAAGACAAAATCGACAATGACAACTATCTTGTTTGTGTCTCCACGGTTCCTCCTACCTCCTTCGTCCCCATCCTTGGGTCGAAATTTTCATACCCAGATATATATAGTGTATATATATATATATATATATATATATATATATATATATATATATTTAATATGATGCACTTGTATTTGACTTTCAGGGTATAGATACACACATGTTTGTATTGGCTTAAAATTATTCTTAGCAACATATACAACTCTACATTTTTAATACATTTGTTTTATTTAGTTCTATGTCTTTAGAGATTGTTCCTTTTTATTTATGGCGAGATTCATAAAAATAGATCATATTCTCATAATATACATCATACATAAAAGGTATATGTGTGTGTATAGTTCCCAATGTATCGCGAATGTTGACATTTTTATAAAATTGACAACGGCATGTGAACTGAGTATAATTTAGGAGTGCACTTCAGATTTTTTATGAAAATTCAATACCATATGTTCTTAGTCTTTTCTTAGCTGGCGATCATTTTTTTCTGGAAACATATTTTTTATTTACTTTGGTTTTTTACACTTAGTTGTAGTATCTTATGGTAATGGCAATGCTAAATTAACTATAAAACCTCTGACCTATATATAACACATTCTCCGGCATTACCAATCTATTGACCTGTGATTTTCCATCTCTCACCATTATGATTTACTACATGTGTGATAATATGTAGTGTAGTTCCTTTCTGCCCTCATCACTGTGCCATCTAAGAATCTAAATGGGAATATATCCCTATACTATAAATACACAATATATATGTACAATTAGAAAGTTTCTAAAGGACAACCATTCTGCAACCTTTTATAATCATATGGGTAAGTACTTCCATTCTTTATCATAAATTACTATAAACCTCCATCCACAAGAATATGAATACTAATGTGATTACCTTCAAGTCAAGTAACTCCAACATGCTTAAATTCATATTCAGAAATTGTTTTGCAGATGTTTTTTGCAAAATTTGTTGTTTTGACACATCATTAGTTACTGAAGTGACTGAAAACGCAAAAAGTATAGTTGCATCCTCATCAAATTCTTCCTCTAGATATAGTTCTTGTGCCATATTTCAGCCAATCCTATCACGGAGTTGTCATGGTGGTTGTTGATGAGATGAGTTCAACCATGGTTTAAAACTTGTATGATTTCACATAGTTATTTGCACATAGTAAGCATCATTTTATAAGTCAAGTCTTGGACTCATTAAAACACTAGAGATTATATGATGAGGGAGTATTATATAGTCAAGCTTATGTATGAGTTCTATTTCAACACTCGTTTACGCACGTTGAGCTTATGGAGGAGTTTGTCTATCGTCTTCAAATTACAGCGTAAATGGGTTTTCATAATGTCCTACTGATAATGATGTGGTTTCCTTTTTCATTTGAGTTTTCGTAGGAGTTTAAGCTGAATTGCTCCCGTGAAAGATGTTTGTGTTTGCATTGTTCTTTATCCAATCCTTTTGGATAAAGTTTTTCAGTAATAAATAATGGCTGTCTGCAACAAACAAAAATATACTGTTGAACAATGTGTAAATAGTTTGCAAGGACTCCTTAAGGTCTGTCAATGAATAATTTTCTTCTTCATTGCCATATTTCAGTTTAAATTAATTCTTATATCTTCTAGCCATTTTTGGCCTGTCCAATGTGTTGATCCTTTTGTATTGGACTTAAAGCTTACCCAAAATTCTGACATTATAGAGCAAGTCGACTTGATATCATTTTTTTTGTCTAACGACCTCAGCGAGATTCAAACAGTCCCAGCAACCAACCAAAACACATACCAGACACGGGTTAGAAAGCTAGTTTAGATTTATATTTGGTGCCCCATGTGGCTCTTTAAATGAAAATACACATGTTTTAGAGACAAAGTGATTGATATATTTCATGACTTGTCTTTACTTTAGTCAATTCGGGCCTTTACATGATTTTCTTCCTGGGACTATGACAGGTAGTTTCCCCATTTATCTTTTTAAGGTGAACCGTCACTTGTTCTACACTTTTATGGACAAAGATTGATGTATCCATAGTTGTCTAGTGCTTTTAGTCTAGAAAATTGGATCTTTTCTGATAAATTATTCTCATAGCCGTCTCAGATAGTGCCCCGTTAAGTTTATTAGAATCTCATATTTAACTATGTATTTGGCCATCTGAAAATTTTAATGGTTTTAGAAACTATCTTTAGAAATTTACGCAGATCCTCTTGGAGTAAGCTCTTAATGAGAGACAAGTAATATGTCTAGACTCAAATTTTGATTGAAGATTTTCTCTTGGGCACAATTTCTACATGGCAATGCTTCATCTCTAGGTTAATATAGGACTGAAAATTCTTAGTTGCTTCTTCTAACTATACCCAATGCTATGGTGGAACTGGAATAGCTTGGCGGCCTACTCTGGATTTGAGATTATTTATGTCAGAACTTTGATGCTGCAGAGGATAACTTGACTTGATTGGCTTTTGTCCTTTAGCCACCTGAAGACCATTTTGAATTAACAAGATGGTTTAATCTTCTTCTTTTTATAGTAAGAGATGTCTGTTTTATGAATCATTACTTTTAATTCATAGTAGAGGTTACATTTCTGGGCCTTTGGGGTCAACTTGATATGTACGGTTGATATTAATCAGATACTTATTTTTAGCAAATGCAAATACTGAATTGTGTAGTGAATTACTATGTATCTTGTGACACATGATATGTACATGATTTAACAACTTCATCTCTTGCATGTTTCAGTTTATGATCTTGGTACAAGCAATCTGCATTGGTATGTTTTAACGTTAGTTAGGAAAAAGTTAACATTCTAGCTTTGAGAGATCAGCACCGGAAGGTGAGAATTAATAATTTTTACTTATGATACTGATGTCATGTGTTTAAATAATATTTCAGTTATGTTAACCAGAAAATTATTTTAGTGTTAGGAGAGTTCAATGGGTTTCGAATTGGATCCATTTGATGATCTTTTTTCAGACGGTGCTGCAAACAATGGTAAGTCAGCTTTCTTTTAATTATCCAATTGTTGTTAACTTGTTATGGACCTATGGTTTATTCGTGTCACATTGTTTTGAACTAGTGTTACAAAATTTTACTGCAGCTAGGCCTGGTGGCAAGTTTCGACCCAAGGCCAAACTCAAACCAAGAAAAGAATCATCTACATCGGTCCAGTCCACACAATCTACTCAGTCTGTCACCAATGCAGAGAATGAATTGACTGAAACTCTAAGGACCGAAAAGGCATCAGAGAACAATACAGATGATTTTGCTGGTGTTACTCTATTTGATGACAAAAGAAGCTCCGGATTAATTAACCATTCATCAGAGCATCTTGCTGCTAGAGAGAGCATGGGTCCCATAGTTAGCTTGCACTCGGAGCCTATGATGGGTGACAACGATGGAGATTGGAATTCTTGCTTTGGAAAATCAGAGGGAGAGGTTAATTTTTTTTTTTTATTTACTTTTAAGTTTCTAGTTTCTGTATACTGGTCTAATTTGATTTATGTACTGTTACTTTCAGAATGGGGACATATTCTCTGGGTTGGGGATACTTGATGGTTTTCTTCCTCAATCTACAACTATTACAGGTGAGCATGGACCCTTTCTATGTATTATATCTTCTTCACCTCGCTTATTTTTGTTAGTAGCTAGAGGTTATATTGGTATAGTATGCAATAGGTCTCTTTGTGAAGTTGATTAACGGCAAACCTAGAGAACAAGTTCTCTACATGTCCTGTAAATTCTGAAGCTAAAAGTTTTCTTCTTCCTTCAGAGAAACCAACTGTTCATGTTGCCACTTCGAGGAATGCAGAAGTTGGATTTGGTAGTGCACATTTTTCTCTTGTTGATCCGACACTGCGGGTATGTAATACTGCCGATTCTTGCTCATCTCCTGAAGTTCCTGTGTCCCGGGATTCTTTAACCTGTGAGGAATCTGCTATTTCGAATGCGGTTGGAGATTTTCATGTTAAGAATGGAAGGTTGGAAACCGAGGTAACTACCTATATTCTTCATCCCAAATAATTTTATGATATTATTTTATTGATGAACTTTGTTTGACTTGGGTTCAGGAAGTAGAGGCTCATCCTTGCCTGGAAACTCTAGATACTATGCCTGAGCTTACTACTACTACTGGTATGTGCTTGTGTTATTTCTTTGCTTCTTTTACTGTTTGCAGTTCTTTATTGACTTGGACTCCATCTTGTATAATGGACTATAGAATGGGAATTTCCAATCCAAGCCCAAAATACAAATTCCTAAAGACAAACACTGTGCTATTGTTTCTAATCTAGGGGCTGCTGAATCTGTTTATTGTCCAGATGATGCTATGCCAGAACCTTCTAAAATTGATTACTTGGATGAGGGCTCTATTCCTGTAATCCCACCCGATGATATAATTGATTTCTCATCCTTGGAATTTGATGATTCTATCCCCACGGATCCTACATTTGATCTCCCAGTAAATGACGAACCAACAAATCTTATAGGGACTTCTCACTCAGATGCTGCCATCCCTGGAGAACACCCGGAAACTGTTCCTGAAATTTCTGCAAATGTATGATACTTTTTGCAGTTTGTTATGCATTTATTTTCTACAGGCACAAAATTATCTGTTTTATTAGGCTAGCATGATCCTATGCTGTTTCTTTGATTTTAATCTTATATGTTTTACTCAATCTACATATTCTGGGGTTAGATTTTCCAGAGGGGAGAAAGAACGACTGAAATGTTATCAGAACTTTCTGTAAAGCACCAACAAATCTCCACACCTGGTCAAGAGGAGGAAGCTGGTAGAACTTTGCGCCGTAGTAAACGGTTACATGTCCATCAACTTGTAGATGAGTCTGAGGATGAGGTTCTTGAATGTGGGCAGTCCGCAGCTGAATGTCATAGTGGTTCTGTTGTAAACGAGGATAATCATAATGACGAGGAATATCAATCGGAAAATGAACCTCAACAGAAAAGAGTGGGACGGAAGTCCAAGAAAACTGTTCCTCAGAATGAAAAACCAGTTCGAAAGAATAAAAAGGCAGATGAAGTATCAGATCGGTCGAGCAAAAAGCCGTCAAAAAAGTTTTCTCACTCGACTCGAAAGCGTGGAAGATTTGGTAACTGGATTTTTTGGTAAGGTTTTGTAGTATGATGAATATATTTTTTGTTGTTTTTACCAAATTCCTTTTCTTTCTTTTTCCTTTTTTTTTGTATCAGACAAGGATTGGCTTAAAACTCCGGACGATGAGATTGAGATCTCAAACTTGGCACTTAGGGATATCATTCTGCTTGGGGAATACAGAGAGTGGACAGCGGTAGGTATACCCTTTGGTTTTCATTTGTCTTCTGGCTTGGCAATTCTCTTTTCTCAGATGATGGATATCAGTTCATATTCTGGATTTGTTTTCGTTTGTATTTTTAATGGAAATAGTCATAATTTCTTATCTTCTTGCTTGGCTATCTTCAATTCTCTTGTGCAGAAAAAAATGCCACAGACTTCGGGGAATCAGAGGTATTAAATTTATTTATTTATTATTTTTGAAAAGGATCCACTTTCAATACTCCTGAAGAGATTGCAATTTGTCTAATCAAACTATTTGGGGTCAAAACTTTTTATTGCCTATTGATAGTAGATAGTTCATTCCAGCCCAGTGACATGAAGGCTTCTTGTTCCCTAGTGTGGGATGTGAACATTTTGTACTAGGCAGCTGAATATATGTAATTTTAATTACTGACTGAACCAAAATTGGTGACACCCTTCCAGCCTTCCTGCAATCATTTGTTGGCCTTTTCCCCGAAATTGACCAGACTTGTGTTATTCACTTATTTTATTGTTATAACTGATAAAAGTCTCCCGAAAGTACATATAATTTCATACTGCTTATTATTTTTCTTTTATTTATTTTATTTGAAGTAACAAGAAAATAAATTATTGTGACTTTATTATTTTGAATTGTGATGATATTTGAAAAGGTTGCTCTTTGTCTGGTGACTTGAGAATGATTGTAGATACATAACTTCAAGCATTTTTGATCTTTTGTTCTTGTTTTCTCATATCCGGGTTGGTATCTTTTTCTAAGATACTTGCTCATGTTCTTACAGTCACTGATAGTTCACTAGTTCATAAAATACAATTTCCATGGAACCAATTACCTATGGGTTATCTGTTATCAGAGAACCTTTTAATTTGAACCCTGATTTCTTCTAGCATGATGAATATGTGTAATAGACTTTATGTTATGCCAGACTTGTCAGTTCATTCGTTTATCGACTCTCAAGGATTTTTCCTACTACTGTTGAAAACTTGAGTGATAAAATTATTTAACCTTCGGAACGTGAAAACCATAACAAGTTATTGATTTATATTAATATTTTTATATGGGGCAGTGCTGCTAATTCTTCTGCTCATTACGACGAAGATGATGGTGCCTTTGCTTCAGAACAAGGCCGAGAGTCTAATGATGAACAAGAACATGAAACGGTTCAAGAGAGTTCAACATACTTTAACTACCATACTCACATGAACAAAACACCCCGTGGAAGATGGACAAAACAAGATACTGAGTTGTTCTATGAGGTTTGTCTTCCCTGAGTACTTTTCTTATTTATGTAGTGATATTTGAGACACCTACTCTGTCTGAAAATTTCATTAATTTGATACAGACACAAAACCTTATCTTTTCCCCGTTATGATGGAGCTGAAAGTTCTTGAAGACTTGAACAAACTCTTGGAATTGGAATTTTTGAAATTCATAATATGCAAAATTACGCTAATTTTTAGCTAAATGTTCAAACGGAAGGAATATGAATTATTATCTGTTCTATCTTTTAACTAACAAATAAATAATTAAAAAAACTCTAATCTGTGGTGGGTAACCTCAATGTTCACGACAAATTTGATAAAAATATTAAGAGTGGTAAACTAGGAGTGATAGATTCCCTGACCTTACATTTGATGAGCTGAATTAGAGTGTTTAGTTGGGTTGGAAGTAAAAATGGAAAGGAAAAGAGGTGTTCCTCTTGTTTGGTAGAGATAAAACATAGGGGAAGTAAAAGTGGAGGAGTGCCTCCCCTTGGGTCAAGATTAGATCTATTTTCACCCAAAAAAGGTGAAAAGTTGAAGAGCTAGCCCTTGTGATCTTCAATACCATTTGACAATATGATCTTTATTTTTAGGTAAAAAAGAAGATTTTATCATTTTATATTCTTATCATATTAGGGAAGGAGTAGTATTTATCAAACAATCACCATAAAAATGGGAAAAGTCAATGTATGGGCATAATAATAAAACCATTTTATAATGATTGATATCACTGCTCATTGGAATGTGTTGGTAAATGGAACCATGGGAATGTGTTGAACCAAGTCATGGAATTTCAAATTGATAAAAGAGACTTCTTGAAAACTTTCTAAATTTTGGATCTTATAGTTTTCCAGTTACAGCGACAGAAGTAAAAGAAAATTTTAAAACTCGATTCACTTGCAAGGTTTGTAATATGTTACCCTTCCCACATTGATCATGTACTGTTTCAACTCATACCTATTTGAATACCAGGCTGTGCAGCAATTCGGGACAGATCTATCAATGATAGCTGAACTTTTCCCTGGTCGGACTCGTAAGCAAATAAAATTGAAGTATAAGAAAGAAGAGCGGGAGCACCCTATGAGACTTCATGATGCTCTCACTAATCGCTCCAAAGGTACAATATACTCATTTTGTTTCTCTCTCTCCCCATATAATATACTTTCTCTCTCCAAAATATAAGAAGCCAATAAATGCAAAATGAAAAGAAAATGCTCTTACATGTTGGATGGAGGGAATATAAATTATTTTGTATCTTCTTTGAAAGGTTGATTAAATTATCAACGCTACAAAATGTTTAACTGTTTATCAATATATGATTTCTATGCGTTTCTTCAAGGAAAAGTATGGAATGAAGATCAATTTGTCATATTAATTTAACAATATGTTGGAAGATCCGAAGATGTATGCAGTTCTGAAATATTTTTGCTAGTTATCATGTTTGTTTGGAAATTGCACTAGAACTTTTTTGTTATCTATATTTTCCACAAACTGATCAACTAGTTCCCACTTTAAACATGATAAAATGGAACTAAGCCAACACAAGTGGGATTGAGCAACAAGTGTACTAACTTACCAGAAATAATCTAGTTTTAGTGATTTCAGTTGATGATATTAGTTTGAAACCATGGCTTAAAAATAATTTTTATAATAATAATAATAATTAATAATAATAATAATAATAATAATAATAATAATAATAATAATAATAATAATAATAATAATAATTGTTCAATTCCATGCAAGTATAAACTCTAAACTATGGGATTTAGCAAATGCACCTACTAAGAAACTATTTTGCTTTGATGATTTCACTTGATCAATAATATGAGGGTTTACACTGTCCAATTTTTGTTTTTATCCATTAACCAAACATTTTTAAACGTATTAACCAAAATCAATCCATAACCGGATCATTTGAAGGGTAATTCCAAATCAAACTAAACAAAACCAGTTAAAACCGGTTTGGATTAGCTGAATTCTCTTAGAACTCATAAAACTCACATTTTATTGATATTGAACCGACCATATTCTCCTTTCACTGTTGTGTGGATTTAAAAATTTATTTGGGCAAGAGGAATGTCATTAGGAGTATTTAGACTTAATTTGATTTACAGAGACATGCGAAATAGATCTTGTCGTTAAGAAAGGGTAATAATAACATATTCTTTTATTCATTACTCATTAGTAATGGCGTACTTTGTTTGCATTAAAGATACCAGAAATTCATTGAGTAGGAGGATTATTATCTGTTTTGAGGTGCCTACGATGGGAGAGAGAACATGAGGGTTTTGCACAATACAGTTTGCCTACAAAACAAAATTTTTTTATACTAGAGGGCGTCCAGGTTTCAAGATGGTTATGTCTGTTCTGAAGATTTTTAGGGTATTTTTGGACTTGGAATATTTTTTTTGGTTTGAATCTTCTTAGACTAAATATAATTAACTTTAGTCTTGTGGGAGTTAAAAATGATAGTTACTTCATAGGTTAATGTGTCAATGGTGTGACATGAGGTGCAGTCACTCCCTATAACTTATTCAGGGATGCCCTTGGGTTGTCCATGGTTTTGATTTTTGGGGGTTTGTTTGTTGAACGAGTTGGTAGGAATTTGTTTGTGTAAAGGAGTGTTCTTATTACTATGGAGACGAATTACGTTGACACTATCTTGTAGTATCCCAGGGTAAAGTTAAGACGAATTAGATGTAGTCTTCTTTATATATTTTTTATATCCAGAATAGCAGAAGTTTATGCTTTTGGTCAACTTATAACATTTTCCAAGTCTTTACCTTACCCCTCGAATAAGAACCTTAATAATCAGTTACAACTGAATCATAGATCAACTGTATCCATTTAACGTTAAAAAAACTGTATCCATTTATGGACTAGCTATATTCTTAAAAAGCTTGTGGTCCTCTTGAAATTGCCCCTTTGGATGCTTGGGTTAAATAACTATTCTTAACTGTTGGATATTGGATTTGAGTTAAATTCTTTGCAGCACTGCTTAAGGGTGTCTAGTGTTTGCATGGTTTGTAGAGGAGAAAGATCGAAAGTCCACAACCTATTGCTAAACAAATAAAAAACTGGGAAAACAAAGATGTTTGAACATTTGTTTTTCTAGTACAAATGAAAAGTATACACCTCATTAGACATTGTAGGCAAGGAAACAAAAACATCCATATTTATTCAGTTTTGGTTTTGGGATCCATTTTATGTAGCAAACTAGTAGCAAAATTGTGAACCCTAAACTAGCAATGCTGAAAAATAACTTAATAAGTAATGTTCGTGTGTGCATGTCCTTCTAATTCACACCCAAGTTATGTCAAAGGAGTATATTTAAATCAGAAAGTTCACCAAATAATATATAGGTATAGTATAGCAAGTTTGGAAATTGTATTTGATAATTTATTTGTCTTCCAGATCATTCCCACTTTGAGCTAGTGGTTGAGCGTCTCAAACAAGCTGCTGCTGAGAGAAGGCAGAACTCCAATAGAGAAGACTCGGATGGCTTAACAGGGGAAGAGCCAGAGGAAGTGGCTCCTGAAACTAACGTATGGTTCTCTATACTTTTCTTGTTTTCCTTTTAAGTTTTTACATTACAAAGAAAGACATTTGTATTTTTTTTTTTTTTTTTTGGGGTGGGTTGTAATTTCACAGAAAGTTACATTGCCTATAACATAGCTGCAAAATATGTTTCTCATTCCTTTAATATCACCTAACCAAGCTAAATTGTGAATGTGACATTGGATGGTGAGATGGCTTTGAACTACTTGAATAAAAACACCCAACATCATTTGATCATCTTGTTCAAAGTGTTGAGAGTCTCGTAATTAAGCCAGCCCAAGTAAGTTTGGCAATCCATACATCACCTGATATGTTTTTGCAATATGTTGACATTTGCAGGAGGATGTAGCGAAGCCTGAGCGGTTTGAGGCAGAAAAAACCGAGCAGTTTGAGCGAGGAGAAGTTCAGCATACCGCAGATTTCCCTGCAGCTCAAAGTCCCGTGAAGTCTTCAGACAGTGATGATGATTTTAATAGATGGAGTCAATACAAAAGTGAACTATAATCTATACAATATAATGTACCTATTTCTGTTTCCTGCTCTCCCTATTATTTTCCATCCATTTCAAGATGAGAGTTTAGTTTTGAAGGTAGGAAGTTTTGAAACAACAAATTAGTTTGGGTTTTAAAATAATATCTCAACCTTCTTGACGTTTTATTTGATGATTTTTTGGTACATTAACTTTTAAATTTTTAAATTAATCAGATTTAATTTTTATTTTCCATTTTTCAATGTCAAAAAGTGTTCACAGATGTTAGTTTTTACTTACATAGTCTTATGTGAAAGTAAAAAAATAAAAAAAAAAATGGGTCACATGGAATCTATTACTGCTACTATTATTAGTCATTTCTAGCCTGGTTTTGTTCTATAGGTGTGAACTGGGGAACCGCCTCCTCCCACCCACTGCTGCCGAAAAAAGTGATGGACCTCTTGAAGTCCAACAGCATCACCAAAGTCAAGCTATTCGATGCCGACCCTCAATTCCTCCAATCTCTCTCCGGTTCCAATATTGATGTAACCGTCGGCATTCCCAATTCGATGCTCCATAGCTTGAACTCCTCCTTCAAGGCCGCCCAGAATTAGGTCCATGATAATCTCACCCGATACGTTTCTGAAGGAACCAGTAGAGTCTGAATAGAATATGTTAATCTTGGCCTCTTTTTATCTATACATTGTTGAAATCCTATATTTATTTTGTATGATTATTGTTCTTCGAGGTGAAGTGTGCATTAGAACAGAGGAGTTTTGGGTTTCTATTGATTTACTACAATTTTATTGATAAGATTTACATGTCTTTAGGTTTGTTAAGGTTCACTGGATACTGATTTGGGTGTTATTGTCTTAATAGAATTTAATTTTACATTTTGCTTCACTTGCTTAAAATCTACGAGTTTTGCTCCACCCTCATTCCCCTTCCTTTAACGAACTCCGTCTCCTGCTTCAAATGCTACTAAAATCATTCCTCTGCGTTTTTTGAATCCCAATAGAAATTCTTTTTTTAACAAAATAAACTTGCCCTCTCTGCACAAACCCTAAAATCCAATTTTCAACATCAAGAACAAAGAAATTGATAAGAAGGCTGCGACTGTTTTAATTGCAGCGGTCAAAATTGCTGTCGATTCAATGAATACATATATTTTTTTTAAGGCGAAGGCGAAATAAAATTCGGAGAAGAGAGTGAAAAGGCTGCCATTTTTAAAAAAGGGCCAAGGAGGCGATGGATATTTTCCATGTCATTTTTTTTTTTTCCTTTAACAAAAAGCAGAATTGTTTTTTTAGTTAAAAAAATGATTTTTTCAAAGTTAATAATTTGATTTAATTTGAAAATAAAAAATTTTTTGAAAAATTAATTTTAAAAATTAATTTTTAAAATTTATTTTACAAAATTTTGTTTTTAAAAACAAAAACAAACATAATCAAATTTTTTATGTAGCAAAACATGATTTATTCTTACTTAATGATTTTTTAATAGGAATGAAAAATTAAGAGAAAGGTAATTAATATAAAATAATAGTATCCATAGTTAGTATATGCATATAATTTTTAAATTCATTACTTCAATATTCAAATTTTAATTATTTTATTGATTTATAATAAACAATCACTAATTAGTTTTTATTTAAAATTTAGAAGTTGTTAAAATTATTTTATTTTCGATTTAAAGTTTAATGACAAAATGATTGGTCAATTCTTAAGATTGAGAGTAGCGACAAAGTTTTTTCTTCTTCAAATAATGTCGTTGATGGTTGTTTCGATTTCAAAGTTTGTTAAGTGATTTTGTATATTTTATTACGTAAATATGAACCGGATCAATTTTGTAGAAGTTAATAATAACGTGAAAACGTAATATTGTATATGTTTTATTTTTATAATTATGTTGTGTATATTTTATTTTTATAATTATTTTCTAATTATTATATATTAGTGTAAAAGGACCCTTAAAAATATTAACCCATCCTCGTTAAATTGTAGGCCGAACGACACTTATTGGCCTATCATCATAAATAACAGCCCACTTCAAAACAACTCATAAACCCTGAAGCTTCAACATTTCAAAAATGACCAACATATCCCTCTCTGCCCCACTGAAGCTAACCCTTGAAAACCCTCTCACCCCAATTTCCTTGAAATCGAAAAGCATAATTTTGATTTGTATGTCTGTTCTCATAGCTATAATCTAATAGCTGATTAAGAGTTTGAGAGCTTGAAAATGAAAGCTTTAAGAGCTTTTCGAACACTTTCTTCAACCCTCCAAAAACCCCATTTCAATTATCCCAATTTCTCTCCATTTTGCACAGCCTTTTCTCAACAAGAATCCCCCCTTAACTCATCAACCTCTGAAGATGAAAACAGTGACGCTGTGTTTGATAGTACCCAATACGAATTACCCAACATGGGTGGTGGTGATTCTGAGGCCGAAGCTGCTCGGCAGGAACCCACTTGGGATGAGAAGTATAGGGACAGAGCTATTAAGAAAATATTTGGTGAAGAAATTTCTGTAAAGGAGAGTGTAAGAATTGTGGAGAGAGAAGAACAGAAGAGGCAGCGAGCCATGGTATTGGCTAAGGCTTTGCTTGAGGCTGCGGTGGAAAGGGCGGATGAAGATGAGGAAGAGGAGGATAATATGGTAGTGAAGGAGGAAGATCAGAAGTCTTTGTCTGTTGGAATTATTGGTGCCCCCAATGCTGGAAAATCTGCTCTAGCAAATTTTATGGTTTATTTTTCATTCTACTTCTTTATGCATTTTGCAATGGATAGCTAATGTGAATTGACTTGTGGCAAGTGTTTATTGTGGGCCAAGCTTAGTTTTTCTATGTTATTATTATCATATGTAGGAAAATAGGATGTAAATAGTTAAATTGGTGGTTCATGGGTTGTATGATTAAATGCTGTTTGCATGACTTTTAGGCAGTGTTTTCGAGAGATTGTTTTTTATTAATCCTCCGTCCCTAATTAAATAATGACTTTTTAAAGTCAATTTGACCATTTTAAATAATGATTTTACATTAAATATTTTGCTAAAATATCTATAAGAGATTATAAATCAAAATTTAGTATATACAATTTATTACTAATCCCAATTTTTATAATTTTAGAAATATATTTTTATATATTATCATTAATTATCCTATTTGAACAAAATAATCAATTTGGGACAAAAAAAAACTCTAAAGCGTTAATTAATTTGGGACGGAGGGAGTATAATTTATTGCAAATGGATTTACCTTTATGGGTTCTGTTAAATAGTCTTGTTGTATAAATGATTTTGGCACAAGGTTTGTGTGGAACCTTTTGACTTGTTCTGGTCCCGGATTTTGGGAAATGCTGTTATTATTAGCTTCATTATGGTTACTTTTTCATATATTGGATTATAGAATCAACGCCATGAGGTGAACCATGCACTTTTTTGGTGTCGGAAAAATTTGAAGAAATAAACAAGTCATCAGTGTTTTTCCATGTGTAAGAGTGGTAGCATGTGTTTGAATTTTGAAAGAGTTAGAACTACCCAATTTAAGTTTTAGTGTCAAGTTGGTGACCAAGATTTAGAACAATAGTTTTTCTTGGACTTTGCTATGTATTCTATCTCTATAAACATGTTGTGAATATGCTATCCGTATAGATAATCATTTCAATAGAAGCAGTACATTGACTATTTTTTTCTAATTATTCTACCATCATTTATATGCTCCGTATGTTTTAAGTTTTTTGTTCTTCCCGCACGGTGTTGTGATCTAGTGAGTGCGTATGTGTGACACTATTTTGTAAGGATTGCATTTGCAAAAGTATGTATTTTCTATTAACGCTTGTTCTTTGTTATAGGTTGGAACAAAGGTTGCTGCAGTTTCCAGGAAGACAAATACAACTACCCATGAAGTATTAGGAGTGATGACCAAAGGAAACACCCAAATTGTATGCCTCTTTTTCTGATAAATGTATTAACTCATTGTTTTGAATTTAGCTTATATAATTTTTGTAGGTGCATTTCATCCAGAGAGTAAAATTTTTACTTTTAAAATCTAGAACTACAGTTTATTTTGATAAGTGAAAAAAAATGTTTTTAATCAGTAGTGCTGTTCTCTAATGTTTTAATTGCAAAACTCACGCATTTTGAGTTTATCTTTAATTTTATCTCTTTATTTCAATAATTGCAAAGCTTAATGAGTGTTCTAAAGCTCCAACACCCCTCCCCCCCCCGCTCCACCTCAGGGCATTTCATCGAGCTTATAGATTAATAACAAAGCTTGTTTGGGGTTTCTAGAAAGATACTTCCCCAGCTCGTCATTCCAATCATCACACTGAAAAACACTAAACATGGAATTGACCAATTAATTTACATATATTTCTAAATGCTCGTGTTATATACATCCGATAATAATTTTGTTAGTCACATTCAAACTCTTTAAGGTACAAAAGCTGTTGTGTTCCTTTTGGAGTTTATGTTTATAGTTATAAGCTTTGAAAGCATGTCTTTCAATCTCCAAGGGAGAAGAACAAATCAATTGGGATGTGGCTGTTTAACAAACTAAAAAGAAAAGATAAAGAATAAGAGATCCATAATTATATACATACATAAAGTTTGTTAAGCCCCACTAAATGCCATTCTTAGATAATATCTGATTGATCTTGTCTACAGTGTTTCTTTGACACACCAGGACTTACATTAAACATCGGTGGATACCCTCATAAAGACGCAAAAGTTCGTGTTGAATGTGCATGGAGTGCAGTTGATCTATATGATGTGCTTGTAGTTATTTTTGATGTTCACAGACATCTTAACAGGTTGGTGATCCTTTTGTTTGACCTTAAGGAGACCTTGCTCTATTTTCTCTGTATTTCTTGCATTTCGATTACTATTTTAGGAACTTATACTGGAAAATGATCTAAAAAATCAAAGTCATGGTTATTTACTTGTCCTCGTCATTTTGAAGATTTTATATATTACTTTTTCGTGACATGCATGAGGTGCATTGTGGTTTCGTAGCTGACAAGTTAGTCATAAATAACTCTTTTACTCTTTCAGCTTGTATATAATGATACTTTTGAATTATTTGGTCTTACTTTGCTTGCTATTAACAAGGAGGCCCACTTCCTATGACATTGTTGTATACTCAATCAAATAGCTTATATACTTGCTAAGTTATTCAATCTACCTTTGGTATAAGTTCATTTTGATAGCTTATAAACTTGTTACTCTAGCTTCAATAAATTAATTTTTTATTTATTTACGTTGTATATTTTGATCAGTACTGTAGAACTTGTTCCACTCATATGCCTTAGACCCTTGAACTAATCTCAACTTGTCTAGAATAGTCTCTCTCTCTCTACATAAATGTGTGTGTGTGTGTATATATATATATATATATATATATATATATAGCATAGTTATCAAGGCGTCCAGTCGGTGCATATTGGGAAGGCGTCTGGGCGACTTGGTGGGAGGGGAGAAAGTTGAGCGACTTGGGACGACTTTGTGATTGAGCAAATTTTTGGACGACTTTGTGATTGAGCAAGTTTTATATATATATGCACACACATTCTCGTGCTCCATTAGCCGATGCCCCTCCACATTTTGTTGTCCACTGTTTGTCTTCACTTGGGAGAGTATAAACTAAGTAAAATATATTATTTTACTCGTTCACTGTTTGCATTACTTTATATGCTCAATTTCTTTTATATTGTATATTGACAAAGTAAACATCAGACAACAAAGTTCAAACTTAATACGCTAAGAATACCAAGAACGATAAACTTAATACTAATACCAAGACATATTCTTTTTTTTAATAACTGTAAATTATTATTTTGATATATATATATATATTTATGAGTCAGTTGGTTATATATAAATTTATATATATAATATATATGTTTGTCTTAAATACTTCATTTTTAATATCAAGTGTTTTGTTTTTGGATTGTTATTGCCAAGTATTTACATAATTATGCTTTTAATATTATTCCATAGTGTTATGTTTTGAGTTTTAATGTATATGAAATTTTATTGCTAATATATTTGTTAAGTAAAATAAATAATATATAAATTACATATTGTAAACGACTTGTCGCCATACGGACGCCATGACGGTAGCCTTGTCTCCTAAGCGTCTAGGCGGTTAGTTACTCGCCGTGGCGCCGTAACAACTATGATGCATAGACACCCACACATATCTATCTATATCTTATCACATGGCGTTGATCATTAATCTTCATTGTTTCTGCCTTCATTTTTTATTTAGTTCATCTACCTGTTTTTGTATTCGGAATACTTCTTGACAAAGGACTTGCCATTAACTAAATGATTTCTATTTTTGGAAGTATGTACATGCAGAAATGTGTCTCTAGCTATGTATAGCTGATTGGGAAATTTTGCATCCATCTTGTATTTTTCTTATGTTTATCCAATAGTGGGATTATCAAATCTTAACTCGCATCAAAATGTGGTGACTACGTTATACTTGGTGCATGCATTTACTCTTGTATTAGTTGTATAGATGATAATATGCTTGGATTACTGATCATTTTGTCTATTCGATATTCAAAATAATATAGGCCTGACAGTAGAGTAGTGAGACTAATTGAACGAATGGGTTCGCAAGTCAATCCTAAACAGAAGCGAATATTGTGTATGAATAAGATTGACTTGGTTGAGAAAAAGAAAGATCTGCTAAAGGTAGCTGAACAGTTCAAAGATCTTCCAGGATATGAAAGGTATTACACACCCCCTCTTTGTTGCTAATTTTTTTCTGGACAAGCAATAGTCATTTTGATTCATTCTTTTTATATTAGGTATTTCATGATCTCGGGACTGAAGGGTTCTGGAGTCAAAGATCTTAGTCAATTTTTGATGGAGCAGGCATGTTTCTTTTCAATGATGCCACCTACATAACGTTTTTACATTTTTGTTTCATTTCTAAGTATTATATTTCATGAATCATTCTTCATCTTTTGTTTCTTGCCTGCACATCTGAGGTTCTGTACAATTTGTGTCATATTTTTTCAGTTGTTGCTAGAGTATAATGTGCCCATATGTTTTGATAATTTTAGAAAAGAAGAGTTGATATTTTATCAAAAAAAAAAGAAGTGTTGATATTATTAGGCGTTCAAGTTCTTGGGATGGCGTCGATGTTTTCACTTACAATGAAGGAAAACAAGTAGACAGATTCAATGCAAGATATCTCATCTTTAAGGATTCAAGTTCTTGGGACAGTCCCGATTCCTTTCTGGAAAATGAAGCAGTTAGATCTCTTTTATATAGCTAATTCCAAATAATTTATTTACTGTCACCAACATATTTATGTAGAATATAATTATTTTCAGTTTAGTAAACAAAGATTGGAGCATCTGGTTTTTTTGCATCTTCCATTCTGTATAAATCATTTTGTTCTATCTGTGAAGTCCTGCAGTCAACTCTGGCTCTTGAATGTTTTTCTTTTGTTAGGCAGTTAAAAGACCTTGGGAAGAAGATCCTCTTGCAATGAGTGAAGAAGTTATGAAGAACATATCATTGGAAGTTGTACGCGAAAGATTGTTAGACCATGTACATCAGGTAGTGCTTGGGGAATTATATGCATCTACTGCATTCTCGTGCTGTTCACTAGACAAAATATTAACCCATTTGATTAGTACAAAAAACTATAACTATTGTACTAACTAAAAAAGTACTACTAGCAATCATATTTGTTGCTTTCAAAACTTAAATAAATTCATATTAATTTTGAAATTTAGGATTTCACAAGTTGACTTTAAAAGACAAAATTTATCTATATTTTTCTTAACCAAGGGAATATATTACTTCCTTCATCCCACTTTAGTAGCTATACTTTTTCTTGATGCATGTGGAACGAATCTTAATATGCACCAAAAAAAGGGTTTAAATATTATGTTTTTATTAGATTTGTATACAAAATATAATACTTAAATATATTTAAATATTATATTTAGATATTTTTTTAGGGATTGAGGAGATACCCTCTAGGGTATTTAACTTGTATACCTTAGTCTTTTTTTTTATAATGATTTTATTTTGATCTTTTGACAACATTTAACCGTAAGGATGGAATGATCATACAAAAATATGAGATATTGTAAATATTTATTTAATTTGAGCTTGTTTAACACCATTATTGTAACTTTGTAAAATAAGTATAATTTTGGACGACTAAGATATTGAACTTTCATTAAAGTTGTTGATAGAAATCACCAAATTATATGAAAATTTATATAATCCAATATTTTTGTATGCTCTTTAATTCCGTACGGTCAGATTTACCTAAATAACCCCAAATATTGACGTATTTACCCTATGTGGTATACTAGCTATATACCCTATTGGGTATCTCCCTTTTCACTTTTTTGTGTCTTATAATTGTGTCATAAACACAGAAATAAAGTTTAGCAACTAAAGTGGTATAGTGGGAGTATCTACTTAACTTATGTTGAATATTCATCTTTATTTTGAGTTTGAACCGGAGCAATAAGCCTGGATTGTTGCAGGAAATTCCATACGATATTGATCATCGATTGATAGATTGGAAGGAATTACGAGATGGTTCAATTAGGATTGAGCAACATTTCATCACTCAGAAAATGAACCACCGCAAAATTCTTGTGGGGAAGAATGGTTCTAAGATTGGGTATTGTCCTTTTACTGTTCGGTGTTTCAGTTTATTTTGGACTTTTGGGTATATTTACGCATGTTTACTGGAAACATAGACAATCAATTGTATTTTGAAGTAGTATACTATATTTTTAAAACCCCCAATCTCGACATCTTTTGATGCCCTTTTCTTAAGAGACCTCTAAATTTACTTATAAAATAAAAAGAGCAAAAAAGAACAGAGAACTTAAGTTTGCGAGCCAGACTCGACTATATATTTTGCTTCTTAATTCTTAGGGTAGGTAGGTAGTGTAAGATTAGTGATTTTAAGATTCGGGAAAAGAAGATTTTGTTGTGTACCTTCCAGACATCAATAGTTATTCAATAAGCGTTTGTGAAACTTGTCAAAAAAAAAAAAAAAATCTATTCATATATGAACCAACTTGTTGGGCTAATAGTTTTATGTATCTTCCATTAATTTATTAGTCAAGGTTATTATGTATACTCTCTTCTAATTTATTAGACATGTTAATTATGATTTCCTTGCAGATTTGTGTATCCCTGTAGTTGTTTCATTATTAGGTTCCAAGTCTCGTAAATATATGTTTGTTGTATAAACACAGGAGAATAGGCATTGAAGCTAATGAAGAGCTAAGGTCCATATTCAAAAGGAATGTCCATCTCATCCTCCAGGTCAGAGTTAAATGAATAAATGATGCAACTAGCTGGATGACTCAAGTTCCGTGGTATTTCCTTTCTTGCGTTACGGCTCCTAATCGTGTATATACACAAAAGCAAAAGCTTGTTAGTTGTACAATTGTCTCGTCTTGCATTGCCTATGCACAAGCACAAATGGAAGTGAATGACTACGCGGCAAAGATTTCAAGCTTCTATGTGGGATTCAGACATTTACTGGCTTAAATCATTGGGTTAAGCCTTGTTCAAGATAAAAATGCCCAGCGGTTACTATTGTAGTCTGTTAATCTCCCAACATTTAAGGTAGATTGGCCAATGGCAAAGTTCTATGCTGGCCCTTATTTAAAAGAATTTACATAGTTGTTAAGTGTACCCAATACGTGAAGTTATTGATTGTTTTTTGGGGATTTTATTTAACTCTTACTTCTAATGTCTCCCTTCTACTTTCTTAATTTGAATGCTTTTGGGGTACTTGCTTTTTGGCTTTTCAGTCTTCCTATTTGCGACTTTATTCTGGTTGTTCGTAGGTTGTAAAGTGTTTGAAATATATTCTTAATAGCGCGCCAAAAAGTAAAATATAGAATATGGGAGTGATTATGATGAATTTAAGTATTTATTAATCAAAGACCGTATTGGTTAATTGACAAACTTGTCATGAAGTTAACTTCATAGTAACTGAATTCATATACTCTCTCCATCTCATAGTTATAGGCTGATTTCTTTTGGCACATATTTTAAGAAAATCAGTTAATGATAATTTTTAACATAAATTTTTCACATATACCCCTTAATATGGAATTAATGAATAAGTTACTTAACTCTCAACTTCATTGATTGACGTGTACTGACCATTAAAGTCCATAATCATAGAACTTTAACCAAAGAGAATACAACATTAAATGTGGCGATAAAAATAATGACATTGAATGTTGTTTCTTCAAAAAAAGAGTAATGGTTGAATATTTATTATAAGGGCATAAAAGTAAAATAATGAACCAATTATATTTTATAAATAGTAAACTTTATATATTGGGATATCTCTGAAAAATCCCAATATTATGGGCGGAAGAGTAATATATATTTGACCATGAGAAAATTGTAGGTTTTTGGCCTCAGCTTTGCTGTTGCTTTGTTAAAAACTTCCTCTATCCCAATATCAATATTAAGAGTTCAATGACATTGAACTTTATAATTTTTCTTTTTTAAATAATGGCACTTGGACATAAGTTTTCTTATATTCATTTTACAGATATATTATTTATTTTATTTTTATTTTTTTGGGGGGGGGGGGGGGAGGGGGGATAAAAATGAGAGCTTTAATATGCCTATAACAAAGTTAGAAGTAGAGTAAAATATTCTACAATAGTAGAGTGATCATAAAAGACATATATATCAAACATAGTTGTTGATTACATGCACTTGATTAGGGTTACTTAAATTAACCCCAAACTATGCTATCATACCACTAATCATTCATCCTTCTATTACATAGTTATATAAAGTTATACCTTTAACACTATCATCCATTGTAAGACTGAAAGGGAAGTGTCAACTGATCAAGTAGCCCGGTAACAGGAGAAGCTAGTTTAGGCTCATAGGCAAAACCATGCAATTCACCACCATTATCTCCATTGCTCCCATAAACATAAGGACATGGAGGAATCCACACCCATCTCTTCCTCCCCATATCAAACAGCAACGCCTTCTCCGATCCTCGAATCATCACCACCACATACTCCCCGTTCCCGACGCAGTTAAATCCCCGGCCGCCTTCGACCTCTGCAAACTGCACATAAAGCTGCTGTGGCATTCTCTCAATCTCCACCCACGCGCCACCGCTACTCTGCAATGCCCACAGCCTCAAGCTTCTGGGCACGTTGAGCTTGCTCTTTTCGACTGCTGCAATTAGAACAAGCTTCTCTTTAATTTCAACCAAGTTTGGGGATCGAAGAAACCTCCGCATTGGAGCTTGAATTTTGCTCCAAAAGTTTGCTGCAGTATCATAAGATAGCACGCTAAATGGGCTAAAGTTCATGCAATAGAATTTTCCTTGCAGGTGCACCATGTGGCCTGATTCAAGGCTGCAAAGCCTTGGGAGAGAAGAGGTTGTGCCCCAAATGGAGTAAAACCCTCCCGCGTCGATATGAAAGCTTTCTGTAGTTAAGTTCTTGACTGCATATGGTGAGATTAAGTCATCCCCTGCAACAACTATGTGTATTGATGAATTTGTGACGGTTAATCCGATAGAAGGGAAAAGCCTAGGCCTTAATGTGGAAGGCAATGGAGTTAAAGAACCAAAAAGAGGGTTACTTAGAAGGAGGGCCTTTGAGCCGGCCTCCTCGGACACCCAACAGATTAGGCCACCGGAGGATGAGGCCGGGGAGAAACCGGGAGGGATTAAAGGGAACGAAAGACAATACCATGTGATGGTTTGGGGATCAAAGAGGTACCCTTCACAATTGGCTCTGCTATGATCATAATCATTGCATACGCCATTGTTGTTTTTGTAGATATGGGTTTTAAGGCTTTTTTGCTTGAAGAAAAGGAAGCAATGGCGGCGTGGCGATACTTGGATGTACATTTCAAGGAATGAGTTTGAAAATACAAGTGCATACCATCTTTTACAGACTGACCGGGCTCGGAAAAAGGCTGCTGGAGGGAGGAATGCGAGCACTCGATCAATTAAGCGATGTGGGAGTCTGCTCCATATCCTATTGTCCATCCAGGGACTTGTGTTAATTGAATTGTGGAAGCCAGTACTACTACTTGTACTTGTACTAAAAGTAGTAAAAGCATAGGGAATGCAGGGTATGTTAATGTGGGTGTTGAAAGCTTCCATTTGTGAGGAAGAAATGCTTTTAACTTGATGACAAATATAACTTAAGACTTCTTCACCTTTTTGAAATGAAGTAGAGTTGGAGGGAAGAAAGATAGATAGCTAGCTAACACATATAAAGAGAAAGACGAGGTTTAAGTAGGAAAGCTAAGAAGGGTTGGTTACTCTTTTTGCCTTTGTCATATTAGTTTTTGAATTCACTTGGATCGGTTGGTTTGAAGGGGAACGAGTGTTTATATATAGTATACAAGAAGAGGCAGCCACATTTTCTTTTTCTTGAGTTAATAGTGTTGTTTTTATTGTTCTATCTTTTTGGTGTGGCAGTGATTCTGATGGATCCATCTATCAATTCAATATGTAGATAGGTAGGTAGGAAGGAAAAGCAGAAGATCGAGTAGACTGATGAGAGAAGTACATATGATAAATTGGGAGATGGAAAGGCAATTGCCTTTTGCAGGGAGTTTTGACAATTTGGCACTATACAAGAATTGGTTCTTAAATAAAATCAATGCAACCAAGATACATAGTAATGTAGCTTTTGCTCTCAGTTTGCAACTTTCTTCTTGCCCTTTTTGGGGATTGAGAAGTAATTCCCAACCAAAAAAAAATGATATAGAACTAAGATATTGGGTTGGAAGAGATTGATATAGACACAATGGCATCACCCGAAAAATAACAAAAGTCTTAACATGTTTTTGTTGCAAGATATATCATTTTCCATTTCCAAATAACTGCAAAGAACTCAAAACTAACTGCATTAAGAATTCCTGTATGATATCATTTCAACTACAGCTGATAAAGAAAACCTGAATTGTGAAAAAATCCAACAAGATAACCTAGTGCACCTTTAGTTTTTAGTCCATAAATACTAATCCCTAGCTCAAAGTGAAAACTTTTAATTCACCACCCCCACCACCACCCATAAAAACCAAATTATAGTAACAGTTTACTTTCACAACAATTGTAATGATGATATCAAATCCCAAGCTGAGAGCATGAATGACAGAGACTGAGACTCAGATAGTTTCAGATCATTTGTCCAATCCCATCTTATATCACTGATATGATTTGAGAGTTTTTTTAAAAAAATAATAAAATCCAGGAGATCGAGAGGAGAAGGTACTAGTCATAATTATATCACCAGCATATAAATTAAATAAGTTTTAGTTTCTCTTTTCGGTGAGTCATTATATTCTCTTTATGCAACACTCTTGGCTTTTGTCTGGTTTTGTTAAGGGGAAGCAAAAGCCAAAGCAAAAGCAAAAGCAAAAGCATGCAGAATATCTAAGTCAGCACTGTCCGTCCAGCAGTCACTCAACATTGTGTTGGCTTTGTCAATACTTTTTAATACTAATTAATATGATTGCCTCAAAAATTTTACCCCCATCCCAAAGTAGAAAAAGCAGATGTGCTCTGAATTTGGAAATTGTGTTTTCCTTCAAGAAACCTCCGTTTTTGGTAAAAGGTTTCCCTGCTCTGATTTGGAAATTGTGTGTTGCTTCAAGAAACCCGACTCCCCTTCCTATCTGACCCAGTTTACAAATGCATTTTCCAAAGTAACCTACCTTTTTCGATCATTCCCAATCTAACCACATTTACTGTTCATATTCCTATTTCCAGCATAAATTTTTTTGTATATATTTATATATATTTACATATAAATATATAATTGTATATATATATATATATAATATAATATAATATATTTATTTAAATATTATATTATATTAAATAATTTAAATTTCTAAAATTAATTTTAAATATTATAAAATATTATTTTGTACACTTATATTTGTATATATGAAAATTTTAAATTAAATTAGAAAATAATTTATTCATGAATTGTCAAATCTAATACATATTGAATAGTATAATCTGTAAAAATATCATTTTTTCAGATTACGAATAATCTATTTTGAAAATTTTACGAATAATACATTGCTTTATTATCGATTTGTCATTTCAAACTTTAATATTGTATTGTCCAATCAACTATTTAATAAATGAAAATATTATTGTGTTCAATTATTATTCTAAATTTTCATGTCTATATATATTTTGAACTATGAAGCCAATCAAAACACACCAATCAAAGCTCGTTAGTTTCTTCTTGATCTCTAAGTTTGAAAATATATATATTATTATTGTATATTATGTATTTGGTACTTCTTACTAATATTTGTTTTTGTTTTGTTTAATTACGGATGGATAATTTTTAGGATAACCAACACAATTACTCTGGATATGAAAATTTTATGTCCCAAAATAATAATCGTTTTGAAGATTTTAATCCATTTGAATTTCAAGATACGCAAGGTCATTATACAAATCTTTGGTCCGAAAGTTACACAAATGTTGGTCCGAATTATACAAATCTTTGGTCCCGATTAATAAATGAGCTAGAGTCGATTTTAACTCAAATAGTCGTTATTCACATGAACTCGCAGAATAAATGAAGTAGCAAAATCTAATGCAATTTACAATCTCTAAGTGTCTTGATGATTTCATCTCTTGTCAAGATCTGAGATAGTGGTGAAACAGATAATGACGATCTGGATGACTCAGATTCATCAAGTAATCGATAACGAGGAAAGAGATAATATTCATGAAAGTGCTAGGGTTGATGTTGAAGTACATATTCCTATCTTGCGCCATGGTTCACAACAGAGGAGATTACTAACAACAATGTCACTGATAATTCAGGTGATTTTCCCAATTTCAACCCTCTTAGCGATGATCTATTTGAAGGTAAATGTTTTGCAGATAAAGAAAGTGTTATAGATGCAATAAAAGCAAGTCACATAAGTGATTCCGAGAAATTATCGTGTCTCAAGAGTACCACAACATTGTTTGAAGCAAAATGCGTCGTAATTTGAATGTCCATGGAGAATTCAGGTTATAAAAAAGAAACGATGTGGCTACTTTGAAATCACTAAGTTACTCATTGTACACAATTGTCTTTTGAGAACAATTCAGAGAGACCACAAAAAGCTTAGCTCGAGGTTGATTGCAAATACCATAAAACTGTTAGGTTTGTAATATTCATAACGCAATCAAATTGCATAAAAGTGCTAAGCGTGGTAAAATCAGAGTTTAAAATTTACAAACCATATACCTGATCATCCTTTATGCACAATTATTAATTAAACGAAAAGATAAAGAATAAAATCATACCTCAAGATCGAAGCTTCCTCGTGTACAAGTTCACCTCCAAATCCTTTTCGCTCAATCTTGAATCCACGGGTTTGGTTCCTTCCTTCGATCAACGTTAGCCACCCAAATGTTTGGCCTCAGAGGTGATCCACCAAGGAAGAATAAAATTCAAGAAGATGGGTGTTATGGCTAAACCCTAGTTTTCTATCTCTATGAAAGGTGTCTTTCTCCCAACAATTGGAATTATTACGTATGTTGAAAAAGTCAACAACCCATACCACCCATAATAAGACTCCTCTTATTTATAGATGTGGGCAACCCACCTTAACAATTAAGGAATTGGGTTTTAATTAATTAATTAAATTTTTTAATTAATTAAGCTCCCTAATCTTATTAGGATAATTAATTAAACTCCTTTAATTAATTTTCCTTCCTAATCCAATTAGGAATAAATGAGAGTATTTATATTAAATTAATTCCTAAACTCTTTAGAAATTAAAATAATAATAATTGTAATAATATTAATAAGACTCCTCTTATTAATTTATATTTAATATTTCTAAAATATTAAATAATAATATTAAGCTATTTAATTTATTCTATCACCATAGATTAAATTAAATATACTTAACATATTATTACGATTATGCCATTAACTTCTTAAATAATTATTCTTCCTTTTATGGTGTGACCCTTTAGGTTCTCCATATTGAACCGGTTGTGAATAAATCAATTAGAACAATTCTAATCTTATTTAAATAAATAAATTAAACAATTAATTTATTTAAATAATATTTATTCTACAATAGGGATAAGCCTCCCTAAATGATCAACCACTTTCCAGATAATATAGATTTCAACATTAATCATTAAAGAACCTTTCGAGTAAATAGTTACCGCACAATTCAATCCTTCCACCATACAATGTCCCAATTAAATATAAGACATGGAATTATCATCAAGTCTTATTTTATTTAATTATATGTATTTCGACTCTTAAATGCATTAACTCCAAATAATGCAAATTAGAAACTCCTTTCTAATTTCATTTCGCCGCCAAGGACTACTGGGTTGTCATTTATCGAATCACATAGGACATTTCTTCTTTATTAGAAGTGGTAGATTCTTTATCGATCATACATTATCTCCATGTACAACTTATTATACCCAAGCATACCCTTTGATATACCCTAAGGGTCTTAAGGAATAAGTCAAAGTATAACTCATCATACACAAGATACTATGATGATCTCAAGTCCAAGGATTACTTCAGACTACTATCACTACAGAATTCCTATCGACAGCAAATAAAACTCCATTAGGTATTCCTTAGCGAGCCAACGCTCAAATGAACTTATTCTCTAATAAGCACCTACATACTTGCTTTAGTGTTCCACACAAATGATCATGAGATCAATCATCCTCATCCAATGAGCAAAGAACGATGTACCAATCTATCCGGATTCACTAATCCCCAATTTAGTAATCCAATGATTGGGAACTATTTTAGTTTTAAGCTTTCTAAGAATTTAGATCTCATTAGAATGATCATCATCATTATTCTAAAAGCATTGCTTAAAACTATGGGTTTATCACATATTATAAAACAAAGATCATGTAGATAATTAAAAGCCTTTAATAAATTAATACTTTTTATTAATAAATGAATAAGATTGTTACAAAGTATATGCTTTATCATCAAACATGATGGCTTGTGTGCATACTACTTTCAATCTCCCACTTGCACTAAAGCCAATCGTCATGGTAACTCATACTCTTCTTCTCTAAGTGACGATTATCCCGCTTTTGGATAAGCTTTAGTTAATGGATATGTAATGTTGTTTATGAGAGTCCACTATCTCTATAGTGATTTCCATCTTTCAATGATTCTAATAATCAAATGAAAGTGCCACAACACATGTTTAGATCCAAGATGAGACTTAGGAACTATTCCTAGTTCTCAGAATGAACTTTTAATCCAAACAATCAACTTGCAGCCTTCATTTATAGCTATATACTTTGTCTTTATCACTAAACCAAAGAACTCTTCATTGTTTGGAACCTTTCCAATTCACTACACCACTATTCAAGGTAACACTTTACCTTAAAGTGGATTTTCTCGTCGTTCTTGGTGCGTCTCGAAAAACTTGAGTCTATAAAGCCCTCTAGTTTTAATTCGAGACCCACCATGTATGCTCACATCCTTAGTGCTTAAGTTAAGAACTTTAAGATGTTTTTTCACCGCCTTTACAAGTGATCTTCTCCGAATACGACCGATCAACATCGTGTCTCGTGACATTTCATTGCATACATGATTGTCACTCATGCAATCTCTCTTCTTTGGAGTCTATGGGGACTATTAAGAGATACACTCCATGGCTCATCAACATGAGACATCTCTCGAGTTTGCCATGCTAAACGACTTTAGCATCAAATGAATATACGCTCGGGTTAAGTCGAGCATCCTCTTAAATCTATCTATATAGATTTATATCCCCAATTAAGATACTCTTCCAAATCATTCATGGAGGAATGTTTAGACAACTTTATCTTTATCGATTGTAGCATTGGTAGTATGTCATTCCTTATCCGTAGTATATCAACATATAATACTAATGAATGTCACGATTCTTTGTACACACTAGGTCCCATCAAACCCTTTTATACACACTATTTAGAAGTCTTACCTCATCGTATGTAACTGGATCATCATCTTCTATGATGTGTACCTCATCATCATCATCCATGATGAATCCATACCTCCTAGGACTTTGGTACTATTCCAGATTTACGATTCAGTTGTGGTATAATAGGTCTATCTACAGGTTCCTCTTATTTGACTTATAGTGTTTTGTGGTTCTTGAACTCTTCAAGATCTATTATCCTCCCACTAGCCCCTTTTAATGATAAACACCTTTATCTTAGAAGGTAGGGTGTTTCGCAATAAACACCTTTTGCTAAGTAGGATTATAGAACATATACCCTAAACTTACTTTAGGATGTCCCACAAAACGACACTTGTCAAATCTTGTCCCAAGCTTATCCTTCGAAACCTTTTCACATAAGTTCGACAACCCCTTATCTTAACATACTTAAGATTAGAATCTCCCCCATCCATAACTTTTATGGAGTCTTCAATGGATTTTGAGGTTACCTTTTCAGTAGATATGCAAACCATTTCTAGGACATGATCCTGAAGGATACCGGAATGTCAGAAAATCATTATGGACCGCACTATGTCCAACAAGGTACGATTTTTCATTCAGATACATCAATCAATTATCACAGATCGGGATGTGTCCATTATGAGAAAACCATTTGAGATGATCTAGAAACTTATTGCACAAGTATTTATTCCTTGATCTAATCAAAGAATCTTAATACTTTGCAAATTTGTTTCACTTTCGAATTTTTGAACCTTTCAAATAATTCACACTTGTATTTCAACAAATACACACATTCAACTCTTTGAATGATCATCTCCTTTTCTTATACTAGTTTGTTCAATTTGCAAAATTATTTTCATGTAAGTCAAGTATACAAAATTTATTAAGTAATATTCCAGCTCTATACAAAACATTATTATTATAAATAGAACAACAATTGTTCTTAATTATAATACCAAAGTTTTCATCATTCAACAATAAAATGGAAATAATATTTTTAACAAGAATTGGAATACAATAACAACTTATCGACTTAATAGATTTGCCTCAAGTAGTATCTGCTAAACTATAAGTTTCTATAGCTAAATGGCAACCTTTGCTTCATTTCCCACACATAGGATTACTTATATTTGTTTAGCTTTCTACTCGCTTGGTCCCTTCATAAATCTATATTTATGATAACCAAAGTCAGTATCCAATACCCAAGTAGAACCTCGACTTAAAGAAAAATTTATTTCAATCATGAACAAAATCAGATTGTAAATCAAACTTCACTAAGCTTTTTGGTTAGCCTCTGCAAGAGATGCTTCGCAGCTTTCTTTCAAAGTTGTCCAAAGCTTATTGCAAAGGAAGCAAACTCCTTTGCTATCCGTGACGCTTTTGTTCTTATTATCCTTTGTTTATGCCTTTCTATTTACCTTCTTTGAATCGTTCTTCTTTCAGAAGATCCTTTGGCCCCTACCAAGAAGACTTGGTTTTTCTTGGTTCGAAAGTGACTCTCAACATTTTTCAATATGTTAAGCAAATCAATGAGGCCGGTATCTTGCTTGTTCATATGAAAATTCACAACAATTGTGAAAGGAGTCCGGAGTGAGGGCAAGATCAAATCTTAGCTCAACTCTCCATCCATGACAAAACCGTTGTCTCTAATCGATCAATCAAATTGATTATGTTAAGAACTTTTTGTCTCATTTATAGTGCCATTGGCCATTCTAGATCGGAAGAGCTCCTTAGATATCTGATATCTATCAGTCCTACTTTCTTCACCATCAACTACTTGATGTGCAGGAATATAGTAAGAGCATCCATAGTTTCATGCTGACGCTCAAGCTCGTTACTCATGGATGCGAAAGCATGATGCATCGAGTTAATCATGCATCATCTTGCCACTTTCTAAAAGTAGCAATCTCTTCCTCAGGCATTATTCGCAACCATTGCGCAGGATAGGCGACATAAGGACATAAGATAGCTTTTCAGCCATGAGAACTATTCTCAAATTCCTTAACCAATCCGTTTAATTCGGCCTGGTTAATTTAGCATCTAATATGCTTCGCAGTGATAGTAATTTTAGACATTGTAAAATTCTGTAAATGAATTTGTAATTAACAACATTTTAACATACATTCTTTTATTAATTACCAAAATAAATTAGGTCTTGTTTTAAATTGGTATCTCCCACTATTTTCTTCAAACTATATTACCCTCACTTATATAGTTCGGCAAAATCTAATTAAAGATTTGCTAGTGAGAATAAGGATCCCATTTCAAATGTATATAGCCTTGTGGTGACACAACAAACTATATATAAATAAATAGGTAGACAACTTTTGTCAATTACATCAACTATGCACTCCCTTTTATTTTGCCTCTTAGATTATTTTGATCAAGTGGTGGCACATCCCAATCAAAATTATCCAAGTTAAGTCCAACCTAGCACTCCATATATTCAAAAAGAAAAATATCATCCTTGTGGTGACACAACAAAACAATATTGTTCAATTTTCTTTATAAGCATCAAATGTGATAAATTAACATCTTAAATACTTAATACTTGCCTTTGTGGTGACACAACAAACTCATATTAAATATTTAATACTCTATTAATTTTATCATGCTAGAAGGCGACGCTCGATATTCCAAATATCTTTGAACGCTAGGACTTAATATAAAAAAATTTGAGGGTTTGTTATTAATTTGTCTCATCTTGTTTTAGCGCATGCATTTATTATATATATATAAAATACGCTATTATATTAATGAACATGCCAAGCATGTTTGCATAATATATATATATATATAGTATAAGCACGCATATATAGAATACTATATTCTACCGGATTGATTATGGACTTTTATTCTAGTTTGGTTCACTAGAGCCACCAAGTGAACCAAAAGGTCAAACCCCTGGGGTGCAAGAAATAATATTTAAATATAACTATTACATTTAAACCCTGCTCCATTACAAACTAAGTCTTCAAGCGCCTTCTTGCTCCTTGATCTCTAATTCTTCAAAATTAATTCTAACTATTCCTATTACAAAACTATTTAAAATAAATAGAAACCTTGATCAAAGAATCAAGGGAAGTACATAGAGAGAGATAGAATTTACATTAAGAAAAATTAGAGAAGACGAGGTACGCAGAACCCCATTTATTAAAACCCATACATTCATGCATCCAACTAAAATAAAATCCAATCGCATTGGTCAATAGTCCATAATCAATCCCATTTATTATCATACACATCATCATACGCATCAATAAATAACATTCATCTCATGAATAATAAACATTTAATATATATATTGATATCATTTAATGGGCAAATTTAGTTAGTATAAAATCTATTTTGAATCAAAATAAACTCCTTTATTTTAATCCAAATTTAAATCAAAATAAAACTATTTTATTTTAATTTATCCAATTTTGAATAAAATAAACTATTTTATTTTAATCAAAATTTTAATCAAAATAAACTCCTTTATTTTAATTAATTATGGAATCCAATTCCATGTAAAAAAAATCTTTAATTAAAATAAACTCTTTTATTTTAATTAATTATGGAATCCAATTCCATGTAAAAAAAATCTTTTATTAAAGGAAACACGGATGATATTCTTTCCTATTCACAAATAAACTCTTTTATTTTGAATAATATGAAATCTTATTTCATATTTAAATAAACTCCTTTATTTAAGGAAACACGGATTTTCTTTCCTATTCACAAATAAACTCTTTTTATTTTGAATAATATGAAATCTTATTTCATATCTAAATAAACTCCTTTATTTAAGGAAATGGATTTACTTTCCTAATCCAATTTCAACTCCAATTAGTTAAAGAAAAATGAATCCAATTTCAACTCCAATTAGTTATCATGAAATCCAATTCCAACTCTAATTAGTTAGCATGAAATTCTAATTTTATAATTAAAATAAATCTTTTATTTTAAAATTAAAATAAACTTTTTATTTTAAAATTAAAATAAACTTTTATTTTAATTATAAAATAATTAAAAATATATATATATATATATATATATATATATATATATAACTATATATATATATATATAATAATATATTATATAACTATTATATATATATATATATATATATATATATATATATATATATAATATATATATATATATAACTGCCTTGCCTTTTTATTTTGCTTATCTAGCATAGCATTTGCTTTTTTTTTTTTTTTTTTAACTTGCATCGATTTTTATATATATGTTGCCTATGTTACTTATTTAAAAATATTTGGTGCTCCTTTATTAACCGAATACATCACACTTGCGTTTAAAAAAAATTCACGCTAAAACCGGACTTTCGTATCGGGATGTATGATTTCCTGATTGAGATGCTTAAGATGTCCAGCTTTTTTTTTTTTTTTTTATTTAACTTCTTAAATCCTTGCCATATGACTCACTATTTTTTTTTTTTTTTTATTTTAAATTTTATACAATAAAATTATGCCCAATTAAATTGTTCTAAACACATATCAATATATAAATTAAAATAATTAATAATTCACATAAAGGTTTCGCTCGATGCCACCGTTAGTTTGTAATATTCATAACGCAATCAAATTGCATAAAAAAGTGCTAAGCGCAGTAAAATCGTAGTTTAAAAATTTACAAACCATATACGGATGATCATCCTTTATGCACAATTATTAATTAAACGAAAAGATAAAGAATAAAATCATACCTCAAGATCGAGCTTCCTCAGTACAAGTTCACCTCCAAATCCTTTTCGCTCAACTTGAATCCACCGGGTTTGGTTCCTTCCTTCGATCAACGTTAGCCACCCAAATGTTTGGCCTCAGAGGTGATCCACCAAGGAAGAATAAAATTCAAAAGATGGGTGTTATTGGCTAAACCCTAGTTTTCTATCTCTATAGAAAAGGTGTACTCTCCCAACAATTGGAATTATTACGTATGTTGAAAAAGTCAACAACCCATACCACCCATAATAAGACTCTCCTCTTATTTATAGATGGGCAACCCACCTTAACAATTAAGGAATTGGGTTTTAATTAATTAATTAAATTCTTTTAATTAATTAAGCTCCCTAATCTTATTAGGGATAATTAATTAAACTCCTTTAATTAATTTTCCTTCCTAATCCAATTAGGAATAAATGAGAGTATTTATATTAAATTAATTCCTAAACTCTTTTAGAAATTAAAATAATAATAATTGTAATAATATTAATAAGACTCTCTTATTAATTTATATTTAATATTTCTAAAATATTAAATAATAATATTAAGCTATTTAATTTATTCTATCACCATAGATTAAATTAAATATACTTAATATATTATTACGATTATGCCATTAACTTCTTAAATAATTATTCTTCCTTTTTTATGGTGTGACCCTTTAGGTTCTCCATATTAAACCTATTGTGAATAAATCAATTAGAACAATTCTAATCTTATTTAAATAAATAAATTAAACAATTAATTTATTTAAATAATATTTATTCTACAATAGGATAAGCCTCCTCAATGATCAAATCCACTTTCCAGATAATATAGATTTCAACATTAATCATTAAAGAACCTTTGAGTAAATAGTTACTCAGCACAATTCAATCCTTCCACCATACAATGTCCCAATTAAATATAAGACATGGAATTACCGTCAAGTCTTATTTTATTTAATTATATGTATTTCGACTCCTTAAATGCACAACTCCAAATAATGCAAATTAGAAACTCCTTTCTAATTTCATTCGCGCCGCCAAGACTACTGGGTTGTCATTTATCGAATCACATAGACATTTCTCTCTTTATTAGAAGTGGTAGATTCTTTATCGATCATACATTATCTCCATGTACAACTTATTATACCCAAGCATACCCTTTGATATACCCTAAGGGTCTTAAGGAATAAGTCAAAGTATAACTCATCATACACAAGATACTATGATGATCTCAAGTCCAAGGATTACTCAGACTACTATCACTACAGAATTCCTATCGACAGCAAATAAAACTCCATTAGGTATTCCTTAATGAGCCAACGCTCAAGTGAACTTATTCTCTAATAAAGACCTACATACTTACTTTTTAGTGTTCCACACAAATGATCATGAGATCAATCATCCTCATCCAATGAGCAAGCAACGATGTACCAATCTATCCCGGATTCACTAATCCCCAATTTAGTAATCCAACGATTGGGAACTATTTTAGTTTTAAGCTTTCTAAGAATTTAGATCTCATTAGAATGATCATCATCATTATTCTAAAAGCATTGCTTAAAACTATGGGTTTATCACATATTATAAAACAAAGATCATGTAGATAATTAAAAGCCTTTAATAAATTAATACTTTTTATTAATAAATGAATAAGATTGTTACAAAGTATATGCTTTATCATCAAAACATGATTCGGCTTGTGTGCATACTACTTTCAAAAACAACAAGTAAGATTATCAATTAATTGTCTTATGAATTCATCATTTTTTATTGGGTTATTAGTTACTATTTTATATTTTCATATTTTAGGTCACAGAAAGTCTATACATAAAAATCAGTAACATCAGGGAGCAAATCACAGCAATGTACAAGTATCATGTTAGTTACAAAAGGCGTGGATGGGAAAACAAAAAGCAATATCGGATGTGTATGGTGATTGATTTAATTCTTACTCAAAACTTCCTAAATTTTTTGAGTGCTTTGATACACTTTAATCTAGGTACAAGTGCTTAAATCATTTCAATCGTCAGGATACAAATACATCATCTTAATCGTGTGTGTAAGACCCCGCTTTTTATAAATAAAGATGAATTTTTCTATAAATATTATTTTGAATATTATGGAATAAATTTGATATAATGTTATAGTTATGGGAATATTTATAAATTTTGCAAAGTATGCAAGTTGTTATAAAATATTCGTTTGCTCTGGGAATATTATTTTTGTTAGGGAATATTCGACAATGGCTCAATCATTCGTGGACCCCACAATGTAATTATTGAAAATCGGATTGAGAAAACGACAAAAATATTTTATAAAAATAATAACGGAGGTGTTACCATTAAAACCGTTGAACTACCGTACTGTAAAAGCTACATGTCTGGCACCAGATAAAGCACACGGATTGATTATATTCTTACGTGAGAAGTCACTCAATAATAGAATGCTCAATTATTACTTTATTAAAGAATTAATTGCATCATATCTCTTATATTATTGATTCAATTATTGTCACATTATCAATTTCATTATAAATATAATTATAGTATTAAATCAATAATTGAGACGACAAGTTATAAATGATTAATAATTGTTGAAAGATTAAATATGTGTTGATGAAAAAATTTTTTGTGGTAAAGTTTGATTATTTTATGGGGGCTCATTATGTCATCATCTAAGAGTCTCTTAACAATAGAATAATTAATTTTGATTCAATGATAAGTAATTACCTTCGTCGATAGACGGATAGTAATTACCCTTGTGAATAGTATTTACCTTCGATAAAATAGTAATTACCTTATATTTTAATAAGTAATTATGGTGATATTTTTGTGAATAGTATTTGTAAGACCCTCACTTTTATAAATAAAGATGAATTTTTCTATAAATATTATTTTTGAATATTATGGAATAAATTTGATATAATGTTATAGTTGTGGGTAATATTTATAAATTTTGCAAAGTATGCAAGTTGTTATAAAATATTCGTTTGGTCTGGGAATATTCTTTTGTTAGGAATATTCGCATAATGGCTCAATCATTGGTGGACCCCACAACATTATTATCGGATGATCGAGAAAACGACAAAAATATTTTATAAAAATAACTACGGAGGTGTTACCGTTAAAACCGTTGAACTACCGGTGGTAAAAGTACAAGAATACGCGTGGTTGCATAAGAAAGACACCAGATTGATTATCGATGCTTACGTGAGAAGTCACTCACCTACGCTCAATTATTGCTACATAAAGAATTCGTGATCATATCTCTTATATTATTGATTCAATTATTGTCACAAAGATCATCTCAGATAATATGTTATAGTATTAAATCAATAATTGAGACGACAAGTTATAAATGATTAATAATTATTGAAAGATTAAAAATATGATGTTAAAATGATTGTGGTAAGTTTGATTATTTTATGGGGGCTCATATGTCATCATCTAAGAGTCTCTTCATCAATAGTATTTACCTTCGTCAATAGTAATTTACTTGTGAATAGTATTTACCTTCAATCAATAGTAATTACCTTGTGAATAGTATTTACCTTCATCAATAGTAATTACCCTTGTGAATAGTATTTACCTTCGTCAATAATAGTAATTACCCTCGTGAATAGTATTTAGACGTAATTACCACTTGAATCGTATTTACATTACAATAGTCGAACCACTTGTAGTAATTACCACATTACGACGTCGAACCACTTGTCGCTTCACATTACAAAAGGTCGAACCACTTGTCGTTTCACATTTCAGGCCTTTTCACAAGCCACTTGCCTTTTCACACAAGGCGGCTAAGCTAGAAATCTTCTATAAATAGAGGCCTAGGGCTTCATTATTTTTCACTTAATTCATTCAAGCTATAGAGAGAGAAAGTATAGAGAGAATAAGAGAGAAAGAAGAAGAGTATTTTGTTACTACACCGTCATAAGATTCAATCTCCTACCAAATGTAAAGGTGTTATTCTTTCTTATTCATGAAGAGAACTGTTGTTATTCCATCGCTTATTATTCGTTGGAATAACTGTATAAGTGGTTTACCCTATACTTGGTGACATTCTTCTATTATTCTCATTGGAACATCCTCGCTCATGTGTTTGTTTTACAGGACACCGGTTCTGGTTTCCGCTTTTATTATTATTCTCGTTGGAACATCCTCGTGTGTTTTACGGGATTCGGTTCCGTCTTTATTATTATTCTGCTGAACATCACATGCTGTGTGTTTTTGCGGACCGGTTAAAATCTTTATTATTCTCGTTGGAATATCCTATCTCGTGTGTTTTACACCGGATCCGGGTTCCATCTTTATTATTCTCGTTGGAACATCCCGCTTGTGTGAATTTCACCCGACCCGGTTCCGTTATTTATTATTCATTGAATAACTCGTCTGCAAGGCTTATCGCATACATGGTGATTTCTTTTGTTATTCCATTCTTTATTATACCCAATAAGTTAAAACTTTGACTTTATACTCCATGAAATTAGTAGAATATCCTCGATATTTGCGTTTCATCCAAAGATCTTTTCATGGAAATATTCTTCCGATCATTCTTGAATTTTACTCTACAAAACAAAGATCATGTCGATAATTTGGACGTTAATAATTCTCGGATAAAATAATTTTGAACTTGTTTTATCAATTCTTATATCATTGTCATCATCCTCATGTTTATATTTTTTTGAAAGTCATCCGTATTCTGTAGTGCATAGATGGACTTGGTATGATTACGACTCAGAGACTATTCTAAGGTGTAATCATGACCGTAATGTTACAAATGATGTGATAAAAATCCTCGATGGTCAGAAGTGCATTGATGGACGATTGTTGGCATGATCACGATTATTAATGAATACACAAATATTCTTCGCCCGTAGTGCATGAATAATTGTGGTCGTGATACTAAAGAATATCCTGGTCAGAAAAGGGGTGATTCGATGATGTGGAATATTTATTAAAGTCGAGTCTCGCCTATAAAAAATGATGAAAAACCTTTAAAACCTAAAAGATAGTAGACTTTATTTTCTACTTGACTCTTTTAATGGATCAGATATTCACGCAGCTTAAACCGGTTGTCTATTGTATTTTATCGTTTAACATTATTCAAGACTATTGATAATTTATTCTCGCATTATCTTAGTCATAATATTTCTTCTTTGGGCTAGTTGAGCTCACCCTTTCTTTCACCGTTTCTTCGTGAAATGATAATATATTTGGGACGAGCCTGGGAAACGAGTGATGGTCCTCAAGATAGCATTAGTAGTCCTCACTATTCTCAGCAAAATAGTGTGATAATAACTGTAATGAGGACTTTTGTTTGAGTTTGTATAATATCTAGTATTTATATTTGTATTTAAACTCACGCTTTATGTCAGATTGCATACCTACGCTTATGTTAATAAGTTGTATTTAAATTTCGCACCATGTAAGTGGCGACTCAAGATGGGTGATGTATACCTAATTTTGGGGGGCGCCACAACAGTATCGTAGCTTAGGATGTGATCCCTGGCTAAGATGTGAGAATAGTACTAGGAGGGAGAGACGGGAATACCTTCGCTAGTATGACCTACCTAAGTTTATGTGATATTTTATTGGTTGGTCGGAAGATAGGGATAATTTGTTACACGTCAATTAACCTTTTGTTTTGTGGCAAGATCTCAAAATGACATCCGAGAATGTTGAGAATAAGAATGGAGCGCAGCGATTGTTGATTCACCACATATCAATAATCGTGATAATGTGCATCGTGAAGGCGATAATCCTCATGCAAACAACAACACCGACCAAATGACGAATGATCAAATGTTCAGAGGCTTTATGCAATTTATGCAACAAAGAAAGTAGAGCGACTCTGCCCAAAACGTAGGTGGAAACACACGGAAAACTCTCAGCGGTCACCGCTAAACAATTTAAGGAGCTGGGACCACCGGAGTTTAAGGGAGAGCCAAAACCACTTCGGAAGCATGGATAAAGCAGATTACCAAGATATTTGATGTCTTGGGATGCTCCGAGGAGCAAAGGTTCCCTTTCACGCTTTTATGTTGCGCTGGAGAGGCGGACATGGTGGGGAATCAGAAACGTACTCAACCAAATTGCATCAAGATATCTTGGGAGAAGTTCCAGAGTCGTTTCAACGACAAATACTTTCCCGAAAGTATTCGCCCACATGAAGGAGGTGGAGTTTATCAAGTTGGAACAAAACAATATGACCGTGTCGCAATACGAGGCAAAATTTCATGAGAGTTATCACGGTTCGCCCCACTGGTGGATAATGAAGAGAGAATGGCGCGAATGTTTTTAAGAGGTTTCGTCGAGATACGCCAACATCTTATTTCTCATAAACCGTGTTTGTATTCGAGATGTTGTAAATAGGGCTCGATTAGTGGAGCGCGATAATGAGTCAACTTAACTAAAAGAGAGCAACCCGCAAAATTATAATACCAATGAGAATAGTCATCGAGCTAGGTGACAACAAGCGTGAGAGGAATCAACAAAGGATATATGGTAACCACTTTGGTAATCAATCGGGCCAAAAACAATAAGAATGGACATTTCAAGAAAAGGAGATTCAACAATGATGGAAAGACGCCAAAGACCAAAGACCCATTGTTAAGGAAGGAGAAAGACCACCTATCATATGCTTCAAATGCGAGGAGAGGGACACATCACCCAAATCAAGGCCATGCCATCCAAAGCATGTTATAATTGTGGAAGAGAAGGTCATTTAGCTCGATTTTGTTGCCATCAAGACAAATTCAGCTAGGATGGAGGCACCAAAGGCCATCCCGTAAAATTCAAAACCCAGAGAGCAAGGAGAGCATTTGTTGTGACCTCCCAAAGAGCAAGAATCCGAATGAGGTCATCACGGGTAAGCTTATCATAAACTCTAATGAAGTCTATACTTTATTTGATACCTGGGTTCTACCCATTCTTTTATTTCTCCTACTTAAGGCCATCGATTAAATTTGACTCGGAGAAATTAGACTTTGACTTATCTCGTGGAAACTCCGTTGGGAGAAACCTTCATTACATCCATCGCTTATAAGTCTTGTTTGGTTCAAATCGGCACCCTCACATTACCGTCGATCTTATTTCATTAAAAATACTTGCATTTGACGTGATTCTAGGGATTGATTGGTTAACTACTTATCATGCAAAAATTGATTGTTTTCGTAAGGTTGTTAGCTTTCATATTCCTAATCAACCTATTATGCTAATTCAAACGACCAAACCATTAAAATCAATCACGGTCCATCTCAAGCCATAAAGCTATTCGCTTATTGAAAAAACGGATGTCAAGCTTTCTTAGCTCATGTCACGATTTAAATAAAAATACGCCGCTTTTAAACGATATTTCTATTGTTAATAAATTTCCGACGTATTCTCAAGAACTTCCCGCCTACCCCAGAAAGCGTGAAATTGAATTTTGTATCGACCTTGAACCCCAGACAAAACCTATTTCCAAAGCCCCATATCGAATGGCTCTATTGAACTTCAGAGTTAAAGACCCAATCGCGCAGAATTGTTAGACATTGGGCTTTATTCGTCCTAGTACTTCTCCTTGGGGTGCTCCTGTTCTATTCGTGAAGAAGAAAGATGGGAGTATGCGACTTTGTATTGATTATCTGGAGTTGAATCACGTCACCATCAAAAATAGGTATCCATTGCCACGTATTGATGACTGCTTTGACGATTCAGTAAGGAGCCAAATTCTTTTCAAAGATTGATCTTCGCTCCGGATATCACCAATTGAAGATTAGAATCACGACATTCCAAAGACGGCCGTAACTCCTCGAGACGGGCATTATGAATTCCTAGTCATGTCCTTTGGATCGACTAATGCTCCCCGCCGCCTTCATGGATATGATGAACCGAGTATTCAAGGAATATTTAGATCACTTTGTGGTCGCTTTTATTGATGACATCCTTATTTATTCCAAAAGCCGTGAAGATCATGAGCAACACTTGAGGTCGACACTCCAAAAGCTTCGTGAATATAAGCTTTATGCCAAGTTGAAGAAATGCGAGTTCGGCTTGAAGAAGTAGCATTCCTCGGGGCACGTGGTATCAAGTCATGGAATATCCGTTGACCCAAAGAAAGATGAAGCTATTCAAAGTGGGAACAACCTAAATCAATTGATCAAGTACGTAGCTTTCTCGGTTTAATTGGTTATTATCGGAGATTCGTGGAAGGATTTTCTCGAATCGCTATTCCATCGACTCAAATTGACTCGGAAAGATACAAAGTTCGGTTGGAGCGAAGAATGTGAGAAGAGTTTTCAAGAACTCAAGAGGAGACTTATTTCAAAGACTGCTCGACTAATACCATCTGCTCGGAGGATTTGTCATCTATGATGATGCTTCGAGCAAAGGGTTGGGATGTGTTCTCATGCAACATGGAAAAGTAATAGTTTATGCCTCGCGACAACTCAAAGAATATGAGAGGAATTATCCTACTCATGATCTAGAGTTAGCAAATGTTGTCTTTGCACTTAAAATTTGGAGGCATTACTTGTAGATGGGAGAAAGTGGAGATCTTTACGGATCATAAAAGCCTCAAATATTTCTTCACTCAAAAGGAACTCAACACGCGACAACGACGTTGGCTTGAACTGCTGAAAGATTATGATCATACCATCCAATACCATCCTCGAAAAGCGAACGTGGTAGCCGACGATTGAGCAGAAATCATATGCAAGCACGACAAGTGCGATATTGTCAACGCAAAGGCCCATTTTGTGTGACTTGCAAAGGATGGAGATAGAATTAAAGACTCTGTGGACGCATGTGATGACAAGCGAGTATACTGAGTAGAACCGACTTTAATTGATAAAGTTAAAGTCGCTTCAAGCTACTGAGACACTGGAGTGATGCGTATGAGGAAGAAAGTGCAAGAAGGTGCTACGCCAGGAAGCAAGAATCGATGAAGAAGGAATACTTGAGTCAACTCCGGACTTTGTGTTCCTAACGACTACGATTTAAAGTATAATATCATGATGGAGGCGCACAACACACCATTTGCAATCCATCTCGGGAGTACCAAAATGTATCATGATATTCGGCTCATACATTTTGGTGGAGCAATATGAAGAGAGAGATAGTATTGTTTATCTCAAGGTGTCTAACTTGTCAACGAAGTTAAAGCGAGCATCAAGTACCAAAAGGTCCATTGCAACCACTTGAAATTCAGAATGGAAGTGGGAGCACATTACCATGGATTTCGATTCACGGCCTTCCTAAGGTTTCTCAAGGCATTGATGCGATTTGGGTCATTGTTGATAGGTCGACCAAGTCTCCGCTTCATTTCTTACCGACACGAGAAACTTATACACTTGAACGTCTTGCTCAGATGTACATAAACGAGATTGTAAGATCGCATGGTATGCTTGCGGTATCCATAGTTTCGATCGAGACCCAAGATTCACTTCACGATTTTGGGTTAGTTTGCAAAAGCTATGGGCACAGATTTACGATTTAGCTCGGCATATCATCCTCTCAGACGGACGGACAATCGGAGAGGACTATTCAAACTCTGAAGATCTATTAAGACTCGTGTCCTTGATTTCAAGGGAGTTGGGACAAGTTCTTACCATTGGTGGAGTTTTCCACAACAAATGCTTATCAAGCAAGTATTGGCATGGCTCCATTCAAGCATTGTATGGAAGAAAGTGTCGTTCAAAGATATCTTTGGGATGAGGTGGGTGAAGCAACGTTGTTGGGACCGGAGTTGGTACGATATGACTACGGAAAAGATTCAAACGATCCGACAACGATAAAAACCTCACAAAATCGACAAAAGAGTTATCTTTGATCTTCATCGAAAGGACGTGGAATTCGATATAGGAGATCATGTGTTGTTAAGAGTTGCTCCATGGAAAGGAGTTACAAGATTTGGAAAGAGAGGAAAACTTAACCCTCGATTCATCGGTCCATTTTTAATCCTCGATCGAGTAGGAACTGTGGCCTATAGACTCGCTTTACCGCTAAATATGTCTCGTGTTCATAACGTTTTTCACATATCTATGTTACGTAAATATGTGAAAGACCCGAACCATATTATTGAGTTAGAACCGGACGAAATAGCGGAAGATTTGACGTATGAAGAGGTTCCTGTTCAAATTTTGATAAGAAAGGAACATATTCTACGCTTCCAAGGTTATACCTCAAGTCAAAGTTTTGTGGAGGAACCACGATGTTGAGGAAATGACTTGGGAGTTAGAATCAAATGAAATCAAGGTATCCTTACCTCTTCGACATACCAGTATCGCACTTCTAATTTCGAGGGCTAAATTTCATAAGAAAGGGAGGTTGTAAGACCCTAACTTTTTATAAATAAAGATGAATTTTTCTATAAATATTATTTTTGAATATTATGGAATAAATTTGATATAATGTTATAGTTGTGGGTAATATTTATAAATTTTGCAAAGTATGCAAGTTGTTATAAAATATTCGTTTGGTGGGAATATTCTTTTGTTAGGGAATATTCGCATAATGGCTCAATCATTGGTGGACCCCATAATGTAATTATTGTTTGATCGAGAAAAACGACAAAAATATTTTATAAAAATAACTACGGAGGTGTTACCGTTAAAACTGTTGAACTACCCGGTGGTAAAAGTATGCGAATACGCTGGCGTAGTTGCATAGTAAACACACTAGATTGATTATCGATGCTTACGTGAGAAGTCACTCATTATGCTCAATTATCACATATAATTTCACGATCATATCTCTTATATTATTGATTCAATTATTGTCATAAGATCATCTCGTATAATATGTTATAGTATTAAATCAATAATTGAGATGACAAGTTATAAATGATTAATAATTATTGAAAGATTAAATATGTGTTGATGAAAAAAAATGATTTGTGGTAAGTTTGATTATTTTATGGGGGCTCATATGTCATCATCTAAGAGTCTCTTCTTCCTTCGTCAATAGTAATTACCCTTGTGAATAGTATTTACCTTCGTCAATAGTAATTACCCTTGTGAATAGTATTTACCTTAAACCAATAGTAATTACCCTTGTGAATAGTATTTACCTTCGTCAATAGTAATTACCCTTGTGAATAGTATTTACCTACCGTTAATAGTAATTACCCTTGTGAATAGTAATTACCTTTAAATAGACGTTAATCGTAATCACTTTACAGACGTCGTTTCACATTTCACAAGCGCCGAACCACTTGTCGTTTCACATTACAAAGGCCAAACCAACAATCAAGCCACTTGCCTTTTCACACACTAGCGTGGTGCTAAGCTAGAAATCTTCTATAAATAGAGGCCTAGGGCTTCATTATTTTTCACTTAATTCATTCAAGCTATAGAGAGAGAAAGTATAGAGAGAATAAGAGAGAAAGAAGAAGAGTATTTTGTTACTACACCGCCGCGAAGATTCAATCTCCTACCAAATGGGTAAGGGTGTTATTCTTTCTTATTCATGAAGAGAACTGTTGTTATTCCATTGCTTATTATTCATTGGAATAACTTGTATAAGTGGTTTACCCTATACTTGGTGACATTCTTCTATTATTCTCGTTGGAACATCACGTCGTGTGTTTTACAGGACTGGTTCCGCTCTTTATTATTATTCGTTGGAACATCACATCTGTGTGTTTACACAGGACCGGTTCCGCTTCTTTATTATTACTCATTGGAACATCCATCGTGTGTTTTACGGACTGGTTAAAATCTTTATTATTACATTGGAATATCCTATCATGTGTTTTACACCGGATCCGGTTCCATCTTTATTATTCTGGTTGGAACATCCCGTCGGTGTGAATTTCACCGACACCGGTTCCGTTATTTATTATTCTCGTTGGAATAACACATGCATGCGATTCATCGCATTTGCATGGTGATTTCTTTTGTTATTCCATTCTTTATTATACCCCAATTGGTTAAAACTTTGACTTCTATACTCCATGAAATTAGTAGAATATCCTCGATATTTGCGTTTCATCCAAAGATCTTTTCATGGAAATATTCTTCCGATCATTCTTGAATTTTACTCTACAAAACAAAGATCATGTCGACAATTTGGACGTTAATAATTCTCGGATAAAATAATTCTTGAACTTGTTTTATTGAATTCTTATATCATTGTCATCATCCTCATGTTTATATTTTTTTGAAAGTCATCTGTATTCAGTAGTGCATAGATGGACTTGGTATGATTATGACCGAGAGACTATTCTTGTAATCTTGACCGTAATGTTACAAATGATGTGATAAAAATCCTCAATTGGTCAGTAGTGCATTGATGGACGATTGTTGGCATGATCATGACCATTAATGAATACACAAATATTCTTGCCCCAGTAGTGCATGAATAATTGTGGTCGTGATACTAAAGAATATCCTTGGCCAGTAGTGCGGGGTGATTCGATGATGTGAAATATTTATTAAAGTCGAGTCTCAAATTTATAATGTTGATGAAAACCTTTTAAAACCTAAAAGATAGTAGACTTTATTTTCTACTTGACTCTTTTAATGGATTCATATATTCACCGCAGATTAAACTGGTTGTCTATTGTATTTTATCGTTTAACATTATGAAGACTATTGATAATTTATTCGCATTATCTTAGTCATAATATTTCTTCTTTGGGCTAGTTGAGCTCACCCTTTCTTTTCACCGTTTTCTCTTGAAATGATAATATATTTGGGACGAGCCTGGGGAAACGAGTGATGGTCCCGAAGATAGCATTAGTAGTCCTCACTATTCGTAAAATAGTGTGATAATAATCTGTAATGAGGACTTTTTGTTTGAGTTTGTATAATATCTAGTAGGCGATATTTGTATTTAAACTCACGTTTATGTCGATTGTACACTTATGCTTATGTTAATAAGTTGTATTTAAATTACGTACCATGTAAGTGGACCCAAGATGGGTGATGTATACCTAATTTTGGGGCGCCACACCCATAATGAAAGCGATTGGATGAGGAAAGCGACAAAGTTTGGGTGGTTATAAATAACGGCGTAGTTATTACCATTAAGTAACATTGGAATACCCGATTGGTTAAAATACTGAATCTGCTGTGGTTGCTTAAAGAAGACACTACAGTATTAAGATTGTTGAATTATTGACTCGTGACGTAAGATGGCACTACTCAATAATTGTTACAATAATTCTTTGTTCAAATATTTTATTTTATTGATTCAATAATTCTTTGCGTTGGTATTTTATATTATTATTGTTGTTCAATAATTGTCAACGCATAAATATTTCCCATTATCGGATCAATAATTCATATTATTTGAATAATATTATTAGATAACATTATTGGCAATGTCTAGAAAGTTCACGTCTAAGGAGAGGTTTGGTCACCTAATTGCGGCGCCAAGAAGAAGAGAGATCCTTATTGGAAAGCCCCTCTTTCCCGGAACTATGCGGTTGTCATAATTGTGATTCTGTAATATTATTTGTGAATAATTAATTATTGATTCATATGATAAAGAAATATTTATTTGATATGGATATAAATGATGGATTTATTTATTATATGTGGTTATAATTGAAGGATTTAATGTTGAGGTGTTTTATCAAGTATTTTTGCCGGAATGGAGGTATTAAAAATCAAATCATAATTTTTACGATATATTGCGGGGTTATAATTTTTAATCCGACCGTTGGATCGTTGTAATTTTTGGATATGTTATACATACATAAGTTGAGTATATGTCCACAAATTTTGAACCGTTAAAAATGCACGAATGATTTGTTGTGAATTTTAAGAGGTGTCGGATTGTAAATTAGGTTTATAATTGATTTTGGTGGAAAATTCTAGAATTGAGTGGGCCCCACTTGTGGTTGGTGAAGAAATGTGCTGAATTTTATTTCAAATGTGGTGGGTGGCAATAGTAGCGAGGTAAAGCCATCGGAGTTCTTGAGTTAAGTGCGCTTGACGTGCTTTAACATTTTCCTATAAATAGAGGGCTAAGTTAGAATTGAAAATCACACGAAACAAAGTTTTTCTCTTCTCTCTATATTATTGGCGTATTTTGTGAGTATTTAGATACTTTAAGAGTTCTTGTCAAGATAAGTTTCATTCAAAGATCACTTGAGCCTTTCCTTCCAAATCTTCGATTCTTTGAGGTAAGGGATGTTATTTTCTTCTCGGATGATATTATTTCTTCAATATCATTATCTTTGAAATATTGGTTGGAACTTTTATCAAATTTGGAACTTTTTCATGTCGGGGTTACTATTCATGAGTTCTTATTCATGAGTTACTATTCACGAGTTACTATTCATGAGTTCTTATTCACGAGTTACTATTCACGAGTACTATTATTAAGCGTGAAGATGATTTTTTTTTTATGGAATTTCTATCTTTTGGTGTTGAGTTACTATTCACGATATCTGACCTTTATTCACGATATCTAAGACTATTCATTTAATACAAGCCTTTATTCATAGAAAAATAAAAATTTTTCTTTTTGTCCAAAATATCTATTCGGATACTAGCTTTGATTGTATCCATGTTTTGATCATTCTTGAATTTTACACCACTATGATTATTTTTGAGGTATTTTGGACGTGGATAAAACCAAGTACGAATCCTTAATCCTTGTCATTTTGTTTCATCGGATTCGTTTCTTTTAAAATATTTTTCATCATCCTCGGTCTTAAATGATGATATTATTGAATATCTTCGCCCGTAGTGCAAAGATGAATGATTTTGAAGAATATCTTTGTCCAGTAGTGCAAAAGATGAGCAGTGTTTAAATGAATGGTGGATCGATGAATATCTTTGGCTTCTGTAGTGCAAAGATGAGCAGGTGTTTAAATGAACATGACCGATCGATGAATATCTTTGGCCTTTAGTGCAAAGATGAACAAGTGTTGAGATGAACATAATGGGATCGATGAATATCTTTGGCACTGTAGTGCAAAGATGATTATTTGATTTGAGATGAATATTGATTGATGTTACAGGATAAAATATTGATGATAGATCGTTAAATTCATAGATTATAGTAGATTTCATTCTCTACGTAACTCTTCTATGAATTATTATTTCCGCCGCGAATATTGATCTCGAAAAACTTGTTGGCTCATTGTATTCTATCGATTTTTCCTGTTGGAGACTAACGATAATTTGTTGTATTTTATCTTAGTCATAACATTCTTTACTTGGGCTAGTTGAGCTCACCCTTTCCTTGTTGTTCCATTTTTTTTCTTCTCGGGAGGCGAGAATGTAGCGAGTACTAGTCGGGGTATGGAATGAAGGTTCTAGAGAGAGTTGTTTAGTAGTCCTCACCATTATTGTAAAATAATGTATCAATAAATGTGATGAGGATTTATTTGAGTATAAATATTGTCTAGAAGATAATATTTGTATTTAAACTCACATTTTATTGTTGTGATAATAAAGTTGTAGTTGTTTCCGTACCATGTATTTGGCGACTTCAAGAATGGGTTGGATGGAATGGACCTATTTTGGGGTCGTCACAGTTGGTATCAGAGCTTAGGGATATGATCTCTGGCGGAGATCGGGGAATAGAACTAGGAGGGGAGAGACGAGTAAATCCTTTGCTAGTGTGTCCTACCTAAGCTTATTTGTTAGTTGGTCAGTATATAGGGATATTATGTGATTGATTTCCTTAATTAACCCTTGTTTTATGACAGTAATTGAGAATGTCGACTGAGAATATTAATAGTGGTGTAAATGAGACCGTGGAGATGCCTGTACTTAACAACGAGGAGAACGTGCAACAGGCTGGCAATGTACCTCCTGTGAATAACACCACTGAGCAGATGATGAACGAGGGGATGTTTAGAAGCTTTTTGCAGTTCATGCAAAATCAGACGAGGGAGACTCGTGTTCAAAATACAGGAGGAGATGATAGCAATTCACGGGTGGTCACAGCCAAGCAGTTCAAAGAGTTGGGACCACGAGCACTGGGAAAGCGAGATCCGATCATCACGGCGGAAACATGGGTCAAGCAAATTACCAAGATATTCAATGTCTTGGGATGCACGAAGGAAGAACGAAAGTTCCATTCGCTACTTTTATATTAAAATGGCGCAAGCAGATTTTGGTGGGAATCGTGAAGCGTACTCCATTCACCGCACTCAAAGATGCCATGGGAGACGTTTGAAGCAGTTCTCAATGACAAGTACTTCCCCGAAAGTATTCGTCTATATGAAGGAAGTGGAGTTTATTAGATTGGAGCGAGTAATAACATGACGGTGTCCCAAAGACGAGGCGAAGTTTCATGGAGTTATCCGGTTTGCACCTCATTTGGTGGAGAATGAGGCGATATGACGCGAATGTTTACGAGAGGTTTGAAACCTAAGACGTCGCCAAGATCTCATTTCTCATAAATTTCTCTCTATTCGGATGTTTAAATGAGGCTCGGTTGTTAGAGGCGAGATAATTGAGTACGTTCAACCGAGGGACCATAACTAGGATCATCTAGAAAATAGCGGTCATCGAATAACGATAACCACGGAGAAAGAAGAATACGGAGAAAGGCGGTTACCACTCCGGTGGTAATCGTGGCCATGAAAATAGAAGAAGCGAGTTGGGAGGAGATTTTAAAAGAGGAGATTCAACAACGACCATGAAGAAGACGGCGGCATGTGGTAACCGGGTTCCAAGGGAGGAGAAAAGACCATCGGTCAGATATGTTACAAATGCGGAAAGAGGGATATATCATCAAACCGCCCAACAACAGTTTAAGGTATGCTATAATTGTGGAAAGGAAGGACATATCGCCGAGATTAGACGATATCGAAACCGATCCGGTGAATGGTGACTCAAAAAGGATGTCCAAGAAAAGTCAAAGTCAACGATTCCTAGAAGAGCGTTTGTCGTGACCATTAAAAATCGAGGAACCCGAACGAAGTTAGCACAGGTTAGTTAATTATAAATTCTTGCGATGTTTATACCTTACTAGATATCTGGGGTTCTACCCATTCTTTTATTCTCTTTGCTTGCGCTCAACGTTTGAACTTGACTACGGAGAAATTAGACTTTGACCTATTTATGGAGAATCCGTTAGAGAAACTTTCATTACATCCGTTGTTTAAAAAAATCTTGTTTGATTCAAGTTGGCACCATTACTCTTTACCTGTTGACCTTATCTCTTTAAAGATACTTGCTTTTGGGGATTGATTGGTTAACTACTCATCACGCCAAAATTGATTGCTTTTGTAAGGTTGTTAGTTTTCATATTCCTAAGCAACCCGTTATTCGAACTCAAGCAATCAAACCATTGTAGTCAAACATTTTCATATCAAGCCATGAAGTCATTCGTTTATTACGGATGTCAAGTTTTCTTAGTCCATGTTATGGATTTGAATAAAGACACGTCGATTTGAATAATATTCTTGTTGTTGTTGATTTTCCCGACGTATTTCAAGAATTTATTCGCTTACTCCCAAAGATCGATATTAAATTTTGTATCGACTTTGAACCCGAGACAAAACTCATTTCTAAAATCTCATATCGAATGGCTCTATTGAACTTCGTGAGTTAAAAATTCAACTATAAATTTGGTACCGAGCTTTTATCTTGTGACTTCCTTTGTGGAATTCACCTAAGCCAGAACTCTCTGTAGGGGACGTCATATTTCGTGTGATAGTAAAGCGATAGGTGTCATTGTGACGTCTTATCCAAGGTTGGGATATGAGTCACGATCGAGAACAACCTAAGTCGAGTTATCGAAAGACGAGCGTAGCTTTCAGGCTTAGTTGGTTATTATCGGAGATTCGTTGAAGGATATTCTCGAATCGCTATTCCATTAACGCAAATCGACTCGTAGAGATACAAAATTCGAATGGAGCAAGGAATGTGGGAAGAGCTTCAAGAACTCAAGAGGAGACTCATTTCAAGCACATGTTACGACCATGCCATCTTGGAAAAGCGTAACGTGGTAGCCGACGTGTTGAGTAGAAGATCGTATACAAGCACGAAAGTACGATATTGTCAAAGACTAATTTCAGTATAATTTACAAATAATAGAGATGGAGATGAAAACTCTAGGTACCCACATGATGATATACTGAGTACGTGATGATATCTGAGTATAATCGATTTTAATCGATAAAGTTAAAGTCATTCAAGCTACACACCGGAGTCGATGAATTTGAAGAAGGAGGTGCAAGAAGTTGTTATTTTAAAAGCGAGAATCGGTGAGGTGAGGAAAGCTCAAACCTTCGATTTATTAATCCATTTGAAATTCTCGATCGAATAGGAACCGTGGCCTATAGACTCGCTTTTACCACCAAGTATGACGCGTGTTCATAACGTTTTTCACGTATCGATGTTACGTAAATATGTGGACGACCGAAACACGTCATTGAGTTAGAACCGGACGAGATAGTGAAGACTTAACGCACGAGGAGGTACTGCCAAGATTTTGTAGAGGAAAGAACATGACCTATGTATCGAGGTTATACCATAAGTTAAAGTTTTGTGGAGAAACCATGCTTTATTGAGGAAATGACACGGGAGTTGGAAACGAAAATGAAAGCGAGGTATCTTTACCTTTCAAAAACACCAGTATCGCACGTCAATTTCGAGGACGAAATTTCATAAGGAGGGAGGTTGTAAGACCGAAATTTTTTAAATAAAAAGGAATTTCCTTTATTTATTATTTTGAAATAGTAAGGGTTGATTTGATTAATGTGGATAGTTAGGGGTTAAATACGCATAAATATTTCAAAATAAGCAAGTGGTTATAAAATATTCATTTTTTGCGGGGAATATTCGTTTGGTCGTGGAATATTAAATGTGAATATTCGAGAATATTAAATGCAATGCAGTTGCATGTGCCATGTGGGCCCCATAACGGAAAGCGATTGGATGAGGAAAAGCACAAAGTTTGGGTGGTTATAAATAACTGGCGTAGTTATTACCGTTAAGATTGTTGGAATACTCCGGTGGTTAAAATACTGAGAATCTGGCTGTGGTTGCATGAAGAGCACGGTATTAGACAAGATTGTTGAATTATTGACTTCGACGTAAGATGGCCTTTACTCAATATTTGTTACGATGAATTATCATTCATTATTTTATTTTATTGATTCAATAATTGCTTTGCGTTGGTATTTTATATTATTATTGTTGTTCAATAATTGTCAACGCATAAAGATTTCCCATTATCGGATCAATAATTCATATTATTTGAATAATATTATTAGATAACATTATTGGCAATGTCTAGAAAGTTACATCTAAGGAGAGGTTTGGTCACCTAATTGCGGCGCCAAGAAGGAGAGATCCTTATTGGAAAGCCCCTCTTTCACAGGAGCTATGCTGGTTGTCATAATTGTGATTACGTAATATTATTTGTGAATAATTAATTATTGATTCATATGATAAAGAAATATTTATTTGATATGGATATAAATGATGGATTTATTTATTATATGTGGTTATAATTGAAGGATTTAATGTTGAGGTGTTTTATCAAGATTTTTGTGCCGGAATGGAGGTATTAAAAATCAAATCAAGTATTTTTACGATATATTCATGGGGTTATAATTTTTAATCCGACCGTTGGATCGTTGTAATTTTTGGATATGTTATACATACATAAGTTGAGTATATGTCCACAAATTTTGAACCGTTAAAATGCACGAATGATTTGTTGTGAATTTTAAGAGGTGTCGGATTGTAAATTAGGTTTATAATTGATTTTGGTGGAAAATTCTAGAATTGAGTGGGCCCCACTTGTGGTTGGTGAAGAAATGTGCTGAATTTTATTTCAAATGTGGTGGGTGGCAATAGTAGCGAGTAAAGCCATCAAAGTTGCGAGTTAAGTCCGCTGGCTTGACGTCTTAACATTTTCCTATAAATAGAGGCTAAGTTAGAATTGAAAATCACACCGTAAACAAAAGTTTTCTTCTCTCTCTATATTATTGAGCGTATTTTGTGAGTATTTAGATACTTTAAGAGTTCTTTATTCAAGACAAGTTTCATTCAAGATCACTTGACCCTTTCCTTCCAAAATCGATTCTTTCGAGGTAAGGGATGTTATTTTCTTCTCGAGATGATATTATTTCTTCAATATCATTATCTTTGAAATATTGGTTGGAACTTTTATCAAATTTGGAACTTTTTCATGTCGGGGTTCTTATTCATGAGTTCTTATTCATGAGTTACTATTCACGAAGTTACTATTCATGAGTTCTTATTCACGAGTTACTATTCACGAGTACTATTATTCATTAAGCGTGAAGATGTTTTTTATGGAATTTCTATCTTTTGGTGTTTGAGTTACTATTCACGATATCTCAAGACTTTATTCACGATATATTGTGACTATTCATTTATCATTTAAGACTATTCAATAGAAAAATAAAAATTTTTCTTTTGTCCAAAATATCTATTCGGATACTAGCTTTGATTGTATCCATGTTTTGATCATTCTTGAATTTTACACCACTATGATTATTTTTGAGGTATTTTTGGACGTGGATAAAACCAAGTACTAATCCTTAATCCTTGTCATTTTGTTTCTTTGGATTCGTTTCTTTAAAAATATTTTTATCATCCTCATCTTAAATGATGATATTATTGAATATCTTTGGCACAGTAGTAAAAGATGAATGATTTTGAAGAATATCTTTGTCTCAGAAAGTGTAAAGATGAGCGGTGTTTAAATGAATATGACCGATCGATGAATATCTTTGGCACAGTAGTGCAAAGATGAGCAGTGTTTAAATGAATACGACTGATCGATGAATATCTTTGGCCTTTAGTGCAAAGATGAACAGTGTTGAGATGAACATGACCGATCGATGAATATCTTTGGTCAGATAGTGCAAAGATGATTATTTGATTTGAGATGAATATTGATTGATGTTACGAGGATAAAATATTGATGATGATCGTTAAATTCATAGATTATAGTAGATTTCATTCTCACGTAACTCTTCTATGAATTATTATTTCCATTCATGAATATTGATCCGAAACTTGTTGTCTATTCAGATTCTATCGATTTTTCCTGTTGGAGACTAACGATAATTTGTTGTATTTTATCTTAGTCATAACATTCTTTCTTCGGGCTAGTTGAGCTCACCTTTTTTCCTTGTTGTTCCATTTTTTTCTTCTCGGGAGGCGAGAATGTAGCGAAGTACTAGTCGGGTATGGAATGAAGGTTCAGAGAGAGTTGTTTAGTAGTCCTCACCATTATTGTAAAATAATGTATCAATAAATGTGATGAGGATTTATTTGAGTATAAATATTGTCTAGAAGATAATATTTGTATTTAAACTCACGATTTTATTGTTGTGATAATAAAGTTGTAGTTGTTTTTACATACCATGTATTTGGCGACTTTCGAGAATGGGTTGGATGGAATGGACCTATTTTGGGGTAAATCACAAATGGACGATCTTTCCATCATTGTTGAATCTCCTTTTCTTGAAATGTCCATTCTTATTGTTTTGGCCCGATTACCACCGAAGTGGTTACCATATCCGCCCGTTGATTCCTCCACGCTTGTTGTCACCGCTCGATGACTACTCTCACCGGTATTATAATTTTGTCACCGCTCTCTTTTAGTTGCGTTGACTCATTATCGCGCTTCCACTAATCGGAGCCCTATTTACAACATCTGAATACAAACACGGTTTATGAGAAATAAGATGTTGACGTATCCCGACTTCAAACCTCTTAAAACATTCGCACCATTCTCTCTTCATTATCCACCAAGTGGGACGACGAACCGTGATAACTCCGCAAATTTTGCCTCAGATATTGCGACACGGTCATATTGTTTTGTTCCAACTTGATAAACTCCACCTCCTTCATGTGGCGAATACTTTCGGGAAAGTATTTGTCGTTGAACGACTCTTGGAACTTCTCCCAAGATATCTTCAAGACAAAGAAGTTGAGTACGTTTTACCGATTCCCACCAAGATGTCGCCTCTCCGCATAACATAAAGGAGGCAAGGAACCTTTTGCTCCTGGAGCATCCCAAGACATCAAATATCTTGGTAATCTGCTTTATCCATGCTTCCGCTGTGAAGTGGTTTTGGCTCTCCTTAAACTCCGGTGGTCCCAGCTCCTTGAATTGTTTAGCGGTGACCGCTCGAGAGTTTTCCGTGTTTCCACCTACGTTTTGGGCGAGTCGCTCTACCGCTGCATTGCATAAATTGCATAAAGCCTCTCGAACATTTGATCATTCATCATTTGGTCGGTGTTGTTGTTTGCATGAGGATTGTCGCCTTCACGATGCACATTATCCCGATTATTGATATGTGGTGAATCAACGATCGCGCTCAAGGGCTCCATTCTTTATTCTCAACATTCTCGGATGTCATTTTCAGACATCGCCACAAAACAAAAGGTTAATTGACATGTAACAAATTATCCCTATCTTGACCAACCAATAAAATAGCACATAAAAATTTAGGTAAGTCATGCTAGCGAAGGTATTCCCGTCTCTCCCCTCCTAGTACTATTCTCACATCTTAGCCAGGATTATATCCTAAGCTCGATACCAACCGTGGACGCCCCAAAATTAGGTATACATCACCCATCTTGGGTAGTCGGATACATGGTACGTAATTTAAATACAACTTACTTAATATAAGCTGCTGTATAACAATACGACATAAAGCGTGAGTTTGAATACAAATATTGTCTACTAGATATTATACAAACTCAAAAGGAGTCCTCATTACAATTATTATCACACTATTTCACGTAATAGTGAGGACTACTAATGCTATCCTCGGACCATTACTCCGTTCCCCGACTCGTCCCAAACTATGTTCTCATTTCACGAAGAGAACAAAAGAAAAGGTGAGCTCAACTAGCCCGAGAAGAAATATTATGACTAAGATAATGCGTAATAAATTATCAATAGCCTTCAAAGTGTTAAACCGATAAAATATAATAAACATCAAGTTTAATCTGCAGTAGGAACAAGCAATCCATTAAAAGAGTCAAGTAGAAAATAAAATCTACTATCTTTTATGATTTTAAAAGGTTTTTTCATCATTTATTATATTTGAGACTCAAACTTTAATAAATATTCCACATCATCGAATCACCCCGCACTACTGCCGAGGATATTCTTTAGTATCACGACCACAATTATTCACGCACCTACGGCCAAGAATATTTGTGTATTCATTAATGGTCATGATCATGCCAACAATCGTCCATCAATGCACTACTACTTAATCGAGGATTTTTATCACATCATTTGTAACATTACTACCATGATTACATCGAATAGTCTCGGTCATAATCATACCAAGTCCATCTATGCACTACATGCCACGGATGACTTTCAACATAATATAAACATGAGGATGATGACAATGATATAAGAATTCAATAAAACAAGTTCAAGAATTATTTTATCCAGAATTATTAACGTCCAAATTATCAACACGATAATGCTTTTTGTAGAGTAAAATTCAAGAATGATCGGAAGAATATTTCCATGAAAGATATTGGATGAAACGCAAATATCAAGGATATTCCACTAATTTCATGGAGTATAAGTCAAAGTTTTAACCAAATGGGTATAATAAAGAATGGAATAACAAAAGAAATCACCACGCATGCGATAGGCCAGATGCTGAGTTATTCCAACGAGAATAATAAATAACGGAACTGTGTCCGCACAGAAACGCATGCATGACAGGATGTTCCAACAGAATAATAATAAAGAAGCGGAACCGGTCGAATTGTAAAAACACATGATGAGGATGTTCCAACAGAATAATAGAAGAATGTCACCAAGTATAGGGTAAAGCAGATATCAAAGTTATTCCAATGAGAATAATAAGCAATGGAATAACAAATGATCTCTTCATGAATAAGAAAGAATAACACCCTTACTTTTGGTAGGAGATTGAATCTGAAGAGTGTAGTAACAAAATACTCTTCTTCTTTCTCTCTTATTCTCTATACTTTCTCTCTAAAGCTTGAATGAATTCGTGAAAAATAATGAAGCACTAGGCCTCTATTTATAGAAGATTTCTAGCTTAGCACCTACCATGTGAAAAGGCAAGTGGCTTGACATAATGATGATGTGAAAAGAAAAGTGGTTCGACGCCGTAATGTGAAACGACAAGTGGTTCGGCCTTTGTAATGTGAAACGACAAGTGGTTTGGACGTCTGGTAAAGGTAATTACTATTGAGCGAAGGTAATTACTATTCACAAGGGTAATTACTATTGACGAAGGTAATTACTATCGACGAAGGTAAATCTTATCGACGAAGGTAATTACTATTCACAAAGGTAATTACTATTGACTAAGAGACTCTTAGATGATGATATATGGCCCCCCCATAAAATAATCAAACTTACCACAAACGTCTCATATAATGGATTTTTTTATATACATTAAGGATTGAATAAATATTACCACAAATCATTTTATTTTTAATCAACACATTTTAATCTTTCAACAATTATTAATCATTTATAATTTGTCATCTCAATTAATAATATAACATATTATACGGATGATCTTTGTGTGATAATTGAATCAATAATATAAGAGATATGATGTAGCAATTCATCGTATAATAATTGAGCATAGTTGAGTGACTTCTCACGTAAGCATCAATAATCAATACCGCGTGTGCTACTACGCATCTTTGACCAATGCCATTATTGTACTTTTACCACCGGGTAGTTCAACAGTTTTAATTCAGAATACCTCCTCCGTTATTTTTATAAAATATTTTTGTCGTTTTCTCAATTCGACAATAATTACATTGTGGGGTCCACCAATGATTGAGTCATTGCATTTAATATTCCCTAACAAAAAGAATATTCCCAACCAAACAAATATTTTATAACAACTTGCATACTTTGCAAAATTTATAAATATTACCCACAACTATAACATTATATCAAATTTATTCCATAATATTCAAAAATAATATTTATAGAAAATTCATCTTTATTTATAATAGATGGGGTCTTACACCTATTGCATTACCAAATTTGGTCTCCTCAACAAAATACATTTTTTTGGTACTTTTTATCTTAGGACCCGACTTACAAGTTGGTACCCAAAGTGAGCAAAAAAAACTTACTTAAAAAAATGGTTATTATCAGACATTCATTGTTCAAAAATTGTGTCCGTTAAACAATAGGGTTTCATCCATGTTCCGCTTTTAAAATTTAGGGTTTCATCCATGTTCCTGATTTAAAATTTGGGTGTCGATGCAAAGGATGACATGGATAATGATCGGGCAACAAAGCTTAATTGATGTGTATTTCCCATTTATAAAAGATGATCAAGAAAATTCAAGAGATCCAAGCTCGATATTTGGGGAAAAAATTTTAGGTTCTTCTCATTCTTTCTTCTTCTCTCGCTTTCACCAAAACCAAGAGATCGAACAACAAAAACAAAGAGTTCGATATTTGGGGGAAAAAATTAGGTTCTTCTCTTCTTCTTCTTCTTCTCTCATTCTTTCTTCTTCTTCTTCTTCTTCGGTTTTCAAAGTGTTTAATTGAAAGGATGAGCTCTCTTGGAGTGGAATTGTAAATGAAATCGGAAGAAGATTGTAGTTCATGCAACAAAATGAATGGATTACACCGCACTTCCCAAGTTTCGGTGTCACCGTGGAGCAATGGTGCAAATGTGGGAGGCAAAGAAAGATGGAACAAAATATCGAGGAAGGCGATTCATCGGGTGTATTAATTATCGGTAAGATTTTGGAAAGATGTTTTTTTATTTTTTTTCATATGATTGCGAATCGAAAATGGCGGTGTGTTGTCGTGTAATAGACAGAGAGCTTATCGCGGTTTCTTTAAATGGTACGATCCACCATTTTCGAACGAGCCAAAGATGTTATCAAGATTTGACATTAAAGTTGAAGATGAGCAAAGAGATGTTGGTTAAATCAAGAATGAAAATAGTGAGAAGACCAAGGATTGGAAAGAGTCAGCGTAACTTGATTCAAGTGAAGCCATTGGAGAAGGAGGTTAAAAGCTAAAGAAGATTATTGTCAAAGCTCAACAAAAGGAAAAATGTTTATGGTTTCTTTTAATTTGCTCATGGATGTTAGGTCGGTGTTGTTGGGGTTAGAATTTGAATGAATGATGTTTTGTTTTAATGTATTAGTTAGGTTCAAGGTTTATTTCGTGGTGTGTTTCAATGGATTTTGATGTTTGGTGTTGTTTGGTGTTTTAATGAATGCAGATGATGTTGTTGTTTCAATGAATGAATAATGTTGTTGCTTTAATGAATGAATGATGTTCGCTTTTAATTAATGAATGATTTGCATGCTCTGTTTGTTGTTGTTTCAATGCTCTGCTTTTTTTGCAAATTAAGGAGGCTTTAATGTAGGTCGGTGGCAAGTAAGTAGATTGTTTTAGGTTCGCAAATTGAGTTTGATAGCTAGTGTAAAATGACCCAATGCATCATTCATTCACAATTTTGCATTTGATGGACCGCTTCGAACTTCTTTTATTCCCTTTTATCCGCCCTCGATTGATTTTGATTGACTGTTTTTCATATTTTTATTTTTATTTCTCAGTATAGAAAGAGTAAATGACTTGGAGTCTTGGATAAATGAGCTTACTTATTTTGGTATGCCGAGAGTTAAAAGTTTTGTGGTCGAGAGTTAAAGACTTATTAAAACTTCTTTAAATTTCAAAGAAAGAAGAAGGTGATGGGCTTAATTGAAAGTATAACCGAATTGCAAAGAATAAAGAAAGCTTATAAGCTAATCATACAATCTAGCAATTCGCAGAAACCAAGTTTTAAAGGTAAGTTCAATATTTTAGTTGTTTTATTAGAAATTTGATAATAAAGTGCTATAATTAGACGTGTTTCTGTGTTTGGGATTGAGAATTAATAAAAGAAGATTAGTTGTTGTAATGCAGAGTAATAAGGAAGGAGAAATTTGGATTTGAACGAGCATAAACTCTTATGAACTTTGTCCCTAAAATTAACGTATACATGAAAATAACTTTCAATGAAAATAACTACCATTAACAATATCCAAGATAAAAAGGTCTATTACGTACTCCCATTAACAATATCCAATGAAAATAACAAAGGTCTTCCTCGACTACCATTAACAATATCCAAGATAAAAAAGGTCTATTACAGCCCCATTAACAATATCCAATGAAAATAACAAAGGTCTTCCTCGACTACCATTAACAATATCAATGGCATCTCAGATTTGACATAACCAAGCACAAGCATAACCAAACACACTGTCCAAACTTGATGTTGCCCAAAAATCTTAAATATTAAACAAAGTTCTTAAATATTAAACAAAGTTCTTAATAATTAAACATTGATATCTCATGTTCCTACTGGCTTCCAACTTAATCTCTCATGTTCTCCAACCCGACTTGACCGATTAACTGCTTTCCATTCAGGCTTGAAGTTGGTGGATTGTTGCTTTATGTAAGTTTGGTTCTATACATTCTCAGTAGCAGGAGGTGTGTTATTTCGCTTGATCCATCTTGATATACGACGACTTACCGAGTTGGCATCTCAGATTTGACATAACCAAGCACAAGTATGGTTACATATGAAAATGACAAATAAAAGTAAATGAAATACTTGCAATTTAAAAAGCTTTAACTCACAAAAACTAAGCTAGAGTTGTGTCCATTCATATTATCTATATAACAACTCCTCGTGACTAACATAAACACCATATCCCCGCCGGTACTTTAGCGCTGGTCTTTATCCTCTTAACTTGCAACTTTGGTCGAGAAGTAAAGAAAGAGAAGTGTCAATTAGAGTTTAGTGAATTGATTGAGAAGTGTCAAGATAATCGAAATTGATTGATATAACAATACCTTGTTTGAATTACTGTGATCGCACTATGTCATTGTTATAATTATTTTTGGAAAACCGATGCAAAGGTAACTTTTCCTCTCGAATCGCCGCCTACTTACTTGCTCGACAAAGAGAAACAATAATATTTAACTCTGTAAACAAAACTGTGGAAGTAAAAATAATGTAACATGCTATAATACTTACATTGCTTTGATCAAGTTCATCTGTTTCACATCGATGGCGGTGACTTACCCTTTATTGCGTGCTCGTCTGCTCTACATTTTGAGCAATGCATTTTCCTTCCCTTCCTTGTTATCCTTGTAGGATTTTTTGGATTCTCCCATCCTTCTTTCCTTCTCATGTTCTTAGGTCTTCCCTTGACTTTATTGCATATTGGAGGAGGTAACATCTTCTGAAAACTTGTTTCACCCCAAAAACTGCTTATAACCTCTAACATGTGTGTGTAGGCTTTTAGGTATGTTTCCTTCTTGTACCAATGAGCAAGATAAGTTTCAGGTTCTTCCTCCCTAAAATATATTGCTGAAATTGCATGAGCACATGGAATCCCTGTCAAATCCCACTTTCTGCAAGTGCATGTCTTCTGGTCAATGTTAACAACATATGTGTCTCCTCTCATCTTAACCTGAAACTGATTCCCCCCACCCCATGTAGCTGAACAATTCCCAGACTCATCAATAGCTTTATCAAGCTTTTTTCTGATCCTAGGACATATACTATCACCGACTTCTTCATCAGATCCCTTTTAGTGTGGAGCCTAATCATAACTTCGCTCCTTATTTCTTCTAACATATCAATACAATTCATCCATCTTGCTTTCACAATCCAAGCGCTAAAGCATTCTCGATATGTTATTCTCCACCACATCCGATTTGCATACGCCTTAAAAAAGCCTTGCTCCATACCTTAGGATTTAGTTCTTGAAGTTTATCATGTGCATCCTTGTTGAGTCTATTCACCCTTTCATGTTTCTCTTGAACTCGGCTTCATATGTTGACAATGATGTCGCCTAAAAAGCCTTCCTTAATGCTAAGGATGAGAACTTTTTTCCGAAATTACAGATATGTGTCTTGAACAATTCCTATGTTCAAAGAAAAGGAAGAAGTTCATCGACAAGAACTTTTAACCCTTTTTGTTGATCATCGACCACCGCCCACCTGCACTCCATCACCTCCCTCCGTGTCTTCAACCAACAATTTTAGAAACCATCTCCAACTATCGGTGTTTTCGGGCCCACAATAGCCCATGCATGCATAGATACATTTGATTGTTCCCATCTCTACCCACTACCGAGATCGGGTTGTCCCCAACAAAGCAGCCTTAAGGAAACATCCATCTAGGCCAATTATGGGTCTACATCCTCAAGCCAACCCCTTTTCAAAGCATGAAGACATACATAGAACCTCCGCAAGTAAGGTCGATCCGTAGATCGCTTCTATGTGGAAGAACATCAATCAGATTGTTCTTGTTGGACTTGATCAATTCAAAGGGCATAATCCCAAATTTTTTCATAGTGTTCCACTAGTAAATCCCATACATCGCTTAAAGCCCCGCTTCTAATCCTAGAACATTTGCAAAGAGTAATGTCCAACTCGAAACTTCCTCTCGATCTCATCTTGCATGTCTTTTAACTTCCATCGAGGATTTTTTCTAATTTGTTGCCATAAAACTCAAACCATGAATTTGATCGATCCTTCTCGCTTTTTGAAAGCCCCGCTACAAGTATGTTTTTTCCGGTATGTCTTAACTCGCAGTTGTCTCGCAGAGGAGCCATCCATTTCCGCTTACAAACAACTTCCAATGACATTTTGGGTTTTTACACTGAAATAAACTTTTTCCCAAAGATTTCTAAGGTACCTTACATCTTTTCCTTTTCCCAAACAATATCCTCTAATAGCCTCTCCAATTCACGAGGTCCACTAAACATCATTCCAACACGTAAGTCAATATCTTTCCTCTTGGTCGTGGGGTCAAATGTTATCATTACTCTTTCCACATTCTTTTTCCTACTTAGCCTATCCGGTCGATCTACTTCTTCAAAGATCTTCACTCTCTTCATCCATAGACCTCAACCGATCCGAATCTTCATATTCACTAGTGACCACTCCTTATCAAGATTATCTCAGATTCTTTCATCATCATCGAATTTGCAGATGTTGTTGTTCTTTAACATTGTCCTGTGTACCGAGTGTAGATAAGTCTCATCTTCCCCGTACTTTGTTCGCACATTAGTCTCATTTTCAAACCTCCTTTTCTCCCACCTCTTGCAACTCAATACCACCAAAGATCATCATGGATCTCCAACCTCTTTCATTTGTTTAGTATACTCCTTAAATTTTGATCTTGCATTTTGGTACTCTTCATCATCGCTTAATTGTTCATCATCACCACCAAGTCAAGATCGGTGTCCTCGTAACTTTCATCACTAGTGAAGTCACCATTCACATCATTGTTCCCCTCATTTTCATTTTCTTCGAGCTTACTAAGTAGATCAAGGTTCTTCAGATAATCGTGGTGATCCTTGTCAAGTTTATGATCCACAAAACTTCTATACCATATCTTTTGCGTAAGCTTTAATTAAATCTCTAATCGAATCATCATCATGAATTAATCTAAACTCTTCACCATATTTAAAGAAAAACCTTAGCAGTAGTATGGTACCTTAATATATGAGCCATTTGTTCATTTATACGCAGTAGTGCACAAGAAATCGTGGATCACTAGGACAACCTTTTTCAACCCTCCTACATAATGTTCTCGTGGGCTCAAGTGGCAAACTCTCCACCATAGTGCACAATTAATGAAATCATATCTCACATCGTAAAAAAAAATAAAAAATAACATAGAGTAAGTAAATGAGAGATTAAGTAAGCAATCCGACAAAATATAAAATCTAATTCTCCAAAATGTAAAACTAATATATAAATGAATGATATAATTCAAATCATCAAGAACAGTGATACAGAGCACAAGAGCACAAGAGGTGTTCTTATTTGCAGATTCAACACATATCATTAATTCAACACCAAGAGCACAAATTTTGGGGAAAACGACCACAAACATCCAACGAGGTGGGCATTAACCACATAAAGTAAGCATAAACAAAGATTAAGTTCAAAATCGAGTGTATGTAACAAATCTTTAACACTCGAAATAAGGGTTTGGGTGCTTACTCAAAATGGAACACACAAAATCAAAAATAAGGGTTTCGATGCTTACTTTTTTGTTGTCGAACAAATTTGGGGATAAATATGGCCAAATCGATCGTAAGGCTTGAATCTCTCGGATGAGATCGACTTCAAGCTCTTCTCTCTCTCAGATTCTATCTCTCGCGCTTGATCTTTCTCCCTAACCCTTATTTCTTCCTCACTTGATCACGTGAGAAGTATTATTCCTCCAAAACCGATGTGTCTCTAATCATTATCATTATCCACGCTGATTTTAACGATTATTTCAAAATGGAAAAGGAAGCCACATCATAATTTTTCCATCTACTCTGTTAGTCAATTTTAACGATTATTTCAAAATTGGAAAGACAAGCACCAAATCTTAATAATTTTCGAAAATGCAGGTGCTAAAACATGAATGAGAAAATATAAGAGAGAAGTTGGGAATAAAGAGGGGAGAGATGTAACATAGTTTCAAGAGAGACAATTATTTTCAATGCTCTCCCATTATATACTAGAAGAATATAATATAATATTTTAACCAATTAATTTCATTACAAAGGGATTTTGATGCGTACGTACTTTAAAAGTGCATTTGGTAATCTTTTAAAATAAATAATTTGAAGATTCTCTAATAAACCTTCCGTTTTTGAAATGAATATATATATATATATATATATATATGGAGAATATGGATGATGACACAATCGTATAAACTTTAAAAAGCTATAACTGGCCCCACGATCGTAAGAAGAATTCACGATCGTAGAAGTGAATTCACAAATCGTAGAGAGTGATCAGAAGACCCTAATTTTATGAAATAAAAGTATTCAATTTTTCTATTCAAGTAAATGGTTAAATTGATAAAAGTTAAAGTTAAGGGTGATATATGAAATTTTTTTCAAAATACACAAGGGGGTATAAAGTATTCATTATTTTCGGGAATATTCGTTTGGTCGTGGAATATTCTTTCCGCGTTGGGAATATTCGTATCGACTCACGGCAGTTGTAGCCTATTTGTGGGCCCCATAATGTAATAAGCTGTCGGATGAAGAAAACGACAAAACTAAGTTTTTATAAATAACTGCGTAATCGTTATCAAGTAATAATCGTTGGAATACCCGGTTGGTAAAGTAAAGTAATACGCGTTGTTGCAGACAAGAGCAATACCAGATCAAGCTGCGATATTTTTTTCAATTATTGATTCTTACGTGAGAAGGCACTACTCAATAATTGTTACGAAGAATTATCGCTCAATATTTTATTTTATTGATTCAATAATTCACGTGTTGATATTTTATATTATTGTTGTTCAATAAATATCAACCGCACAAAGATTTCCCATTATCGATCAATAATTCATATTATTTGAATAATATTATTAGATAGCATTATTGGCAATGTCTAGAAAGTTCGTCGAGGAGAGGTTTGGTCACCTAATTGCGCGCCAAGAAGGAGAAATTCTTATTGGAAAGCCCTCTTTCCCAGGAACTACTGGTCATCATAAATGTGATTCGTAATATTATTTGTGAATAATTAATTATTGATTCATGTGATAAGAAAATATTTATTTGATGTGGATATAAATGATGAATTTATTTATGTGGTTATAAGTGAATGAATTAATGATGAGGTGTTTTATCAAGATTTATTTAAATGGAGAACAAAATATGGGATTTTCGAAAAATTAGTTTATTACTTGATTTTGTAAAATCCATAACTCTTTGTGTATAATGAGTTAAGAGAGGAGCCATATATCAAAAGAAAGCCCTAGAAGTAAGCTAATCTGTAGAAATTTGAATCACCCAAAATTCTTTGTAGATATTTCGTGGTGAAATTTTGAATGAAATCTGGTCCAAGGACTAATAGTCCAAAAAATCAGTGTTCTTCAGCTATATTGTGTGAGTTATAAATTTTGATCCGACCGTTGGATCGTTGTAATTTTTGGATATGTTATACATATATAAGTTGAGTATATGTCCACAAATTTTGAACCGTTAAAAATGAACGTATGATTTGTTATGAATTTTAAGAGGTGACTGATTCAGAAATTAGGTTTATAATTGATTTTGGTGGAAAATTTAGAATTGAGGGGGCCCCACTTGTGGTTGGTGAAGAAATGTGCTGAATTTTATTTCAAATGTGGTGGGTGGCAATAGTAGAAAGAAGTAAAAGCCATCAGTAAAGTGTCAAGTCCGCTTGGTACGGCTAACATTTTCCTATAAATAGAAAATTTAAGTTAGAATTGAAAATCACACCGTAAACAAAGTTTTTCTCTTTCTCTCTATATTATCGAAGCGTATTCTTGTGAGTATTTTGAGTATACTTTGAGTATTGTTAGACGGTGCAAGTTCCTTCAAAGACTATATCCGTGTTTCAACTAGAAATCTTGTCTTTCGAGGTAAGGGATGTTATTTTTTCTCGAGGATGATATTATTTCTTCAATATCATTATCTTTGAAATATTGGTTGGAACTTTTATCAAATTTGGAACTTTTTCATGTCTGGGGTTATTATTCATGAGTTTATTATTCACGAGTTACTATTCATGAAAGTTACTATTCACGAGTTCTTATTCACGAGTACTATTCATGAAGCGTGAAGATGATTTTTTTGTGGAATTTCTATCTTTTGGTGTCTGAGAGTTACTTATTCACGATACAAAGACTATTCACGAATACGGACTTTATTCAATTAAAAATGAAAATTTTTCTTTTCGTTAAAATATCTATTTTGGATACTAGCTTTGATGTATCCATGTTTTGATCATTCTTGAATTTTACACCACTATGATTATTTTTGAGGTATTTTTGGACGTGGATAAAACCAATGCAAAGATGAATGATTTCGAAGAATATCTTTGGTTCAGTAGTGCAAAGATGAACAGTGTTTAAATGAACATGATGCATTGTTGAATATCTTTGGCCGGTAGTGCAAAGATGAATTATTGATGAATATCTTTTGCTCAGAATGCAAAGATGACTGTTGTTGAATATCTTTAGCTTTAGTGCAAAAAGATGAATTATTGATGAATATCTTTTGCTCGTGAATGCAAAGATGACTGTTGTTGAATATCTTTAGCTTTTGTAGTGCAAAGATGAATTATTGATGAATATCTTT